>CM045988.1:94476959-95076959 GCA_025175895.1 Wurfbainia villosa
TTGAAGGTGGATAATTTAAGAGGAGGGAAGTTCTTACGTGTCAAGAGTTGAAGGGTGGGTAATTTAAAGGGAAAGGGTGTTTTGACATGTCGGATTGAAGGATGAATAATTTAAATAGAGTAAGGAGTTACATGTGTCAAGAGTTGAAAGTGAGGTAATTTAAATGGATGAGAGATTTACGTGTCGATGGTTGGAAGGGTAATTTAAAGTGATGAGAGATTTTGACATGTGTCGAGTTGGAAGGAGGGTAATTCAAAGGGATGAGTGATTTTGATATATCGAGGGTTGAAAGGGGGGTAATTTAAAGGGATGGGAGGTTCTAACATATGTCAAGCGTTGAAGAGGGATAATTTAAAGGGAGAGGGTGTTTTGACAGGTGTCAATGGTTGGAGGATGGATATTTTAAAGAGGGTGAGAGATTCTGACATGTGTTATGTGTCAAGGATTGGAGGGAGGGATGATTTAAAGAAGAGAAGATTCTGACATGTGTCAAAAATTTGATGGGAGTAATTTAAGTGTCGAATTAGAAAGGTAATTTAAAAAAAAAGAGAGCTTCTGATTTAGGTTGAAAATTATATAAAATAAAAAAAATAAAAATATTTGATAAAAAAATAATAAACAAAATTGATTAAAGAAATAAAACTAAATAAAAATTAAATAAAATTTAAAAAATTTAAACAAAAATAATTTAAAAATAAAACTAAATAAAAGTAAATTAAATTTAAAAATATATATAGTATTAATGAAAAAATAATAAACAAAATTAATTTAAAAAATAAAACTAAATAAAAATTATATAAAATTAAAAAATCTATATATAAGTAAAATAAAAAAACAAAGAAAAAAACGGTAAAATTTTAAAAAATTATTAAACAAAATTAATTTAAAAATAAAACTAAATAAAAGTAAATTAAATTTAAAAATATATATAGTATTAATGAAAAAATAATAAACAAAATTAATTTAAAAAATAAAACTAAATAAAAATTATATATATAATAAAATAAAAAAAATAAAAAGAAAAAAGGGTAAAGATGTCATTTGAATAGGAGAGAGAGAGAAGGGAGGGGGGTGTGGTGTCGGGTGAGAGAAGCAATTTACTTTCGGCATACTATGCTGGCCTATACACAGACTGCTCTGTACAATATAATTGTGTTCAAAATTGAATTTGGCTGTTCAAAATTTGTTGTCTCGGGCTGGGTTGTGCTTGTGCAGGCCAGAGTCCGGGTCATGTCTAGTTCGAGATTGAACTAAGCAGCAGTTATGATGCCAACACAAATTAATAAACCTATGCGTAAGAACCTTTCAGACGTGTTTATGCTTTAGCTAGCAAATATCAAGGTTCTCCTGTGACTTGATTGGCGAATATAGATGTTCCGTGAAGCTACTAGGTGGGTTTATTAATTCACCGTACAAACATACAACCATTGTCAGTCTTCTCTACGGGCAACAATAATTCACACCTAATACCATAAATGCAATTTTTTTTTTAAACAATGAAAGAATTTGACGTACTCACAAAAAATCGGTATTAGCCACGCACACCCCCAAAAAGCAAACGCATCGGCTCGTGTAACAGGCTGGATAAAAATGTCAACAAAATTTATATTTGTTCCCCGTACCGGAATCTCTCGTGAGCAACGATCGATCTCCCAAAATAGCGTCAGAGGTATTTAATTCGGCCAAACTATGGACCACTGAACCGCATTC
This sequence comes from Wurfbainia villosa, assembly GCA_025175895.1. Lineage (NCBI taxonomy): Eukaryota > Viridiplantae > Streptophyta > Magnoliopsida > Zingiberales > Zingiberaceae > Wurfbainia > Wurfbainia villosa. The sequence goes on from CM045988.1 coordinate 94,478,670, forward strand.
TCTTTGGTCCCCAAACGATCATCTGTCTGTCTGGCTCACAGTTAATGAGTTCGAAACTCTGCGACTGGTACACTCGTTGGTTGTCCTGCCCTTCACATGGCATCGCATAAAGCATGCTTCTTCCTAAAGAATGTAGTTTTATCTGTATATAAATTTTAAATAGTTTTCTAATAAAAAATTTATAACATTAAAGATTGTAGTTGTTGGGATTAGTAAGGCCGATCGCAGAGTCGAGCGGTGCAGAGCCGATCGCAGAGTCGGGTGCAAAGCCGAGCGCAGAGCCGGGCGTGAGAGTTGGGTGAAGTGAGCGCGAGGAGCCGAGCCGAGTGAGTGGACAGAGTGGGGCAGAGTCAAGGAGGTTGAGCGCAGAGCTGGGCGCAGAGCTGGGTGTAGAGCTGAGTACAGAGCTGAGATACAAAAGTAGTGAACACCTAGTAAAGAAACTGTCGAGGCTTATGTTTACACAATTTCCTTGAAACAGATTCGTCCTCTTCTGACAGGGTGCTTGCGAGGTTAGCATGACGTCTATTTTCCAGGATACAACAGTAAAATCGCGGACTCCAACAAGCATAAGCAGTCCTCGACGAACTGAACGTACACTTGAACGCTATCACTGTGGGGTTAGAAATAAAGAGCAATCTCACTCTCTTCTTGAGTTCGCAATCCTGTCTCCTTTTATAGAGGAGACCTATTAATGGTGGAATCGAAAAGTCAACCATAATGTCGCCTTGATTTGTTTAATCTACATGAATCGAAAGGTAAGCCATAATGCTGCCTTGATTCAACTAATCTACCATTAATTCATCAGTTTCTGACCATTTATGTCAGAGTTTTAATGCGAAATTTTCACGGTTTGATGCGAAAGATGACGGAACGTTTTTCCCATCTTTCCGTTTTACCAATCAACAAGTTTAGAAGGATGACAGAACGTCTTCTCCATCCTTCCTTCACATTTCCATAATTTCCATTCAAATTCCAACAATCCCCTACATGAATGAAAATTGATGCATGATAGCCTTCAGCAGTTAAGTCCAGCATATGATAGGTAGGTTTGACCCTTTGAACCTTCTCTTGTGCAAGTATGTTTGTATACTGGTTGATTAGTAGACGCGATGTCCTTGAACTATTCGACCATTTATGTAAGCATGAACGTACTTCATACTGGACTCTCCCTAATGTAGTTCAGTTCTCATGAGTGTGTTCGTTAGGCCATGAACACACTTGGTTCTGCGAGAAAGTCTAAGAATTGTGCCTTCAATTCTCTTCGAAGCGGCCCCACTTCTTTCTCGCATAGGTGATCTCTTGAGAGTATTCCTCACTACTCCTCTGGATCATTAAAAGTCGTAAGCTCAACCTTCATCCTTTCACTGTTTCTTGGGTCATACCCTCTCACAGTGAGCTTACTTAGTCAGTGCAGTTAGGTTGTCCCTTTGAACCTAGTTCTTGGGATCTCCAGTCAGCATAGGTTGGGTTTCCTTTGCACCAACGTTTCTGTAGGGATTTTCTTAATGCAAAATAGCATATGCGCAACGGAAAAATAGGATCCCTTCCAAGTGATCCTTGCGAAAGAAAACCTCGCACAAAAATAAATTTCTCAAAATCTATCTTTATAGGAGAATATTACCTTTATTACGTGCCCTTTTTAATCCCGCTTCTCCTTGGGTTTGTTGGATCTTTTAGCACGTTCAAATGTCCGTGCCTCTATATGTATCCACACGAGCAAGCTCTTGTCTCACAAAAGAAACTAGAAGAGCTCTCCTTTACTTCTTGCTAGAGAAGTCCCTAAAGGAGAGGAAGGTAGGGAAAAAGAGAAAGGAAGAAGAAGACCACTCTTCTTGCTAGCCTACACTCACAAAAGCCACACAACCAAAGCCTCTCACCACCAAGCTCTCCAAGCCTCAAGCTTGACCATTTGGCGCCACCACCCCATGTGGTGTTTTATAGGATTGAAAAACCTTTCACCTCCTATCACATTCATTGCAATCAATTGCATTGAAACATAATCAAACAAGGAGTTACCGGCCACATGTGGAGAAATTCCAAAGGTCAAAACCCTTTGTCTCCTTCCACCTCATCAAGCTTAGGTGGCATGCTTATATGGCATTCATGCATGTTGAATTAATCTTATTAATCAATAAACATGTTATCATATTGAATTAATCTCATTAAATCAATAAGGTAACATATTGAATTAATCTTATTAAATCAATTAAGCTTAGCATATTGAATTAATCTCATTAAATCAATTAGCTAAAATTCTCATTAAGCTTAAAGTCCAAAAACCATTTTGTACTTAAGCTTATTCCCAAATTATTCTAGTCAAACTAGAATACTCTAATTCCTCTAATTATCATGCTCTTTGTGTGTGACCCTATAGGCTCTCATAACGTTGGCAGTGGATCTAAACTCTTTTAGATACACAAGCAATGAGCGGCATCTAGCAATACATCATTGCTACCCAAGTTACGAAATAAGTCAAGATTCGACTAACCTTTCCGTGACTACTATAATGTATGACCGTGTCCTTCTATCCTTGATATCAGATTGACCAATGAGGCATAGACCGTGTCATCCTCGATCAATCTATGTGTTTCTTGATCCCTGAGTAAACTAACTCAAATAAATGAGCTCAATATCTCATATTGACTCATTCGAGCATGACCATGCGTTTTAGTAGTTCTACTCAATCAAGGGGCTTACAGATATCACTCCCGTCATATGGGAGGGATAGATCCCATCTACATTACTCACATCCCTCCGCATAATTTATTATATACTCAGTAATCGCCTTTATGGTCCACCCTGTTACGGGTGCCGTTTGACGATACCAAAGTACATAACTCCTTATGTAGGGAACCGTAGTGACTTCAGGTTTGAGGACTATTCATACCAATAGTCACATGAGAAAGTTTATGACACTCATATGACGATCCATGAAACTTTCTCATGGCGGATCAGTTCAGTATATATTCTCTAATATATACCCATGTGTCAACTTGATATCATATATCCATGACTTGTGAGATCAAGTCATCAATTGACCTACATGCTAGTCTTTATGTATTAATATTGCCCTTGCATATTAATACTTGACTAGAACATTTAGGAAAGTGTTCTCTCTGACCTCTCATAATCAATTACGCGATTGATGTCTTTGTAGATAAGAACCTACTTTTCTAGGGCATTATTATATTTAATTTAGCTGGCACAAGCAAGATGTAAATATAATAACCAATCCTTTGCTTTTATAGAATATGATACAAAATGTTCCCTATTCAACCATCACATGATTGGTTCTAGGGCTATAACTAAAAATCTCCCACTAGCACTAGTACCAATCACTATGATATCTAATACCTAGTGACCTAGTGTGACCATCATGCTTCCTCTGTGTGAAGCCTTGGTGATGGATCTGCGATGTTAGCTTACATCGGTACTCTGCATATCCTCACATCTCCTCTATCGATGATCTCTCGAATGAGATGGAAGCGCAGGATATGTGTTTGGTCCCGATGTGATCGAGGTTCCTTAGCACTTTGCAATAGCCCCATTGTTGTCACAATAGAGGTCTATTGGATCTGCAATGCTAGGAACTACCCCAAGTTCACTGATGAACTTGCGGAGCCAAACAGCCTCCTTTGCTGCATCAGACGTAGCAATATACTCGGCTTCTGTTGTAGAATCAGCAACTGTGTCCTGCTTCGAACTCTTCCAGCTCACAGCTCCACCATTCAGGCAAAACACGTACCCCGATTGCGATCTATAGTCATCCTTGTCTGTTTGGAAGCTTGCATCAACGTAACCCTTCTACGTTAGCTCCTCATTGCCTCGAATATCGGAAATATTCTTTCGTTCTTCGTAAGTATTTAAGAATATTTTTGGGCTATCCGATGACTTTCACCGGATCATTGAGTATCTACTCGTCATGCTCAAAGCATACGAGATGTCAGGATGAGTACAAAGCATGGCGTACATGATAGACCCTATAGCAGATGCATAAGGGATCTTATCCATGCGATCTCTCTCCTCCTTAGAAGAGGGACATTGAGTCTTCGAAAGACTCACACCATGTGATAAAGGCAAAAATCCTTTCTTGGAATTTTGCATAGCAAAACGATCTAGCACTTTATCAATGTATGTACTCTGACTTAGGCCAAGTAATCTTTTAGATCTATCTCTATAGATCTTGATGCCTAGAATATAGGCAGCTTCACCTAAGTCTTTCATCGAGAAACAATTCCCTAACCACATCTTCATAGACTGGAGTGAGGGAATATCATTTCCGATGAGAAGTATGTCATCCACATACAAGATAAGAAATACAACTGTGCTCCCACTATTTCTCTTGTAGACACAAGGTTCATCTTCATTCTTGATGAAACCAAACTCCTTGATTGCATCATCGAATCGAAGATTCCAACTTCGAGAGGCTTGCTTTAGTCCATAAATGGACCTTTGCAGTTTGCATACCTTTCCAGGATGCTTTGGATCTTTAAAACCCTCAGGCTGTGTCATGTACACATCCTCGAGTAGCTTTCCATTCAGAAAAGCGGTTTTGACATCCATCTGCCAGATCTCATAATCGTGGTAGGCTGCAATAGCAAGTATGATCCGAATGGATTTAAGCATCACAACTGGTGAAAAGGTTTCATCATAGTCAATACCATGAATTTGTTTGAATCCTTTAGCCACCAATCTACCTTTATAGGTATGCTTATTACCATCCATGTCAGTCTTTACTTTAAAGACCCACTTACACCCAATGGGTTTTACCCCTTCAGGTGGATCAACCAAAGTCCATACTTGGTTAGTGTACATGGATTCCATTTCGGATCTCATGGCCTCTAGCCATTTCTCGGAATCTGGGCTCATCATAGCTTTTTGATAGGATGTAGGCTCATCAAGATCGACAAGCAATACATCACCATTGTCAGTCAAGAGAAAAGAATATCTCTCGGGTTGACGACGGATCCTATCAGATCTACGAAGAGGTTGGTCTACTTGAACAGGTGTTTGCTCCACAACTCTTTGGGCAACAATTTCCTCATCCACAACACTTTGTGGTGCCTGTTCATTTTCTATCGAAGCCTTAGTGTTATCTTCATCTTGAATTTCTTCAAGATGAATTTTACTCCCACTAGTTTTTCTAGAAATAAATTCTCTTTCTAGAAAGACAACATTTCTGGCAACAAACACCTTGCCAAGTGTGGGATTGTAAAAGTAATATTCCTTAGTTTCCTTGGGATATCCTACAAAATAATACTTATCTGATTTGGGTCCTAGTTTATCTGAGACTTGACGTCTAACATAAGCTTCACAACCCCAAATCTTTATAAAAGACATTTTGGGACTCTTCTCCATACATTATGGTGTCTTTTCTACGGCTTTTGATGGGACGCAATTAAGTGTGAAAGCGGCTGTCTCTAGAGCTAAACCCCAAAAGGAAGTAGGTAGATTAGTCTGGCTCGTCATTGATCGTACCATATCTAATATAGTACGATTTCTCTTCTCAGATACACCATTCCATTGTGGTGTTCCAGGTGGAGTGAGTTGGGATATTATCCCACACTCAGCCAGGTGATCACGAAACTCTTGACTAAGGTATTCACCACCTCGATCTGATCGAAGTAGCTTAATACGCTTACCAAGTTGGTTTTGTACTTCATTCTTGAATTCTTTGAACTTTTCAAAGGATTATGACTTATGTCTCATCAAATATAAGTATCCAAATCTACTCATATCATCAGTGAAAGTAATAAAGTACTTATAGCCTCCTCTGGCTTCGACATTGAAAGGGCCACATACATCAGTATGTATGAGTCCTAACAAGTCCGTCGCTCTCTCGCCATGTCCACTAAATGAAGTTTTAGTCATCTTTCCTAAAAGGCAAGATTCGCATACCTCATATGATTCAAAATCAAATGAGTCCAATAATCCATCTTTATGGAGTTGGGATATGTGTTTTTCATTTATGTGACCTAGGCGACAGTGCCAGAGATATGTTTGGTTCAAATTATTCGATTTGAACCGTTTGGTATTTACGTTATAAATTGGGTTTTCTAAATCTAGAACATAGAGACCATTCATAAGTGGTGCATTACAATAGAACATTTCATTTAAATAAATGGAACAACATTTGTCCTTTATTATAAAAGAAAAGTTTTTCTTGTCTAAACAAGATACAGAAATTATGTTCTTCGTTAATGCAGGTACATAAAAGCACTCCTCTAGTTCTAAGATAAGCCCAGTGGGCAAAGACAAAGAATATGTTCATACAGCTACAGCAGCAACTTTTGCGCCATTGCCTACTCGTAGGTCCACTTTTGCCCTTTGCCATTAGTCTACTATTTCTCAATCCTTGCACATTAGTACAAATGTGAGATGCACATCCGGTATCTAATACCCAAGTAGAAGAAATAGATAGATTAACTTCTATAACGTGTATACCTGAGGCAGAAGTCCCACTTCTTTTCTTCTTTACTTCCTCAAGGTAGACTTTGCGGTTTGCTTCGGTGTCGATCTCACCATGATGGAAACAGTCCCCTTCCTTAGGTACTTTACCTTTACCCTTTGAAGTGGATGAATTGGCCTTGCCTTTGGCTTGGGTCTTACCCTTGCCTTTGCGCTTACCTTTGCCCTTCTTGACCATTAGTACGTTACTAACTTTCTTCTTGAGATTCGGTTGGTGATTCTTAACATCTAAGAATCTCGAGCAAAAACTTATCAATTTCATTCATGTTATAATTCATGACGAATTGATTATATGCTTCCGGCAATGATTGCAGGATAACATCGGTTGCCAATTCTTGGCTCAGTGGAAAACCTAGTCTTTCAAGGTTCTCAACGTACCCTATCATTTTAAGTACGTGAGTTCCTACAGGTGTTCCTTCTTGCATCTTGCATGCAAAAAGAGCCTTAGACACTTCAAAACGCTCGTGCCTAGCTTGTCCTTGATATAGTTGTTTCAAATGCTCAACCATACCATAGGCATCCATGTTCTCATGTTATACGAAGCTCGAGTTCATGGTGGCAAGCATAAGACATGACACATCTAATCGTCATCTTGATGCTTCTTATAAGCATCCTTTTTACGCAGTGGCATGAGGCGGTGTTTGAGGATAGACTGCTCTAGGACATACAATTTACGTTCTTGCTTGAGGATAATCCTCAAGTTCCTATACCAGTCTAGAAAGTTAGCTCCATTGAGCTTGTCTTTCTCAAAGACAGATCGCAAGTTGAGGGGGTGTGTCGTGTTAGATGACATGGTGATCTACAACATTAAAATGCAAAATTAAGTATCATACCTAAGTCATTTAATTAGGCCTTTAATTAAATGAGGCTCCCACTAAATTCTCATAGCTTTGATATGAGCTAATCATTGATGTAGGCAAACACATTGTGCTTATATCATTAGCTTCTATTTAGCTATAAATTTATATGGGATAAAGATCCACATCATACTTCGTCTTGAGTTAGCTTTGGCTAATCGCCCAAGAAGTAGTATGATTAGGTAGGCAATCTTTTTTCAATTACATCTGATGTAACTCTTTAATAGCTTTGGTTAAGTTTAGATTAGTTTAGTGCTTATTCCTAAACCCCGGCTTCGGTAGTGGCGACGAGGCCTTCTTTGATATCGAACAGCGACCACTTTCTAAGACAAAGCTGATGTTCAGAAATCACACAAAACTAATTTTTAAAACTTATGTTCAAAGCTAATATATGCCTCTACTTTCTTAATTAATTAAGAAAAACTTAATTAAGTCTTAACCAAGTTTGATAGCGGGACATCACGATTGTCCACTCGCACTCTTCCAAGATAAAATGCATTGCTTTGCTTTGGCAAACCCAACAACAAATGATCGAGGAAGTAGTGAGTACCAAACTTTGGTAGGCATATCATTTTTAACTTATTAAGAAATAAACTTAAACATGCATAACATACATATTAGCATACATCACATATAAGCTAAATTAACATGCATCACATACATATTAAACTAAGCGTGTCATAGTTATGGCCCTTATTCTACAATCTTCTCAAGTCAATGAAAAGATTGATTGGTCAACCTAGGGATAACATCTTCTCCCAAGTGCTTCCTTTTGGTTGTCTTGTGTTGTTGACTTCCTCCTTGTAACGTCATCTTCCAATGAACCCTCCATCTTTATTTTGTATATTACAAAAGGAGAAATACTCGTGTTACATTCGAGTCTAAAACTAATTTTACAACAAGATTTTTAGGAGAAAGGCACGACACACAGGCCGTATTAAGAATTACAACACACACATTCACAAACTTTTTGGGACTAGGCCATAACCATGCATCATGTCAATTTTAACTTTTAAAAGACATCAGATATTTTATTATGTTTGAAAAATTGCTAATGCAATTATTAATTCATAATAAAATTTATCCTACTTCTATATCACATATAAAATAGAGAAAACCTATTTTTATACGATCTTTCGCAAGTGGCTCTGATACCACTGTAGGGATTTTCTTAATGCAAAATAGCATATGCGCAACGGAAAAATAGGATCCCTTCCAAGTGATCCTTGCGAAAGAAAACCTTGTACAAAAATAAATTTCTCAAAACCTATCTTTATAGAAGAATATTACCTTTGTTGCGTGCCCTTTTTAATTTTGCTTCTCCTTGGGTTTGTTGGATCTTTTAGCACGTTCAAATGTCCGTGCCTCTATATGTATCCACACGAGCAAGCTCTTGTCTCACAAAAGAAACTAGAAGAGCTCTCCTTTACTTCTTGCTAGAGAAGTCCCTAAAGGAGAGGAAGGTAGGGAAAAAGAGAAAGGAAGAAGAAGACCACTCTTCTTGCTAGCCTACACTCACAAAAGCCACACAACCAAAGCCTCTCACCACCAAGCTCTCTCCAAGCCTCAAGCTTCAACCATTTGGCCGGCCACCCCATGGAGTGTTTTATAGGATTGAAAAACCTTTCACCTCCTATCACATTCAATGCAATCAATTGCATTGAAACATAATCAAACAAGGAGTTACCGGCCACATGTGGAGAAATTCCAAAGGTCAAAACCCTTTGTCTCCTTCCACCTCATCAAGCTTAGGTGGCATGCTTAGGTGGCATGCTTAGGTGGCATGCTTATATGGCATTCATGCATGTTGAATTAATCTTATTAATCCAATAAGCTTATGTTATCATATTGAATTAATCTCATTAAATCAATAAGGTAACATATTGAATTAATCTTATTAAATCAATTAAGCTTAGCATATTGAATTAATCTCATTAAATCAATAAGCTAAAATTCTCATTAAGCTTAAAGTCCAAAAACCATTTTGTACTTAAGCTCATTCCTAAATTATTCTAGTCAAACTAGAATGCACTAATTCTTCTAATCATCATGCTCTTTGTGTGTGACCCTATAGACTCTCATAACGTTGGCAGTGGATCTAAACTCTTTTAGATACACAAGCAATGAGCGGCATCTAGCAATACATCATTGCTACCCAAGTTACGAAATAAGTCAAGATCCGACTAACCTTTCCGTGACTACTATAATGTATGACCGTGTCCTTCTATCCTTGATATCAGATTGACCAATGAGGCATAGACCGTGTCATCCTCGATCTATCTATGTGTTTCTTGATCCCTGAGTAAACTAACTCAAACAAATGAGCTCAATATCTCATATTGATTCATTCGAGCATGACCATGCATTTTAGTAGTTCTACTCAATCAAGGGGCCCACAGATATCACTCCTGTCATATGGGAGGGATAGATCCCATCTACATCACTCACATCTCTCCGCATAATTTGTTATATACTCAGTAATCGCCTTTATGGTCCACCCTGTTACGGGTGACGTTTGACGATACCAAAGTACATAACTCCTTATGTAGGGAACCGTAGTGACTTCAGGTTTGAGGATTATTCATACCAATAGTCACATGAGAAAGTTTATGACACTCATATGACGATCCATGAAACTTTCTCATGGCGGGTTAGTTCAGTATATATTCTCTAATATATACCCATGTGTCAACTTGATATAATATATCCATGACTTGTGAGATCAAGTCATCAATTGACCTACATGCTAGTCTTTATGTATTAATATTGCCCTTGCATATTAATACTTGACTAGGAACATTTAGAAAAGTGTTCTCTACAGCCTCTCATAATCAATTCTGCCAATTGATGTGCTGTAGATAAGAACCTACTTTTCTAGGGCATTATTATATATTTAATTTAGCTGGCACAAGCAAGACGTAAATATATAATAACCAATCCTTTGCCTTTATAGAATATGATACAAAATGTTCCCTATTCAACCATCACATGATTGATTCTAGGGCTATAACTAACAGTTTCTTATCGGCATCATCATTAGACCCATCCTCAATGATGAGCTTGCAATTAACTCCCGATTTAACCCTTTGGTTAGCAGATCCGCTAAGTTATCTTTTGACTTTACATAGTCAATAGTGATAACACCTGTTGAGAGTAGTTGTCTAATGGTATTATGTCTATGATGTATATGTCTAGACTTACCATTATATAGATGGCTTTGTGCTCGACCAATTACCGATTGACCATCGCAATGTATGCATATTACCGGCATAGGTTTCAGCCATCTAGGAACATCTTCTAAGAATTGTCGTAGTCATTCAGTCTCTTCACCACATTTGTCAAGAGCTACAAATTCAGATTCCATCGTGGAACTGGTTATTACGGTTTGCTTAGAAGATTTCCAAGAAATGACCGCACCTCCCAAAGTGAATACATATCCACTTGTAGACTTTGAGTCTTTTATGTCAGATATCCAACTTGTATCGCTGTATCCTTCGATTACAACAGGATATCTTATATAGTGCAGTCCATGATTACGAGTGTAATGTAGATACCGCAGTACTCTAGTTATCCCTTTCCAGTGCTCAACACCTGGATTTCTCATAAATCTGCTCAATTTACTTACTGCATAGGCCAAATCTGGTCATGTACAACTCATTAAGTACATCAGACTTTCAATTATCTTAGAGTACTCTACCTGAGAGATACTCTCTCCTTAATTTTTCGATAGATGTTGACTCATATCTATCGGAGTCCGTGCCAGTGCAGTATCACCCTTGGTGAATCTTTCAAGAATCTTATCCACATAATGTGACTGACTTAAGACAAATCCTTCTGATGTTCTAAGAATTTTAATTCCTAAAATCACATCAGTAAGATCCATGTCTCTCATGTCAAATCTTGAGTTTAACATTACTTTTGTTGATTTAATTATTTTGTCATTGCTCCCAAAAATAAGTATGTCATCTACATAAAGACATAAAATGACTAAGCCATTTTTCGTGTCTTTACTGTAAATACATTTATCACTCTCATTGATTTTAAATCCACCGTCCAGCATGATACTATTAAATTTCTCATGTCATTGCTTTGGAGCTTGTTTTAAGCCATACAACGACTTGATCAATCTACATACCTTGGTTTCATGCCCCAGAGCAGAAAACCCTTCAGATTGTTCCATGTAGATTTCCTCTTCTAAATCCCTATTTAAAAAGACAATTTTTACATCCATTTGATGTACTTCTAGATTCCACAGAGTGACAATCGCTAGTAACACCCTAATGGATGTTATTCTTGATACCGGAGCATAAATATCAAAATAGTCCAGGTCATCATGTTGTCGGTAACCCTTAATTACCAACCTTGCCTTGAACCTTTCTATCGTGCCTTCTGATTTCATTTTCTTCTTGAAAATCCACTTGCAGCCTAGTGCCTTACTTCCGGAAGAAAGATCCACTAGTTCCTAAGTATGATTTTGCAAGATTGATGAAATCTCATATGCACTTGCCTCTTTCCATTGAGGTACATCAGACGAGTTTACCGCTTCTGAGTAACTCTAGAGATCACTTTCCATCATGAAAATGATAAAATCCGATCCAAAGGATTTCTCCACCCGAGCTCTCTTACTCCGTTTGAGCTCACCCTCAACTGGTTCATCCATTTATTCTTGCTCTTGTCTTTCGTATACCTGTTTAGAAGAGCTAGCATCCTCTCGGGTCTTAAACGGAAGCACGTGCTCAAAGAATGAGGCATTTCTTGATTCAATAATCGAGTTCTTGTGTATCTCGGGAATTTGAGATCCAATCACAAGAAATCTATAGGCACTATTGTTATGTGCATATCCAATAAATATGCAGTCAACAGTTTTTGGTCCGATCTTGATCGTTTTCGGATCCGACACCAAAACTTTAGCCAAACACCCCCACACTCGCAAGTATTTATAGGATGGTTGTCTACCATTCCACAACTCATAATAGCTCTTATCTATTTTCTTTCAGGGAACCTTATTCAAAAGGTAATTAGCTGTTAACACAGCTTCCCCCACAAGTGCTCTAGTAGACCAGAACTTAATAGTAGAGCATTCATCATCTCTTTCAGAGAACGATTCTTTCGCTCGGCGACCCCATTTTGCCGAGGCAAGTAGGGAGCTGTTGTTTCATGTCTGATACCATGTTCAATACACAAATTTGCGAATGGTGATACATATTCACTGCCTCGGTCACTTCGAACCACCTTAATCTTTCTATTAAGTTGGTTTTCAACCTCATTCTTATAGAGAATAAATTTCTCTATAGCTCCATCCTTACTTTTGAGAAGATACACAATATACTATTTTGTGTTATCATCAACAAAAGTGATGAAATATTTATTCCCACCTCATGTCGGTGTCCCTTTTAGGTCACACACGTCGGTGTGGATTAGACCGAGTGACTCAGTGCTTCTTTCAACTTGTTGAAAGGATGACCTTGTCAATTTTACTTCAATACAAGTCTCACACTTATGTTTCGGGTCAAGGTAGAATGTAGGTATGCTTCGCATGTTAATCAATCTACGCAACACATCATAACTAACATGTCCTAGTCTACCATGCCATAAATACGAAGTGTAAGATATTGGAAAATAAAATACCCCTTCGTAAATTAAGAAATTTATCTTATACAATTTATCGATATTTTTCAGAAATTTTTCTCAAAATAAATGGATGTTTTATGATATACCATGGGGATAAAATATATAGGCTTTGATAGGGCCTATTAAGGTTATTTATTGTTGGGGATTAATGAGTTTGATTAACCCTATGCTTAAATACCTAAACCTAGGTTTCCTATCTCCTAAATTTGTTCGATTTCCTTCGCAGCCGCGGTTCCCACCTCCCAATTCCCGATTCAGCTTTCTCTCTTCTCCCCGCGTGTCGCCCACGCTAGATCTCGCCGTTGCAGTTTTTTCTTCTCCTCTCTTCTCCCCGCGCGTCGCCCACGCCAGATCTCGCCGCCGCTGCCCTTCCCTATGCCCAGGCCACCGCGGGTTGGCCTCTCCACCGCTGCTCCCCCTGAGCCGCACGTGCCGACAGCCAGACCACTGCTTGCGCCGCAGCAAGCATCCGCCGCACTGACCTCTCTTCCTCGCGATAGAGATTTCACGCGCGACCTCTCGTCCTCTGCGAGTTCTCTTCCTCGCTACGAACGATGGCTCTCGGACCAGCCTTGCGATCTTCTCTGCGCGAACTTGCTATCTCGCGATTCTCTCCTCGTTGCGACCTCCAAGCTTTCCCGACCCCTCATCTCCCTGCTCCTTCGTTTCCTCCGCAATCCAGTGACTGTCGACGCTCTTGGTGGGAGATTCGACCGGTTATCGTCGAAACTAGGTAAGGGCTTATCTCCTCTTACCTTGGACAAGCAGTAATTTTCTCTTCGTTGAGCTTGATCGATGAATTTGGCAGTGGTATGGTGCCGGTGAACAGGGATTCCAGCGGGAGCTAGGGCAGCGGTGTTGGTGTTAGGTTTCCGACGGACTGAGCAATTGGGGAGGACTGCCGAGTGGAGGTGTTAATTTCTGGTATATGGCTTGTCTTCCTCTGTTTTTGTTCTCTCAGTCCATATCGATTTTGTGAATTGTCGTTGAATAGTGGACTATGGGTGCCAATTTGCTCGGCTGTGTAAGGGTGTTGATGGAATTAGAGGGGATGTGAATGGAGGGTCGTTGTTGATTGTTTTGTTTAAGTTTCATTATCTGTATGACACTTATTAGATGATTGATGTTGGTTAATGGGTGGTTATGGAAGGTGTTCAGTCTGTGCTTTTGATGGAGCAGCGAACGAGAGGTTTAGGTGGATAGTTTAATCCATTATGTTTTGGACTTGATATTAGGGTTGGCAACATAATCTGAGGATATTATGTTTTATGCAAGTTTCGTCACGAGACAGGTTCACGGGCGTGAAGATTTCATTATTTCGAGCATTTTAGCAGGCAGGTATTTTGACTTATCTTTTAGATAATGTCATATTGATATGCTTAGTTGCTTATAGCTTACAATAATTTTTATGTTTATCTTCCTTGTATGTCACTGTGCCTACTTGATACATGCATTTGATCAGCTTTTAGTTATACCTTCCCTGTTTTACTTAGGTCATTGATATGTACCTATTTGTTGTGCATATTATTCGGAGATGTATTTTAGTTGGTGTTACATGTTTTAGTGTCATGCACCATCTTGCATGATTGCTGGACGGAGTTCCTTTGTAGTTGAGCCCGTAGCCAGTTACATGATCTGCACACGCTGCCACTCATGGGTTAGTGGTACATCAGGAGGGTGTGTGCAGTAGCTCTGTCAGGCTCCGCTGGTCCGCTCATGGGTAGCGATGAGGCAGCGTGGTAGCGGGCAGGGATCCCTCCTTTGGTCTACGACACCGGGAGATGAGAGCTTTACTCCCCCACTCTGTTTGGGGCAGGAGGATAGGTGTACTCCGACAGCATCTTGTCCACTCGGTCACTCAGGAGCAGTGATGGCAGAGTGCACATTTGTCATAACCCTACCCACTCGGCTTCACCATCACGTGTGAGGCGGCTGACTGGCGTCAGGGGTGGCCATGCCATTTGCATCGCATGCATATTGCATGGATGACATTTGTTTGTGGTTACTGCATTTTGGTTGCTGCCTTGGTTGTTACATATGATTGACATGCATACAAGATCAATTATATATTTAGTCTGACGACTTTATTTTTGCTAGTATGGCTCATACTCCTATGTCAGGATAGGAGATTCAGGTATGTACAGTCTTTCCACAACTTTTCCTTGTATTTTTGCTATTATTGATCAGGAGACTGTACTGACATGATTATTATTGTTAGTTATATCTTACTATGCATATCGATTATTATCCACTGAGTTCATTGAACTTATCCCATTGCTATATATTTATTTCAGGATAAAATTGCCAGGAGAGTCCAGCTGCCAAACCCCCTCGTCATGATTTTTTTTTTGTTATTGGATTTATGGTTTCGGTTTTTGACTAGAAGACATGTTTATACTTGTGTTTTGGATTTATTCTCATGGATGTTTTGTTGGTATGTGTTATGTCCTTATGGACTTGTATTCAGACTTGTATTCGATATGTTTTGGTTGTGTGTGCTTGCTCAGATGGCAGAAGGGGTAAGTCTAGATGTTGTAGATCTTTTATTTACGTTGGTTGTTGGCCTGAGGCCCATTTATGATATGTAGGTATGGTTTATGTTCCGGTCATGTTGACCGATGTATAGTAGGCCGTGTGGGCCTTGTATTCAAGATTTGAATTATCACTCGTTTAGGGGAGATGCTGTCGAATTTTCGTCTGGCGGGAACTCCCTCGGGGCGTGACACGAAAACTCAAGCATATAAGTGGAAGAGTTTTCAACTTTATTAACTTTGGGTGTAATGACCATTACACTTAGTTTAAACAACCCATCAGTTACATAATCCTTCCCTACAAACATTCTATTCTTGGATAGTACAACTCTGTCCGACTCTAAGACAATGCGGAAGCCATGCTTGCTTAGCAACAATTCGGACACTAGATTCTTTCAAACTTCCGAAACATATAACACATTGTTCAGAGTGAGCTCCTTGCCTGAGGTCATCTTCAACATCACTTTTCCTTGGCCCATAATGTCCGAGGTTACCGAGTTCCCCATATACAACTTCTCTCCATTGACTTCTTCGAAGTTGTGGAGTAGCTCCTTGTTGCAGCACATATGTCTGGTGGCACCAGTATCCAACCACCATTGCTGAGGGTTAGAACCCATTAGGTTCAGCTCGGAGTTCACTGCACAGAGATTATCCTCCTCTAGCCCCTTGTTCAGGTTGGCCTCTGGATTCTTCTTCGGCTTTCTGCACTCCGAAGATTTGTGACCGACTTTGTCACAATTGAAGCACTTTCCAATGAACTTCTTTTTATTGACCCCTCCTTTGGGTCTCATCTTGGAAGACTTGAAATTCTTCCATTTCGAGCTTTGACCGTGCTCGACAACGTTGACTTTCACAGTAGCCTAAGAGAACATATTCCTCTCTAAACTTTTGTTGTCTTCCTCGATTCGAAGTCGAACAACGAGTTCTTCCACATTCATCTCCTTCAGCTTGTGCTTCAGGTAGTTCTTGAAGTCTTTCCAGCCGGGTGGTAGCTTCTCTATGATCGTAGCCACCTGGAAAGTTTCACTCAGAATCATACCTTCCGAGTGAATCTCGTGCAGAATCACCTGAAGCTCCTGAACTTGGCTGATCACTGTCTTGGAGTCAACCATCTTGTAGTATAGGAATCGGCCCACGATGAACTTCTTGGCCCCAACATCCTCTGTCTTATACTTCTTGTCCAAGGACTCCCATAACTCCTTAGTCATTTTCTTCGTGCTATACACAACGTACAACAAGTCGGCAAGGTAGTTGAGAATGTAGTTTCTACACAGAAACTTCGAATGATTCTATGCCTCCACAATATTGAAGGTTTGGGCATCACTCATACCCTCAGGTACATTGGGAGGAATCTCGGTCAAGAACCGAGCCAAATTTAGCATGGTCAGGTAGAAGAGCATCTTCTGTTGCCACCGCTTGAAGTTCAACCCCGTGAACTTCTCTGGTTTTTCCCCATGATTGATTGGAATGCTACCAATCGGGGTGGAAGGAGCCATCGCACGTTGAGTCTGTTGCACCTCAACCTTTTGCATTGTGGCCATCTTAACAGACCGAGTCAGTTTAAAGTTTGTTGTGTGATAGTAAGTATACCTTTCCTGGAGGAAATACAAGAGAAAGTCCGAAAACTAATCGGACTTGTCTGTTGAGTCGACCACTTCCTTTGCGTCCTCAATCAAGAATGATTTCTTCGAATCGAGACCGTCGAGCCGGGTCAAAAGTCTCCTTGTTGCAAGTTGCCTTGCTGATTTTTGGGCAGAGATGAGTGTAGAGCTGAGCGCAGAGTTGATCGTAGAGCTAGGTGTAGAGTTGATCACAGAGCTGAGTACAGAGCTAACGCAGAGCTGAGCGCAAAGATGGGTGCAGAGTTGGGCACAGGGCTAATCGCAGGTGAGTCTGGGGTGGTCTGAGCTAAGCCTGAGTTAGGCGAGAAAGCGCAGAGCCGGTGCGAGTTAGGCGAGTGGTGGGTGCAGGTGAGCTGGAGTGCAGTTAGGTCTGGGGTTCGGTGAGAGACAAAAGTAGTGAACACATAGTAAAGAAACTGCCGAGGCCTGTGTTTACACAGTTTCCTTAAAACAGATTCGTCCTCGTCCGACAGGGTGCGTGCGAGGTTAGCAGGACGTCTATTTCCCATGATACAACGACAAAACCGCGGACTCCAACAAGCACAAGTAGTCCTCGACGAACTGAACGTACACTTGAACGCTATCACTGTGGGGGTTGGGAATAAAGAGCATCTCACTCTCTTCTTGAGTTCGCAATCCTGTCTCCTTTTATAGAGGAGACCTATTAATGGTGGAATCGAAAGGTTAACCATAATGTCGTATTGATTCGTTTAATCTACGTGAATCAAAAGGTCAGCCATAATGCTGCCTTGATTCAACTAATATACCATTAATTCATCAGTTTTTGACTATTTATGTCAGAGTTTTAATGCGAACTTTCCACGATTTGACGCAAAAGATGGCAGAACGTCTTCCCCATTTTCCGTTTTACCAATCAACAAGTTTAGAAGGATGACAGAACGTCTTCTCCATCCTTCATTCACATTTCCATAATTTCCATTCAAATTCCAACAGTAGTTTTATTTGTATATAAATGATTGTAAATGTCCATTCGTAAAAATTAAAATTTGTCAATCTAGCGGTTTTTACCGATCTGTTCCACGACCATTGTAAGGAAGGTGAATCACGGATGATATCGATTAAAACTAATATAGGAGTAAAAAGTATTATATTCATGACATCTCATTTGTTGAGTCTAGCTGTTGTCCCAAGGCAATACACCTCGGCCTGGCCGAATGATGGAAGCACTACATTTTGGCTTGGCCGAATGACAGAAGCACTACATCTCGGTTTGGTCGAATGACGAAAGAATTGTATCTTGGCTTTATAAAGGAGGACTACATCTCGACAGATCTCACATTAGACTTCATACTATTATATGTACCTCGGCAAGTCAAGTGATGTGGTCGTTGTTAAAGTCAAGATGTCTAACGAGACATCCTCTGTGAAGGACCCTACCCGACAAGAAAATATATGCCCATGCTGACCTCAGGGGGCATGCCTACCGCATTAATGGAGTATTGTCTCCCATTAATCGTGCGAGGGGCATTAATTACATGTCATGTGTCTACAACATTTATGAAGATAATGATTCCTATTACTTCTAAAAACAATGACCCTCACTTCAAGGGGTCATGCCGCTCATACCTACCGTACCGCTTCAATACTTATATAAAGGTAACCTGAGGAGGAGGCAGGAGGAGGTTCGAAATCGCTAAACTCACGCTCTCATACTTTCATTTCTCCTCTTCTTCCCAATCTCTAACTTGGGCGTCGGAGGGGTTCGACAGAGATCTTTCTCGGCGCCCTTAACCGCTTTTCTTCTCTATAGGACTCATCTCGACAAGCCACAACCTGCTATTCGACCAGTGGTGAGACGATGTACAACCGCCCGAGACAACAACGCGTTTCTTACCTCGATAACTCTGGCCACATTCGTGACTCATCCGTATCACTAGTCCTTGCTGTCTTCGCCACTGGACACCTCAACATCTCGGTCTCAGCCGGAACATAATTGACATCATCTGTGGGAACTCATAAACACAACTGAGATAGAGATGGGAGACCAGGGAGCGAACTCTGGCAACCGGAACTCTATTGAAGGGAGCATGATAAGGGAAAACATTATCTCCCTTGTCAAAACCACCATGAAGGACGTCATACGTGAACACTTTCCTAGGGGTCTTGCTCCGATGTCGGTGTCTCCTATCCCGGTCCAAGGCCCAATACTAGCACCCACTCCTTTGACTCCGGTCCCCCCGAAGACAATCCCAATAGTATCATTACCGATCGAGTCATCTTCAACAGCGTCTCTACAAGAGTTTTTTGAAGAGGGGCCTTCCTACACGCTGCCCGAAAGAGATCCCAAAAAGGGAAGAGCTCCGTCAGTCAGTATGGACTCTCTCCTCTCCCCAAGTATTATAGTCGAGAGACTTCCCAAACATTTCAAGATGCTGTCTGTCGGGGAGTATAACGGTTTCGTCGACCAAGAGGAATATCTAGGTCGATTCAAAAAGGCCGCCCTGCTACATAACTATTCTGATGGAGCAAAGTGCAAAGTCTTCTCCCTCAACCTAGTGGGATATACACAAAGATAGTTTGACTGACTTCCCCAAGGATCCATTCGCTCATTTGAAGAACTTGTTGCACTTTTTCTCCAACACTTTGTTAGTAGCAAAAGGTACCAAATTGCTCAGTACCTTTTATCTATAAAGCAAAGAGGTCAGGAGTCTTTAAGAGAATATATACATCGGTTCAGCCGAGTGGCTGTGGATGTCTTGGGTGTGTTGCTCGAGACGATAGTTAATGCATTTTCCCAAGACTTAATATGGGGGAATTTCTCAAAGTCCTTGATGAAGAGACCCCCACCTCATTTTGAGACATTACTGGGACGAGCGGAGGCATACATCAATTTGGAAGAGGCCAAGAGAGCAGCAGACACAACAAGAAAAGAAGGAATTACTGGGGAAAAAATATGGTCGGTAATCTTAATCTTTTGGCCGGTAATATGGATTGTCGGCCAAAAAAATTTCGCCAGGACTTAGTCAGCAATCCATGGTCGGTAAATATTATTTACCAGCCAAAATAGTGGCTGGTATATTTTTTAAAAATTACTGTCCAAATAAATAGTCGGTAATTTTTTCTAAAAAATAATGACCAATTATATATTTGGCCGGTATATTTTTTTAAGAAATGGATGGTATATTTTTTTTAAATACCAGCCAAATATATATTGGTTGAAATATTTTATTAACATTACCAGCCAAAATATATTTGGCTGGTATTTTTAAAAAAAAATTGCCAGCCAAACTATGTTTGGTTGCTAATTTTTTTTTACAATTTATCAAACATTTCTAAAAAAACAATAATCAATAAATTTCAAAACACCTGTTTAACAACTGATAAAAAAGTGAATTTTAAACCTACTAATCAATTATCCAAAATGACAAAAAAGACATCATGTCATATAAAAGTAAATATCAAATAGTTAATAAGGAGGTGCTGAAAGATCTAAGTAGAGTATCAAGAAATATTTGGACCATATTCTCTTTCTTGCATGGGAGTCAACTTAGGTTGTTGTTGTAATTCACCAGGTTGGTATCGCATGAGGAGTTGCTGCAACATTTCTTGTGTTTTGACTTCTCGTTGGGCTTGTGTTTCTTGCATCATTTTCATTTCCTGTTTCAATTGAGATATCTCTGCCTCTTGTGCAACAATTGTCTCTTGCATAGCATCCATTTTTACTTGTACACTAGCTGATGTAGAGGAAGTAGATGTCGAAGTCGTGTATACTTTTGATGGTGGTTTGGGTCCCAATCCTAATCCACGAATATAACCAGATTTACGGCCAAGTACATCTTGGTGGCATTCAAATGCTAGATTCTTGAAATCATCGGAGGTGGGCAAAGAAGTATCATCCTCTGTTGTTCTTGCCAAAAGTGAAGCTTTTTTGTCATTATAGAGAGTGAACATTTCCTCCTATTAAACAAATGTGCATCAATATCAACAATATATTGTGCCAAAAATAATGTACAAAAATGAAAAAAAATACTTAAATTATGACTTACATATTGCTTTTGTGCAAGTTAACTAGTCCACCCATCTTTTTCTGTATAATAATATCGACGCCATGCCTCAATTGCATCATATCCATTGCAATTAAAAAAAAGAATAAACATCATGTCATTAGTAAAAATAATAGAAAGACCTATTCATATATAATCATACATGCAACTATAAAATTAATTTTAATTTAACGTACATCCTCTATATGTTGAACCACAGGTCTAGAGCCACCATGATGATTAAACAAAAGCTTTGCTCGATTTGATTTATTTTTTGTAGAGATTATCTTCAAAAAAAATGCAACCAATAATTAGTAGCTATCATATGATAACATTAACATTGCAAACTGAGAAAATTATAATAAAAATAAAGCAACCTTAAACTCTTCAGACTCCCAATAATTACATAAATACTCCCATGCTTCTTGTGATGGTAAGTTATCTGACTTTTTTTTTTTTTTTATCTAAAGTCCAACTAGCTGGAAATTTTTTATACTTCTGATGCCATTCACTTACTTGAGTAGAATATGATTTCCTCATCAATTTCAAAAGACAACCCTCTATATATCATCACAATCTTGAAACTCAAAAACAGACTGATTAAAAAAATAACAATTAGTTCTATAAGTTATTAAAAACACAATTGATGAAAATAATATAATTTCAAAACATTACTTGAATGCGCTCAATTAGTTGAATTTTATCTGACTCTGGGACTTTTTTAAAGCTTTTGTATGTAAATGGTAAGAAACTGCGCACCAATGCTCCCAACTCAGTAGTAAACATATTAGCTGTGGGGTCTGTTGGCCTGCCATGAATTGATTTCAATGTCACAATAATTTTTCTTCCCCCCTTTGTTTCATTTGCCATACGATAAGCATGTGAAAGCCCCTTAGATGGCTGAGATGGTGAACGTGGACGACGACCTGCAAAAAAGAAAAATGAAAAATTTACTTTTTGGACAAGTTAAATTAATGTACAGATAATATACATTTTCTTCAAATTTAATTCAAATGTAAAAATACCTCGTCGTGAAGATGTTGATATCATAGTTGGTGAATCAAGATGGTCGATAGATGAAGGAACAACTAATGTGGTAGCTGCACTAGGTGTTTGTGAATTTCCATCATCAATAGGAATAGGAGTTTGCTCAGTTAATATAGTTAAACTAGTTTGTATGGGAAGTGGTTTAGGTGGCATCTACATTAAGAAAAAAACTCAGTAGATCAATAATTTTAAAATAAAAAATAAAAAAATGGCAAATACACATAAAGATGTTTAATGATCTAAAAGGAATGCATATTCAAATAATAAAAAAATTATGCTTATAGTTTATAAACTACACCATATTCATATACTACACCACAATATAAACAAATAACCAATTTATTGAAAATCTAATAATATCATGAAAATAAATACCTGTCATTCTTTAGTCAGTATCATAATCAGAAATTATTTCAGTGTCAGAATAATTTTCTGCAAAATAATTTAAGTTGACTCCAAATGGATCATCATCATCAACATTATATGAATGTCTAGTCTCGTTCTCATTGCCTTGTAATTCTGTTATTGGAATCTCTACAGAATTCAATTCAATTCTATCAGCTTGTTGAGTAGTTGAGTCCACAATAACATCATGCACATTGATTGTACTATTTTCTATTTGTAATTGAAGCTCAACATCATCATTATCAAGTACTTCTGGATAATCCCAAACAACAAGCCTAGATGAACAGAAAGACGTGGGGGAGTTTAGCAAGCCTCAACCACTAAAGCCAAGCAAAAAAGTCCCCATTCCAGCACTGGCTCATCCTTCTCGAATCCCACATGCTTATGCTCCGCGATTGACCAGAGATAAAGTAATTCATGTTGTACAAGAGACTACTCGACCATTAACAATACTAAGTCAGCATAATCCTTTCTGTGCCTTTCATCAAGTATATGACCACTCGACCTGAGAGTGTCATAACTTGGCCGAGGAAATCAGACAAGTGATGCGGGAGCAACATCAGAGTTTTAACACCCAACCTAGATTTCCGCAGATAGAGGCAACGCCCGAGCCAAGGAACCATGCCCGGCGGAACCCTTTGAGGCGGGCTGGTCAACCCTCGCCTAAGGAGGGATAGACGAGCCCACGCTCCGCAGATGGCCAGGGAGGCTTCCCCAGGGCAACCAACTCCTCGACCAGAATCGCCGAGAGACCTCTCCAACATTCCACACCGAGGTACCATCAGTATGATCACCGGTGGAGCCACGGATGGAGACTCAAACCGAGCCAGGAAGGCTCATGGAAGGCGGCTGGAGAACATGAAGGTGAATACCAGCAGGAGATGTGTCGAAGGACCTTCAATAAAATTTGGCCCCGAGGACCTACAAGGAGTCTCTGTCCCACACGACGATGACTTGGTGATTCGAGCCACCATAGCCAATTATGACGTGACCAGAGTCTTCGTGGACACAGATAGCTCGGTTAATATTTTGTTTAAAGAAGCTTTTATTCGCATGCAACTCGACCTAGCCTAGTTGCGGCTAATGAACACGACCTTATTCGATTTCTCGGGCCATGAAGTATCTCCACTTGGGCGGATTAATCTACCTCTATCTCTGGGAGAAGAGCCCCTCCGTTGGACCAGAATGACCACTTTTACAGTGGTAGATGCCGCCTCCGCTTACAATGTTATCTTAGGAAGGCCGACACTACATACCTTCGAAGTTGTTGTATCTACTTATCACCAAAAGATCAAATTCCCCGTAAATGATCAAGTAGGTGAAGTTGCGGGGGACTAAAAGACATCTCGAAAATGTTATGTAGAAGAAGTCCGGACAAGTCCCAGGAAAAGCCGGAAAATTGAAGTTGCAGAAGTTTACACCCTCTGAGAAGAGTCGCGGGGTGAAGATGAAGCTATGTAAATATGGCCGAATCAACCTAGCCGCATTGTCCAGGTTGCCGTCGACTTGCCATCTGAGATAAAACAAGGGGTAGTCAACTGCCTTGCGGACAACTGTGACATCTTCACCCGACCTGAGGAGCGGAACCAAAGCATCTCCCGAACTATAATGGAGCATCGTCTGAATATTCTCCCCGGAGCCCGGCCAGTGAAGCAGAAGAGAAGACACTTCGGCTCAGAGAAAGATTAAATCATCTGAGTCGAAGTACAAAAATTGTTGCAAGACGGATATATCTGAGAAGTCCAATTCCCCGAATGACTATCAAATATTGTATTGGTACCTAAGCAAGGAGGGAAGTGATGGGTATGTATAGATTTTCGAGATCTGAATAAAGCATGCCCTAAAGATTGATACCCCTTGCCTCTGTTAGACCAGTTAGTTACGTATTACTCTTGTCCCACGTCGGTTGACTCTCGATCTATTTATAGATGCCGAGTAGAAATAACTTCACCGTCGATTGGATCTGGGCGAATTCATATAAACATGTATCCATATTTATGATATATACTCTTTTTACATGTCATTTGATATATGTTTGGCCAATAAGCTTTGAGTGGATTTTATAATTTTCTTGAAATATGACGGTTTGATTCATAGAGTATACATCTCCTCGCGAAGTCCACTAAAGCCGAAGACATTGTTAAAGACATGGCGAAAACATTCGGCACACTACGTCAGTATGGAATTCAACTCAATCCTAACAAATGTATATTCAACGTCCGAAATGGCAGGTTTCTCGGATACATAGTGACCAAGCAGGGCATTGAAGTTAACCCAGAGAAAGCTCAAGCCTTGCAAAATATGACCTCTCCTCGAAATACCAAAGAAGTACAAAGGCTGCTCGACAGGATAACATCTCTCTCACGGTTCATCCCTAAGTCGCTTGAGTAGAGTCTCCCCTTTTTTAAGATACTCCTCAAGTCGGCTCAGTTTTCATAGGATGAAAAATGTGAACAAGCCTTCGTGGAGCTAAAGCAATATATATCCGAGTTACCTACACTAGCGAAGACAATAGCAGGAGAAAGCTTGCAGCTATAGTTGGCCGCATTCGAAGAAGTTATGGCATCTGTGCTGATTCGATAGGAGGATGGTAAGCAATTACCTATCTATTTCATCAGTCATTTGTTAAAAGATGCTGAAAGCCGATATACAACATTGGAAAAATTGGCCCTGGCTTTGCTTATAACGGCTTGGAGGCTTCGCCCATATTTTTTTATCTCATCCGGTCACGGTGTTGACCAACAATGACCTCAAAAGAATATTAACCAACCCTAATACATCCGGCCACTTGGTTAAATGAACCACAAAACTGGCCGAATATGACATCCAATACCAACCTTGGACGACTCTCAAAGGACAGGTATTAGCAGACTTTTTAGCCGAGACACCAAGGGTTGAAATAAACGAAGTATGGAAAATATATGTTGATGGCTCGACAACTAAGTAAGGAAGCAGAGTAGGAGTACTGTTAATATCTCCGCAAGAAGACATGATCCGGATAGTTGTGCAACTCAACTTATGGGCCTCCAACAATGAAGCCGAATATTGTTGGTGCAATCGGCCCAGGTCACGATCAAAGTTTGGCTCGAGTGATATTTTGATGTTTGACATAGGATGTTTGACAAAGTGGTTTGACATTGATGTTGGACATTGATGTCGGTTAATATGTTGGGGAGATTGTTGGAGCAATCAACCCGGGTCATGTTTGACCGAACTCGAGTTTGACTCGAGGGAGACTTTGATGGTTGACTAGGGTTGACCATGTGACTATGGGAAAGTCCAAGTCATGGGTACTTGGCATGGAAAGTCCAAGTGAGATACTTGGCATTTAGGAAAGTCCAAGTCTTGAGTACTTGGCATGGAAAGTCCAACATGGGTTGGCAAGGGAAAGTCCAAGCTTGAGTCTTGGCATTTGAGAAGTCCAAGGGGATTAATATTGGCGGCGTAAAGTCCAAGGGTGAAGTCTTGGCAGCATAAGTCCAATGGTTGGCGGCGTAAAGTCCAAGTGGAGTCTTGGCGGCGTAAGTCCAATGTGCCTTGGCAGTGTAGACACCGTTAGCATGACATAGCTGAGGGAAGCACCTGGAAGCTAGCGCGATGGATGAACAAGTTATGGATGACTTGGAGGGATCTGAGAGGCGTGAGGCTGATGGAGGTGGCTAGAAGGCTTAGGTCTAGGCTAAGGGTGGTCTAGCAAGTATGGGGGAACCATACTTGGGCTAAAACCTCATTTTTGAGGTTGTCAGTCGACTGACATTATGGCCGGTTCGACTGCCGTGAGTCGACTTGAGTTCGACTGCCAGTTTGGAGCCAATCGCCTGCAATGATCGCTTATTGGAAGCGATCGGTAGTCAGCCGATTGCCAAGGAAAGGCCGATCGATAGTTCAACCGTGAGCATGCATGCCCGTGAGCCGATCGGGGCCGTTTACGCTACGCGGGCATCGCCAAAAGATCCGTTGGAGTTTTTCTAACGTGGATCGAGCCGTTGTCTCACGACAACAGTGGCATCAGTCGACTGGTGACTTATGGCAGTCGACTGATAGGCAGAAATCCAGGTCGCGCGCAAGGATATAAGGAGCTCGACGGGAGGGTTTTTAGCAGCGATTTCTTGGACGTTTTTGAGGCGATTTGCTGCTGCAAATCAGGGTCTTCAACCACGGTTCAAGCGATCAACAAGCAAGCAATCGAAAAGCATTTGTAAAGCATTTTCTTTACTTATATTGCATTGTATCTCATTTTATTTGCTTATTGTTATTTGATTATTGTTGTAATCATCTTGTACGAGGTTTCTCCGCCTCCGGATTGTTCCAAGAAGGAGTGTTTTATAGTGGTGTGTGATTGGCATCGCTAGGGTTCGTACGAACCCGATCCGTGGAGTAGGAACCGTGCGGTTCCGAACCACGTTAAACAATTGTGTTTGTGTGTGATTGCTTCATTTCGTTATTGCTTTTATTATTACTATTCCACTGCGTACTAACGAAATTGTAGAGATGATCATGCGAACGAATTCCATCTACGAACGAACACATCGCTATTCACCCCCCCTCTAGCGGGCGAACAGGTCCTAACAAATATGAAGCCTTATTGCAGGACTTTGGGATGTTCATCATGTTGGAGCTTCTCGAATTGCTTTATATTTCGATTCACAGTTAGCCGTAGAACAAATTAAAGGGTCGTTCGACACCAACAATCAGTGGCTCCAACTCTACATACAGGATTACCGCAAACTGGAATCAGAATTCCAAGAGGTGATCATAAAATTCCTCGAACAGATAATCAGAAGGACGATGAGTTAGCTCGCATGACCAGTGCACTCACCACTTAGAGCCTAGAGGACTCACTGGTTGAAACCCAGCTCGTCACTCACATATATCAAGATTAGAGTGTACCGAGAAGTCTTCGGGACTGAAGGGATCCTCTAATTAATTATCTGAAGAAGGGAATACTGTCGAATGACCAAACCGAAGCATAGATTATCAAGAAAAGAGGAACCCGATTTGTCTTATTCGGATATACCCTATACAAGCGAGCTTTCGCTCGACCTTTGCTCAAGTGCCTCGATCCCGAGAAAGCTGATTATGTCATGAGGGAGATACATGAAGGCTACTGTGGAAACTATTCAGGAGGGACATCCCTAGCCTGAAAGATTATCTTGGCAGGATATTTTTGACCAACTCTCCAAAAAGACTCCACTCGTTGTGTTCGCGTATGCCTCAGCTGCCATAAGCATCATAATTTCTCTCATCAACTAGTTGAGTTGTTAAAGGCATCTGTAATATTGTGCCCCTTCGACCAGTGGGGAATGGATATAGTGGGTCTATTATCGACTAGACCGAATCAGAAAAAGTTCCTGTTGGTCGCTGTGGATTATTTCTCAAAATGGGTGGAGGCAGAACCATTGGCCATGATAATTGAGGATGCTATACTAAGATTTCTCTGGAAAAATATAGCCTGTCTGTTCGACATCCCGAGAAGGCTAGTCTCGGACAATGGGCAACAATTCCAAGGTCGAAAGATGAGAGAATGGTGCCAACAGCTCAAAATTCAATAGGCTTTCACATCAGTAGCTCATCCTCAAAGCAACGGGCAAGCTGAAGTCACCAACCAAGAGTTAATTCGGTGGCTCAAAATCAAGCTATACCATACAGGGGGAAGTTGGGTTGAAGAACTATCAAGTATTTTATGGGTGTACAGGACAACTCCTAAAGATAGTACGGGCCTCACCCCTTTTCATCTGGTCTATGGAGGCCCTTGTCCTCGTGGAAGTCAGCATGGGTTCACCCCGGATCTCATCTTACACTTTGGATAACAACAGCAATGAGGAGAAGAGACTGGCATAATTAGATTTGGTAACCGAGACAAGAGATAATGCGGCTAGCCAAATGAATGCTTTTCGGAGAAAGATAGTTCAAGCTTACAACAAGAAAGTTATACCTCACTCCTTCCAGCCCGGCGACTTTGTGTGGAAGAAAATTCAGCCAACAGGGGAGGTTCACAAGTTGGCACCCCGATGGGAGGGTCCTTATAAGTACCAAGAAGCTTAGCTCGGGAGCTTATTATCTACAAGATAACGAGGGAAAATAGCTCACTTGGCCATGGAACGCTTTCCATTTATGACCCTATCATGTGTAGTGGCTAGACGGTATGTAAGAGTGCTTTCCTTTTGAATAATAAAAGATCTCTACCATTTTTGCAAGCATATATTTTCTTAAGCCACCTATCACGGTGCATTTCAGCAAAGTCATCTATCACGTTGCATTCTTATTAAAGTCATCTATCACGGTGCATCTCGGATAAGCCGCCTATCACGGTGCATTTCAGCAAAGTTGCCTATTACGGCGCACTCTCATACAAGTCACCTATCACAGTGCATCTCGGATAAGCCACCTATCACGGTGCATTTAAGCAAAGTCGCCTATCACGGTGCACTCTCAGACAAGTCACCTATCACGGTGCATCTCGGATAAGTTGCCTATCACGACACATTCTTATTAAAGTCACCTATCACGGTGCATCTCGGGCAAGCCATCTATCACGACACATTTCAGCAAAGTCGCCTATCATGGTGCACTCTCATACAAGTCACCTATCATGGTGCATCTCGGATAAGCCGCCTATCACGACACACTCTTATACAAGCCACCTGTCAAGAGGCATTCTTATTAAAGTCGCTTATTATGGCGTATCTCGACAAAGTCACATATCACAACATATTATTTCTAAGTCGCCTATCATGGCACATCTCGGCCAAGTCCCTTATCATAAGGCACTATGAAGGTATTTATTATAGCCAGTTACAATTCCAAGCATTTCTTACTGCTACTTATTACAACTTGGTTTATTTCATTACGTTTCTTGGTGCGGCGAGAAAGTCGAGAGGCTTAACCATTTCCTTTCAAGATGCGACACAATATTTAGGCTCGGCAAAAAACTTGTTGTATTAAAAGTTCAAAATAGACACAAGATTACAAGTTCTCAAAATTGTCGAAAATAAAATGCAAAGGAAAATGACGAGTACAACTACAAAAGTCCTACTATTACAAGAAAATAAAAACTAAGTTATTTGGAGAGGTCGCCAAGCGCCGAATCAGGGGTTTTGTCTATTAGCCTTTGGAGGTCCAGAAACTTAGCGGAAGCTCCTTTGAGAGGGTATCTGACTTCCTTGAAGTGTTGGATGACCCCCTCATAGCCTATCTCTAGAAGGTCGACGGTGCACCCTCCTAGGATATCTGAAAATTCCTCTGAGGCAAGGAAGGCCTTCTTGCGTTGTGTCCATCATACCCTCCTCTCCGGCTCGGTAGGAGACTAGCTCAGTCTTGGCTATTTCAGCTTGGGCTGCTAGTTCCTCCCGTCGAGCTGCCTCCGAGGCCGCTTGGGCCGCCTGTGCCTGATCGATCTCGAGCAGCTTTATCCGTGACTCTTCCACAGCCCGGGATCTAAGTTCTTCTGCCTCAACCACTTGGAGTTGTAGGCACTCGATCTCTTGCGCTTGGCTCTGCAGATCGACCTCGTAGCGGAGGGCCTTCGATCGGAATACAGCTGCCTCGGCCTGAGCCATTCCAAGCTCTGTCTCTTTGTCACGGAGATGAGCCGAGACAGCTACCACCTAGGCCCACATCCCCTGAAAGGTTGAAGCCAGGGGGGCAAGCGCGTCATCAACTCCAGGTGGTATCCCCAGAACTGCAAGATAACCAAGTTAGTAAAAAAAAAGAAAAGAAAAAGAGAGAAGACAAAATGAAACTTTTACTTACTTGCGTCAGATGGGTGTTCATCGCATCACACATTGTGGGAACAGACTTATCCTTAGTGGACAATCTGACCACATCGTGGATTTCCTTGAGGAATCCTGGGGGAGCAGGTCGCTCTCTCCTTGGCATGGAATGTTCAGAGGCATCCCGGGGAGAGATGGGCTTGGACTGCCTGGTACCGAGGTGGAGGGTTCGAAAGGTGGAGCGGGAGCTTTCGGGTATGGTTCTCTGGGAGCTAGAGTCGGACTGCCAGATAGTCTGACATTACTCGGCCCAACTGAGTCATGAGGACTTGGGCTGGGAGATCGATGAGAGGGACTCCCCTCGAGGGAGGAGACGACCACTCTGCTCCTCTTTTGCCTCTGGAATGACTCTTTGGAATACTCTGAGCTAATCGTCTTGGACACCATGGAGGGTCGAGGAGGTGGAGGTTGATCCGAACCAGCCTCGTCCGGTGTTTCGGCAGGAGCACCCGGAGGGGCAATCATTTGTGCCCGCTTCCACTTCATCCTTTTATTGATGGAGGCTCTGAACATGATTTCGGCTACAAGAAGACACAAGACAAAGTTAGATGTTAAAAAGTAAAGAAAGAAGGAAAAGAAATACCAAGTCTTTACCTAAGGATCCACTTACTTCGGCCTCTATCCGGCTAAGGCCGAAGTGGTATAGTAGTCCTTCCTCTAGCAGGACATTGACGTTGAAGTTCAGGCCAGATAAGACTGTGGTTATATCTCGGCAAGTGGTCGACTTCTTAAAACTCCTCAGAGAGGGAGTAGGTGGTAGGTCGAGTTGCCAGCTACTCGGCCAAGAAAAAGGGGAAGTCGATTTTACATACATATACCGGGTCTTCCAATGTTTACTGGAAGTAATAAGTTGGGATAAGAATTTTCGGCATGCCATGAAGAAGAAGACTTTGACCTCTTTCCGTTTAGAAATGAAGCAATAATGAAAGGATTTAGCAGATAAGGGGAGGTGGTAGAAGAGGAAAGTAATGATAAAACCATTAATAAGGCTGAAAGAGTTTGGTGTCATATGCTGCAAAGGTATGCAAAAATAAGTAGATAGCTCGGCGTAGAAAGGGTGGATAGGGAACCTAAGGCCAGCCGCCAGCTAGTCATGAAAGAAGGTCGTAAAGCCTTCTGGCGACTCATGGGGATGTTGGTCTCGTTGGGGAGCCCTAATTCTATGGGTAGTGGGGATGTGGAAAGCTTCCCTAATCTCACAATGATCGTCGGAGGTGATGACACTACGCGTCTTGGAGAACCAGAAGCTAGAAGTATCGACCATTGGAAAAAAGGAAGGAAAGGACTTACAGGAAAGTAGACCCGCCGGAAAGAGGAAAAAGGGGGAGATTGTCGAAGACGAAGGAGGAAGATCACCGGAGAAAACTGCACTGGAAAAATCACGGAGGGAAGATAGCAGGTCTTAGGGTTTGGACGCCACTTATAAAGAGGGACCGTGCTAGTTCGTCTCTCGAGGAGCCAATTTAGGGTTTCGAGAAACACGTAGCAATACGAGGTGAAGCCTCAGGAAACGAGGCAATCATATCAAATCCTCGCATTTATGGCCTATCACTAAAGGAGGATTTCATCAGTCCTTAAGGGCATGCTTTAGACCCGTTCCCCTATACTTACATAATTTGGTCGAATGGGTGTGGTTGCTGGATCCCAAAATGCATTAAGGTAGGTCTAGTCAGTCATGCTACACACATCCTTTGACTAGACTTGGGGGGGGGATGCCTATGATACTGGTTAAAGCTAACATTGGATTAAAAAGTATTATATTCATGACATCTCATTTGTTGAGTCTAGCTGGTGTCCCAAGGCAATACACCTCGGTCTGGCCGAATGATGGAAGTACTACATCTCGACTTGCCCGAATGACGGAAGTACTACATCTCTGGCCGAATGACGGAAGAATTGCATCTCAGCTTTATTGTATCTCGGCTTTATAAAGGAGGACTACATCTCAGCAGGTCTCACATTGGGCTTCATACTATTATATGTACCTCAGCAAGTCAAGTTGGTCGTCATTAAAGTTAAGATGTCCAATGAGACATCCTCTGTCAATGACCCCACCCGACAAGGAAACATATGCCCATGCTGACCTCAGGGGGGCATGCCCACCGCATTAATGGAGTATTGTCTCCCATCAATTGCACGAAGAGCATTAATTACATGTCATGTGTCTGCAGCATTTATGAAATTAATGATCCTTATTACTTCTAAAAGCGATGACCCTCACTTCAAGGGGTCATACCACCCATACTTACCGTACCGCTCCGATACTTATATAAAGGTAACCTGATGAGGAGGCAGGAGGAGGTTCGAAATCACTAAACTCACGCTCTCCTACTTTCATTTCTCCTCTTCTTTCTGTTGGTGCAACAATGCCCCAAGCATTTATATGTTTTGATATTTTGATAATCATCTAAGTTAGACAATAATTTGTGATCTAATTGTGAACGTGTTTTAAGTGATAGGAAAATCCAAGTATGAAGACTTGGTAAAGGCAAAGTCCAAGTATGATCTTCGCAAGAGAAGTCCAAGGAAAAGGTTTGGCGGCGTAAGACCAAGCATGTAGTCTTGGCGGCGTAAAGTCCAAAGGCAAG
This sequence comes from Wurfbainia villosa, assembly GCA_025175895.1. Lineage (NCBI taxonomy): Eukaryota > Viridiplantae > Streptophyta > Magnoliopsida > Zingiberales > Zingiberaceae > Wurfbainia > Wurfbainia villosa. Next base: position 94,511,598 of record CM045988.1, read on the forward strand.
TCTTGGCAGCGTAAGTCCAAGCATGTAGTCTTGGCGGCGTAAAGTCCAAGCGCACTTTGGCAAAGGGAAACCCAAGACATGACAAAACCGAAGGAAGCTCTTGGAAGCAAAGCGCAAAGGATGAACAAGTCGCGGACTCGGAGGGATCCTGGAGGCGCAAGGCTTAAGGAAGAGCTAGAAGGTTGAGTCTAGGTCTAGGGAGTCAATTCAAGTATGAATTATTCATACTTACGATCGAAACCGATCAAGATAAACACGGGCACAAAATGGAGTCTCACTCGACTGCGTGCCGTGATCACTCGACTGATCACTCCATCAGTCGACTAATGGATAGATCAGTCGACTGATGAGCGTGTCGTTGGACGATGACGATTATGAATCCCGCGAATCTGACTGTTCAGAAGCCATTAACCACGGCGGCAGTCGACTGATGTCGTACATCAGTCGACTGATCGTGCCCCAACGGGAAAAAAAACCCTCTCTCTATAAAAAGAGGGCTTGTGGTGGTTGAAGGGGTTAATGCTTACATTTTGATCATCCTCTCAAGCCTCCATGAATTTTCCAAGCTTTCTAGTGTTTTCATTCCCCTTCTCCTCTCTAAACTTCATCTTCATCTTTTGTAAGAAGAGGAGGGTTGTTGTAAAAAGAAAGCTTCTTAGTGAGATTGATTAGGGATGATCCACCTTAAGGATCGCCGTGGAGTAGGAGTGCTATCTCCGAACCACGTAAAGGATTTGTGTTAGCATTGTGTTTTCATTTCTTTTACTATTGTTTTTTTTGTTGTGCTTCCGCTAATCATTCTTGTAGAAACGAAAACAAGCTATTAACCCCCCCTCTAGCTTCCAAGGATCCTCTATAAGTGGTATCAGAGCCTGGATCGCATCGGAAGATCTAACAATCAACCGGAGCAAGATGGCTTTCCAAGAGGGGTATAGCACGGCGAGGCCTCCATTCTTCGACAACAATGACTTCGGCTACTAGAAAGGTAGGATGGAATACTACCTTATGAACGATATTGATAATTGGTTTAGCATTGTAGACGGATTCGAGAAGTCGGTCGATGAACACGGAGCACCCATACTGACCAAGGATTGGACGAGGGACATGGCCAAGAAGGCTCAAGCCAACGCCAAAGCGACAACCACACTTCAATGTGGGTTGTCAAAAGAGTAACTAAGCAAGGTGGGGCCTTTTGAATTGGCGAAGGAGCTTTGGGAGAAGTTTATTGAGCTCAACGAGAGATCTAAGGAAACAAGAAGAGCCAAGTGAGATCTCTTAATAGGCTAACTCCAAAGTTTCGCCATGAAGACCAATGAGACCGTGAGCCAAATGCACGGTCACTTCAAGGAAGTAGTCAACGGACTACATGTGATAGGTGAGAAGGTCGACAACCGAGACCTTGTAAGGTATGTGCTCCAAGCTTTCCCTAGATCAACCTTATGGGCTTCAATGGTAGATGCCTATAAGGTCTCTAGAGATCTTTCTTTGGTTAAATTAGATGAGCTCTTTTGTGAATTTGAGTTGCACGAGCAAGCTAACACTTCATCCAAAGAGAAAGGTGTAGCTCTTTTTGTAGGAAAGAAGGACAAGAAGAAGAAGGAGAAGAAAGAAGTGTCTTCCTCATCCGAATCCGAGGAAGATTCATCTAGTAGTGAAGAAGAGCTATCGGCAAGCGAGGTGGCTCATTATGTCAAGAAGTTTGGAGGGAGGTCAAGGAAACTCACCAAGAAGGATGTGAGGAGGATGTTCTAATCCTCAAGAGGTAAGTCTTCTAGTAGTTCAACTCCTTCATCTAATGTTGTTTGCTATGGTTGCAATAAGAAGGGGCACATCAAGCCAAATTTCCCGGACTTAAAGAAGAAGGAGGAGAAAGAAAAGAAGCATAAGGAGAAGAAGGAAAAGAAGGAGAAGAAGAAGAAGGAGGCAATGGTGGCATAAACATAGGACACACTAAGCTTGGAGAACTCTTCCGATGATGAAGAAGTGTGTCATGCCACCCTGAACCTAGCTCTCATGGCCTTGGAGGAGGAAGTCAGAAGCTCAAGTGAGGAGTCTTGATCCTCTTCTTCAAGCGACGAATCATCATCTAGTGATGATGAGGTAAGCAACTCCCCTAGGGTAGATTTACTTTATAAAACCATTGCATGCCTTCAAAATGCCTTAAATAGATCAAAAACTAGGAATAAGGACTTAAAAGTAGAAATTAAATCACTTAAAAATGTAGAACCACTTTGTGATGTTACATGTACACTTAGAAATGAAAATGATGAATTGAGAAAAGAAATAGGTGAACTAAGAGCATGCTTAGAAAAATTTACAAATGACTCTAAATACCTATATATGATAATTAAGGATCAAAGGGATATTTACAACAAGGCTGGAATAGGATATAGGCCTAAGGAAAAGGAGGTAGCATTTACATCTCTTGTTAGTAGAAAATCTACTGTTATGAGCAAGGTTAGAAAGGCTTGGGTCTCTAAGAAATTTTTAATTGATGTTAGTGGTCCTAAAATTTGGGTACCTAGGGCTTGTATTTTTCATGTTATATAGGTAGAAGAACCAAGCTTATGGATTGTTGATAGTGGGTGCTCAAAACATATGACCGGTGATGAGAGAAAATTTTCCACTATCAACCACACTAGCAAGGGGAAGGTGTCTTTTGGAAATAGTGGTAAATTTAAGATTCTAGGAAAAGACACAATTGAGGCATCCCCCAACCTTGCCATTCATAAAGTGTTATTAGTTAAAAATATGAAATTTAATTTACTTAGTGTAAACCAACTATGTGATGCCAATTTTGATGTTCAATTTGACTCTTCAAAATGTTTTATAAAACACAAAACTTTAAATGATTGCATGCTAGTAGGTTTTAGGAAATCAAATATATGCTATGTTGATTTATCCTATGCTACTAATGCTTCTACTAAGTATTTTATTGCAAAAGAAGAAGAGAGTTGGCTTTGGCATAGGAGGCTAGGGCACATAAATATGAAGAACATTGCCAAAATAGCCAAAATGAAGTTAGTCAAAGGGTTGTCAAAAGTCAAGTATCTCAAGGACAAAATGTGTGATGCATGCCAAGAAGGGAAGCAATCAAAAACATCACACAAAGATAAAACTTTACTTAGTACCGCTTTACCTTTAGAACTATTGTATATGGACTTATTTGATTGTCATAGTACTCCTTCCATGATTAGTAGTAAATATTGCTTAGTGATAGTCGATGATTTTTCTAGATTTACTTGGGTATTTTTCATGAAAAATAAGGATGAAACCCTAGGAATAATCATAGGATTTAGCAAGAGAGTAGAGAATGAAAGAAAACTCAAAATCAACCGGATCCGTAGTGATCATGGTGAAGAATTTGAGAATTCTAACTTCTCAACTTTTTGCCTAGAACAAGGGTACAAGCACGAATTTTTTTGTCCTAGAACACCCCAACAAAATGGGATTGTGAAAAGGAAAAATCGTGTCCTACAAGAAGCAACTAGGATTATCCTTAATGCATACTCTTTACCTAGCTACTTGTGGGCGGAAGCGGTCAACACCGCTTGCTATATCCAAAATAGGGTTTTAATTCATAGGTTTTTAGGAAAAAACCCTTTTGAATTATGGAATGATACAATTCTAACAATTCACTATTTTAAGGTCTTTGGATGCAAAGTCTATATTTTAAACACCAAAGACAACCTAGGTAAATTTGAGTCCAAAGCGGATGAGGGAATCCTAGTTGGATACTCATCCACTAGTGTAGGATATAGAGTTTATAATAAAAGAACTCAAAAGATTGAGGAATCTTCAAATGTCCAATTTGATGAAACCTCTAATACATATCCTAGGAAATCCCCTATTGATGATGATATCAATGACAAAAATTAAGAAATTACTCAAAAATTTCAAGATTTAACTTTAGAGGGTAATGATCAAGGGGGAGAATTGAATCAAGGGGGAGTAAGAGGTGATTCCGATGATAAAAGAAGGATTGAAGATAATTATGATCAAACTCAATTTAATACACCTCCTAGAACAATAAGAGTTCATCAAAATCACCCTCTAGATCAAATTGTAAGTGAATTATCTCAAGGAGTTAGGACTAGGTCATTTCATAGGGATCCCTCTAGTCATATAGCCCTAATCTCCCTAATTGAGCCCAAAACAATCAATGATGCATTACATGATCCGGACTGGATCTTAGCAATGCAAAATGAATTGGCTCAATTTGAAAGGAGTCAAGTATGGGAGTTAGTTTCTAGACCTAATGACAACACTATCATTACCACAAGATGGGTCTTTGGGAACAAACTAGATGACCAAGGAAATATTACTAGGAATAAGGCAAGGTTAGTTGCAAGGGGCTTTAATCAAGTTGAAGGACTTGACTATGATGAAACATATGCCCCGGTTGCTAGATTAGAGTCTATTAGGATCCTATTAGGGTATGCTTGTTATATGAGTTTCAAACTTCATCAAATGGATGTTAAATCGGTATTCCTAAATGGGTTCATTAAGGAAGAGGTATATGTAGAACAACCTCCCAGGTTTGAGAATATGGACTATCCAAACCATGTATACAAGCTTAGAAAAACTTTGTATGGTTTGAAACAAGCTCCCCGGGCTTGGTATGAAAGATTATCATCTTTCTTAATCTCTAAGGACATTAGGAGGGATAATGTAGATCAAACTCTATTTATAAAGTTAACATCAAAGGACATCTTTGTAGCCCAAGTATATGTTGATGACATTATCTTTGGGTCAACAAATGATGAACTCCTTCAAGACCTTATCAAGAATATGAAAAATGAGTTTGAGATGAGTCTAGTTGGGGAACTAAATTGTTTCTAGGATTACAAGTCAAACAAACAAGTGAAGGAATTTATATTTACCAAACCAAATATGCTAAGGAAATGATTAAGAAATTTGGTTTGGAAAATACTAAAGTAGTGTCAACCCCTATGACAACTAATACAAAAATAGATAATGATCATGAAGGAAAACAAATTGATCTTACACTCTATAGGAGTATGATTGGTAGCCTTTTGTATCTAACCGCTAGTAGACCCGATATATTATTTGTGATTGGTATGTGTGCTAGGTACCAATCATGTGCCAAAGAATCTCATTTAGTTGTCGTTAAGAGAATCTTAAGATATATTAAAGGCACACTAAATGTAGGACTATGGTACCCTAGAACTAGGTCTTTTGATTTGGTTGGGTATACCGATTCCGATTATACCGGTTGCAAATTGGATCGGAAGAGTACTAGTGGTGGATGTCAATTCCTTGGGTCCTCCCTAGTTAGTTGGAGTAGTAGGAAGCAACCTTGTGTTGCCCTATCCACCACCGAGGCCGAGTATATGGCTATGGGTGGTTGTGTAGCTCAACTACTATGGATGAAACATACTTTAGAGGACTATGAGTTATCTTACTCCAACATGAAAGTATTTTGTGATAATATGAGCACCATAAATTTGACCAAAAATCCGGTGCATCACTCTAGGACCAAGCACATTTAAGTGAAACATCACTTCATTAGAAATTATGTGGCTAAGAGGGACATTGAGCTCAATTACATTGAATCTAAGTCCAATCTAGCCGACATCTTTACCAAGCCTCTCCCTGAAGTAGGATTTTCATCACTTAGAAGAGAACTTGGGATGTGCTTAGTTGAATAAAAGTTTAGGTTTGCATGATCTTATAGAAATTCTAGGACTTATACCTTTAAGCATCTCACAAAACATCTAAGAAACTATGATTTTTGTATTGATCCACTTAGACAACATGTGAGATGTTAGGAAGATGCACTTGGTTCATCATGCTTGTTATGATGTATTACTATGAACCAAAGTGCCATCTAGAGACATTAATCCTTCACTGGACCAATCATTGGGAAGACTTATGCACAATTAATGTGTATATAGCTCCAAGAATATGATTGGAAATGTCAAATAAAACATGATTTAAACTATGTCTATCAAACTTTGAAAAATAATTTTCAAGTGAAATACAAGAGTGATACAAAGTTTACAAAATACTTAGAATTTTTACTAGGTTTCAAAATTGTATCATTTTAGAAATCTGGAAAACATATATTTTTTAAATTATTTTTCCTTGATAGAAAATGGTTTCAGAAATGTGTGCACAAAATTTCGTGATTTTTCGAAGTTTCTAGAATTTTTGGCGCATTTTTGAAATTAATAAAAATCGGAAAAATCGATTCAGCGTGTGATCGTGCCATCGAAACCGATCGATACGTTGGGTTTTCTGAAAATAGCTCTATTTTCTGGTGTTTAGTGTACCTTGATGTCCTAAATCTATGACATGATAATTTTTATTATAGAGAAGTGTTTAAGACTGTTTGATGCAATGTTTTAGGGGGAGTCTCATCATATAATTCTTTTCATCCTTTTAACTTATATTGTTGGTGCAAAGTTAGGATTTAACCTCAATTTTTTTTTAAGCTTTGCTTCACAAGTTATTCTTTCATCATGAACCATATCTTGGATTAAGGGGAAGCTTCATTTCAATTTTATACCTTAGTTCAAGATTACAACACATTTAATTCTTTTATGAAATTTATGAATCCTTCTCTTTTTGATGTATGTCAAAGGGTGAGAAGGAATGTTTAAGTTAGAAATCATATTGGAAATATGATTATGTGCATGTGTTAAAGACCTAACTTAAATGATTATCAAACATCAAAAAGGGAGAGATTATTGGTGCAACAATGCCCCAAGTATTTATATGTTTTGATGTTTGGATAAACATCTAAGTTAGATAATACTTTGTGATCTAATTATGAACGTGTTTTAAGTGACAGGAAAACCCAAGTATGAAGACTTGGTAAAGGCAAAGTCCAAGTATGATCTTGGCAAGAGAAGTCCAAGGAAAAGGTTTGGCGGCGTAAGATCAAGCATGTAGTCTTGGCAGCGTAAATTCCAAATGGACCTTGGCAAAGGAAGTCCAAAGGCAAGTCTTAGCAGTGTAAGTCCAAGCATTTAGTCTTGGCGGCGTAAAGTCCAAGCGCACTTTGGCAAAGGAAAACCCAAGACATGACAAAATCGAAGGAAGCTCTTTGAAGCAAAGCACAAAGGATGAACAAGTCGCGGACTCAGAGGGATCCTGGAGGTGCAAGGCTTAAGAAAGAGCTAGAAGGTTGAGTCTAGGTCTAGGGAGTCAATTCAAGTATGAATTATTCATACTTGATGAGTATCAGTCGACTGATACGATGTATCAGTCGACTGTTAAGGTGCTCGACTTAGTCAGGCTGAAAAGCTGACGAATAGTCGACTGCCTAGTCATGGCAGTCGACTGATGTCGCCATCAGTCGACTGCCAAACAGTGGCAGTCGACTGATCAAGATAAACACGGGCACATAATGAAGTCTCACTCGACTGCGCGCCGTGATCACTCGACTGATCACTCCATCAGTTGACTGATGGATAGATCAGTCGACTGATGAGCGTGCCGTTGGATGATGACGATTATGAATCTCGCGAATCCAGCTGTTCAGAAGCCGTTAACTGCAGCGACAGTCGACTGATGTTGTACATCAGTTGATTGATCGTGCCCCAACGGGAAAAATAACCCTCTCTCTATAAAAAGAGGACTTGTGGTGGTTGAAGGGGTTAATGCTTACATTCTGATCATCCTCTCAAGCCTCCACGAATTTTCCAAGCTGTTTAATGTTTTCATTCCCCTCCTCCTCTCTAAACGTCATCTTCATCTTTTGTAAGAAGAGGAGGGTTGTTGTAAAAAGAAAGCTTCTTAGTGAGATTGATTAGGGTTGATCCACCTTAAGGATCGCCGTGGAGTAGGAGCGTTATCTCCGAACCACGTAACGGATTTGTGTTAGCATTGTGTTTTCATTTCTTTTACTATTATTTTTTTTTGTGCTTCCGCTAATCATTCTTGTAGAAATGAAAACAAGCTATTCACCCCCTCTAGCTTCCAAGGATCCTCTACACTTCCCAGTCTCTAACTTGGGCGTCAGAGGGGTTCGACCGAGATCTTTCTCGGTGCCCTTAACCACTTTTCTTCTTTGTAGGACCCATCTCGGCAAGCCGCAACTTGCTACTCGGCCAGTGCCAAGACGACGTCAAGCTGCCCGAGACAACACATTTCTTACCTCGACAACTCTGGCCGTGTCCGTGACTCATCCGCATCACCGGTCCTTACTATCTTCGCCACTGGACACCTCAGCATCTCGGTCTCAGCCGGAACAACAGAGGATCCTATGAGCTTTGACATAGTAGCCAAGGCACGTGAGAGTCATTTGAATTCAGAAAAGAACTTTAGATCTTCTCTAGAATCGATCATTGTCTTATCTGTAAACTCCATAGTATCTTCGGCAATTTACCAAACACAGCTCCCAAAGTTCAGAATTGCCCAAAAAGCGTACCATAGTTTCAGATTTACCAAATCGCGTACCTAATTCCCCTTTTACCCCTCCCGTCAAACAGACCTGCGACAATTTAATGATGAGAGAGAATTATCATGCATCCGAGCCACTACTGGAAATTTCGAACCATCTAAACGTGGTGCTGGGAATTCAAATCCCAGCACCACAGTTTTCTGGAAATATAATTCCCAGCACCACCTTTTTTTATCTGATTTCTAATTTATATCGTTCTGATTTCTGAAATATTACTGTGAATACCTAATAAAATCTCGAATATCAGAAATTTTGGCCACGGATACACAGAGGGACACTACTCAAACTCAATGGACTTGAATTGGATCGAAAAAGAGGTGAATAGGACCATCAATGGGTTTTGACCGAAACCCATTGATGGACTTAGAGGAGTCCAAATTTCAAAATCTTGACATAGACTGAAAGATCTTACAATATAAATTTTTGATATGTCGAGGAAACTTAGTTTTAATCCCAAAGTTGGAATTGGAAGATTGGAATGGTAGTGTTGCAATCCTCGCATCACCGCGGTGGACACCGCTGCCGAATTGGAATTTCGATGGTGCAATCCCAGGTGTTGTTCCAATTCAACACCACGCTGATGTCGAATCGAACAACTTAAAGCGTAGAAGCGAGATGAAGAAAGATGACCTTACGAAGTCGATAACTCAACGCAGCTCGATATTTTGTTCTCAATATCGCATGATAAAGTAACTAAATGTATGACGATAACAAGTGCCAAAAAAATAAGCCATTTTAAGTATAGAGCTTACATATATCTTTGCGTTATTTTTGGATTAAGAAAACCCATCGTGTTCCAGCAGCGAAGCCTAGGGATTGACAATGAACATCTGATGTAAAGTCTGCACTTTTAAGATTTAACAATAGAATATCATAGTTTCAGAAGATGAATAATGATCACAACGATGATGAAGATGGATTAATTTAAGTACCTCAGGGTAGTAATCTCCATCAATTTTCTGCATTTTGAGCAAAAGATCTCTAGCTGCCTTGCTAAAATTTTTCAAATCCTGTCTCAGTTGAATGCAACTTGAAAGATCAGAATAGGTAATGAAATAATTCAATATGAATTTGTTGAATGTGTTGCCGAATTTCAATTTCAAAGATTGATAGCTGGTGCCGAATTGTGAATTCCAAAGACTACTACCATCATCTTCCATCGCTTTTCAACTTCGCATCATTTTTCGACATTTAAAAAAATTGGGAGATAGAAGGATTAAAACTAAGTTTCCTCAACATATCAAAAATTCATGTTGTAAGATCTTTCACCATGTCAAAATTTCAAAATTTGGACTCCTCTAAGTCCATCAATGGGTTTCGGTCAAAACCCATTGATGGTCCTATTCACCTCTTTTTCGATCCAATCCAAGTCCATTGATGAGGAGCATCAATGAGTTTTGACCGAAACCCATTGATGGACTTAGAGGAGTCCAAATTTCGAAATTTTGACATAGACTGAAAGATCTTACAACATGAATTTTTGATATGTCGAGGAAACTTAGTTTTAATCCTCCTATCTCCCAATTTTAACTGGGATTGGAATTCATATTGAATTATTTCACATTCAACAAATTCAACAAATTCATATTGAATTATTTCATTACCTATTCTGATATTTCAAGTTGCATTCAACTGAGACAGGGTTTGAAGAATTTTAGCAAGGCAGCTAGAGATCTTTTGCTCAAAATGCAGAAAATTGATGGAGATTACTACCCTGAGGTACTCAAATTAATCCATCTTCATCATCGTTGTGATCATTATTCATCTTCTGAAACTATGATATTCTATTGTTAAATCTTAAAAGTGCAGACTTTACATCAGATGTTCATCAAATCTTTGGCCTAGGCTTTACCGCTTGGAACACAGCTTAAGGGTTTTCTTGATCCAAAAACAATCGCAAAGATATATGTAAGCTCGTAATACTTAAAATGGCTTTTTGGCACTTGTCAGTATCGCAATACATTTTAGTTACTTTATCATGGGTATTGGGAACAAAATACCGAGCACGTTGCTTGGAGTTATCGACCCTTGGTAAGGTCACATCTTTCTTCATCTCATTTCGACATCGCTTAAGTTGTTTCAATTCCGATCACCGCGTGCCGAATTGGAATTTCGAAGACCACTGGTAGCCGGAATTCGCAATTCCGCACCACGGTGGTGGTGCGGGGATTACAATCTCGGTGCCGGGAATTCCAATCCCAAAGACATGTGTTAGTGCTTATAAGCTCCACATATCTCCACAATGGTATGATATTGTCCACTTTGGGTCTAAGCCCTCATGGTTTTATTTTTGGGTTTTTACCCAAAAGGCCTCAAACCAATGGAGATATCTTTTTTCTTATAAGCACATGATCTTTTCCATGTCTTACCAATGTGGGACTTTGATTGTATTCCCCATACTCCCAACAATCCCCCCCTCAAACGAAGGACCACAGTGGGCCCCCCCTCAAGCCTATCCCTCCTCGAAGGATTTTCTCTGCTTGATGTCCGATCTTCAACCCACCAGGACTTCCTGCCAGTTGTTCGGTCCCCCCGACCCAACTAGACTTCCTTCCTAATGTCTGGTTCTCTTGATCCGGACGTGGGAGCTCAACTTCCTTCGTTCGAGGTTCATGACTTGACATGGACCATGGCTCTGATACCAATTGTTAGTGCTTATAAGCTCCACATATCTCCACAATGGTATGATATTGTCCACTTTGGGTCTAAGCCCTCATGGTTTTATTTTTGGGTTTTTACCCAAAAGGCCTCAAACCAATGGAGATATCTTTTTTCTTATAAGCACATGATCTTTTCCATGTCTTACCAATGTGGGACTTTGATTGTATTCCCCATACTCCCAACACTATGGTGCTGGGATTGAAATTCCCAGCACCAACACATTCAACAAATTCATATTGAATTATTTCATTACCTATTCTGATCTTTCAAGTTGCATTCAACTGAGACAGGATTTGAAAAATTTTAGCAAGGCAGCTAGAGATCTTTTGCTCAAAATGCAGAAAATTGATGGAGATTACTACCCTGAGGTACTTAAATTAATCCTTCTTCATCATCGTTGTGATCATTATTCATCTTCTGAAACTATGATATTCTATTGTTAAATCTTAAAAGTGCAGACTTTATATCAGATGTTCATTGTCAATGTTGGCCTAGGCTTTCGCCTGCTTTGGAACACAGTTAAGGGTTTTCTTAATCCAAAAAATACTGCAAAGATATATGTAAGCTCTGCAATACTTAAAATGGCTTATTTTTTTTGGCACTTGTTGTATCGCAATACATTTTAGTTACTTTATCATGCAGATATTGAGAACAAAATATCAGAGCACGTTGCTTGGAGTTATCGACTCTTGGTAAGGTCACATCTTTCTTCATCTCGCTTCGAGCATCAAGCATTGTTGTTCCATTCCAAAGATCACCGTGGTGTTGAATTGGAATTTCAACACCATCGCAGGCGAATTGAATTTCCAAAGACCACCGCGGTGCCGAATTTCCAATCCCTGCAGGTGGTGCTGATTGCAACACCACCGGTGGGTCAAATTCCAAAGACTACGCATGGTGCCGAATTCGCAATTCCAAAGACCACGCTGATGGTGCAGGATTGCAACATCATCTGGTGGGAATTCCAATCCCAACACTGGTGCAGCCGAAATTCCAATTCGATCATCGCGGTGCCGAATCAATTCAGCACCACTACCACCAGTTTCTCAACTTTCAGTACCATCTTTTTTTTCGACACGAGTTAAAATTGGGAGATAAGAGGATTAAAACTAAGTTTCCTCGACATATCAAAAATTTATGTTGTAAGATCTTTCAGTCTATGTCAAGATTTCGAAATTTGGACTCCTCTAAGTCCATCAATGGGTTTCGGTCAAAACCCATTGATGGTCCTATTCACCTCTTTTTCGATCCAATTCAAGTCCATTGAGTTTGAGTAGTGTCCCTCTGTGTATCCGTGGTCAAAATTTTTGATATTCGAGATTTTATTAGGTATTCACAACAATATTTCAGAAATCAGACCGATATAAATTAGAAATTAGATAAAAAAAGGTGGTGCTGGGAATTATATTTCCAGAAATACCGTAGTCTTTGGATTTGAATTCCACACACGCATGTTGAATTTTCAAGTTTCGGATGCATGATAATTCTCTCTTATCATTAAATTGCCGCAGATATGTTTGGCGGGAGGGGTAAAAGGGAAATTAGGTACGCGATTTGGTAAATCTGAAACTATGGTACGCTTTTTGGGCAATTCTGAACTTTGGGAGCTGTGTTTGGTAAATTGCCGTAGTATCTTAGCCACCACACCATCCTCACGGGGACGATTGCAAACGTCCATGCTATTGCATTACATTGTACTAAATTAAAATATAATGTAGTCCCTCATCTAGCGGCCGCTGAGTCCTTTTATAGGGTTGCTCGGACTCCGTGGGAAAAAAATTGTTTAAAGAATTAAGGATTCCAATGGGGTTGACTCAACCTCAAGGGCCATCCCAGAATGCAAGGGTCAAGGCGCAGAGTCGAGGCTACTTCGTATGCTTGTGCTTGTTGATTAAGACTTGTCATATTTTATTTATTGGAAAACGATTAAAAATAAATTAATCATCACATTAAGAAGATAAACTTGAACTAAATAACTGAAGGAAGGTTGAACTTAATCTCCACAAGATTTAATCCAAAGTAGAAGAGCAAATCCTCCTTGACTAATAAGAGGATGGCGAAATAGAGGTTCTGAAGGACTTCTGCGGTTCTTTGGTAGCTCAGGTTGTTTTTAAAGTGACTTAACTCGGGCTAGGATGGTAACTTTGTTTGCTAATGAGTTGGCTAGGCGAAGGGCGAGATTGATCCGATGTAGAAGTAGTGCTCTTTTCAGTATTTTAGAAAGTTGACTAATTCTGTAAAAATTAGAAAGAAAGGTGGGCAATGAAATAGAAGACCTTTATCTCATTCCTTTTGGAGTAAAAGAAATAATAAGAGAAGACAAGGGGAGAGGGGGATATGGTAGAAGCAAAAATCAATAACAACTATAAGGAGGAGTCGAAAGAAATTGAGGATTAGTTAAGCGAGGAGAGTCAAGAAGTAGGTGGAGATCTTTTCAAAGAAGGGGGAAAGGAAAAAGTGAAGGTGGTCGACCAATTGGCCATAGAAAAATGTGGTGTAATTGATGGGTGGCAAATAGGAGCATCGAGAAGGTCAGAGAATCAAGAGTAGATGGTGAATAGATATGCACAAGGTGATGTGGAGGGCTAATTTTTTGATCTCTGTATAAGGACAGGGTAACCTTGAATCAGAACTAAGAAAAGGGTCAAGGATTCATTGCAAGTGTGATTGAAGATAATGGAGGAAGAAATATTTACCAGTCGAAGACAATCTGGAGGATGCAAACATGGGAGTGATGAAAGACGGTGAGTGATGGGGCATTGAACAAACCCCAAATTTTGATAAGGAGTGAATAGTGTGTTAGGATCTTAGTGTTGCTAGAGGGGATGAATAACGATTTTGTACTCGATCGTCGATTTCGCACTAGTGCTTATCTACAAAACATGAATGCAGTGGAAACAAAATATAAACAAAAATAAAGCACAACAAACATACGACATCTGGATTTTACACAGTTCAAAACTCTCGGTTCCTACTCTAAGACCTAGCTCCTAGCGAGAGATCACCACTATCCTTTCTCCTTCTCTGAAACCTTCCGAAGATAGAGAAACTTCTTGCAACCTGTCTTTACAAGAAGAGCGACCAAATACGAAATATGCAAGTGAAATGAGAAAATAAGAATAAAAACACTTTATACAATGAAATCTTTTCTTGATCATTGTTTGATTGTTTTAGAATTCCTTGGAAGGTCTAGAATACAATAATACTTTCCCTTCAAAGTCATCAAGAACCGAATTTTCAAATCACCACAAAGTCCTTTTTTATAGGGTCACCATCGAGTTGATTTCCACCTACTAATCGACTGGCCTTACCCCTAGTCAATTGGTCTTCGACCATTGCTTAGGCTGACACTTCAATGACATGATCTACGTCGAATTCTAGTCCATCAGTCGACTAGTCAGTCAATTTGCCAACATTTTGTGGCTTGCTATAGTGACATCAGTCGACTGTCAAGACACTAGTCGACTAAACACCGACTTCCCAAGCGCTCGAGTCGTTCTTCCTAAGCGCTCGAGTTATGCTTCCAGAGCACCGACCTCAGTTGACTGATCAAAACCATCAGTCGACTGATGCCTTAGTCTTAGCCTAATTTCAAACTACTCTCACTTCATATGATATTCGATTGACCTAAACCTACTAGGGCATTTCTCATTCAGCACCCGATCACTCTTGACTTGTCGGAACCTCTCATGCCTAGCATCCGATCACCTTGACCTGCCGAGACTTCGCACGCCTAGCATCCGGTCATCTTGACCTACCTGCCAGGACTTCATTAACACCAAGCATCGGATCCTCCTTGACCTTCTTGAACTTTTCACTTGTCGAGCATCCGATCACCTTTACCAGTTGAGACTTCATTTGCCTAGCATCCGGTCACTTTGACTTGCCAGAACTTCACTAACACCAAGTATTTGATCCTCCTTGACCTACTTAGACTTTTCACTTGCCAACACCCTGTTGGACTTTGGACCACCAAGTGTCTGATCCTCCCTGATCCACTTGGATTTCTCACTTGTTAACTCCTTATTAGACTTTCGACCACCAAGTGTCTGGTCCTGCATAGTCCACTTGAATTTCTCACTTGCCAACTCTTTGTTGGACTTCTGACCATCAAGTGTGCGATCCTCCCTTACCCACTTGGATTTTTCCACTTGTCAAGTATCCGATCAATTTTGGATTACTTGACTTCTACCTTACCAACATTCTGTTGCATTCCGACCACATGTCAAGTGTCCGCTCTTTCCTGACCCACTTGACTTTCACAACTTGTAATGTATATGACCAATTTTGACCTACTTGATTTCACACTCAACCCTGACACTACATGCATCATCGATCGACTTGATCCAATAATGACTAGACAAACACTCTACTTCTCCATCACACAAGCTTCGAATGCCTCATATTATCCTTCACTCATTATTAACCTATTGTCATATTGTCAAATATCGAAACTCAGCTCGAGCCCAACTCGAGTTTGGTCAATCTTAACCTGAGGTCGATTGCATCAACAATCTCTCTCTTTTTATATTTAATAATATCTTTAAGTTAGACTATTCAATATGCCCAACTTATCACTTCCTATGCCAAAACATAACGAAGGTTCCTAACTTAAATGATTCATTCTCCCCTTTTAACATACATCAAAAAGTCTCTCACTACCTCCATACCTCATTCTCCATCAAACCCTTCATTCTTCATCAAACCCTTCATCTCCTTAGTGACCAAACACTTATCACACCTTGAAAGATAACCTCCCCTTAAAGGCTTGCTCCCCTTTAACGATTGCACCAACAATGTCTTTGGAGAGCTCATAAGTCTATAGGAGATCTAAACTCTAAAAATGAGGGCAAAAGTTCAACTTTGAGCTTTAACATCCTTTTAAAGTTTGATTATTACCCTAATTAACTCTCCTATTCATTTTCATTGAAAATCTCTCCCTTTTAATATTTTCCAAGCATATCAGATGGTTAGGAGTAGTTAAGGAATTAAGATTATTGCTAAATGACTAAATCGGACATATTTAGCCAAAAATAGTCCCTGCCAATCGACTGAGGAGTCCACCAATCGACCAGTCATAGTACCCGTCGATTGGTTTTTGATTTTCTTGAAACTGAATTTTCAAACGAATTTCGAGAATGATAAGTAATTCTATATTTTCCAAAAAAAATTGAAACTTCATACACACATCATTTATGTCAAATACTATGAGAAAAAAATATTTTTTTTATGAAAATACTCATTATTTTTAAAGAATTATACAAAGTTGAAAACCACTGAACTTTTAATGTTTTAACCTAATTTTATATCAATACCATCAATGGTGATTCATATCAACAGATAGACTTCACCAATATTTTTTAAAATGATTTTAAAAGAATTTTCAAACCATATTTCTAATCATGATTAATGGGCCAAGTGTATATTACTTGTATATTAATTTTCCTCATGATTTTTTCATATCATTTGATGAATTTGAGTTTATTTTGATGCATCATATAAACACCTTGAACTTAACTCATCATTCTACCATCTCACTTGTGTCTAGAGTGTCTCAAAACATACAAATAAGTCTTCCTATGCTTTTTGTGAGGTGTAAATTAGTTCTTCTCTAGACTAAGGAATCATACATTTCTAATTTGATCATCCTGCCTAGAATATCAAATAATGTCAATTTTATTAATTTCAAGTGAATAAATGCATGAATATGATCATAACATATTAGCGTCATAGCTTTCAAAAGAAAATCTATCATTCCTAAATGATGTATAATGTCATGACAAGTCAAAAATTAACATAAGTATCAAAATAATATATTTTCTACAATAATGAAATTTGTGATGTCATGACATATAATATGACATACAAAGCATGACAAATATATAAAATACAAAGGTATAAAAATATCTAAGTCTCCAATATAATCATCATTTGCTACAATTATATCAAATATCAAATTTGACATAATGATGGACTAACTCTCTCGAGTGTGTCAAAATACCCAAACTTGATACACTGTTGACTTTAGCCTAATGTGTCAATTATGATCAATTTTTAAATTTTTATATCTATTGGAACATCCTAAAATCTTTTAGAATATAATTATAATTTCATTTTCAAAGTATCACTATATATACCTTGAAAATACTCTAAAGTATCAACTCTACTATGGTTAGGTTAATTACATTTCCATTCTAAGTTGACACATCCTATATCCATTTAGTATGAAAGGATCACACTCCTAGGAATCCAATACCTATTGGAGCTCTTTGGATTTTCTAGATATTCACTAGGGATAATCTCCCTTAATATATTTCAAATGACTCTCTAAGATTTCTTAGAAGCTTTAGTGATTTAAGTCTCATCAATGTCAACTCTAGGAATAACCTTTCTTGTAACCTTGATATTCCTAAACCTAGAATTAGTTCCATAGTTATATGGAACTCTATGATATGAGGGAATGTTCTTCTTGGACTTAGGTTTGTATTCCAAACCCTTCTTGTCTTTAGATGACTCTTGCCTACCAAAATCTAGATGTTATCCTCTTGATTCGTTAAATGTATTTTTCATCTTCTTAAGAGTCTTCTCTAATTTATTGAGTTTTGACCTCAAAATTTAATTTTCTTCCTCTAATTCATCAAATTTTGTTTTCCATCATTTCTTTGGACGTTTATTTTCATAGTCGTATGTCTATTCTTCTTATGGTTATTGCCTAAAATTTTCACTTCTTTTCTATCCTTGTGTAAAATGAGCCTCCCTTTAAAATTTCTAATGTTTTCCTTAGGTAGGATAGTTCTTGAGTTAAAGCACCTAGAATTGTCCTTAGACTTATATTCATGATATTGAGCACCTAAATGATAGAACTTAGGTCTAGCATGCTTCTTATCATGAAATACCGTAATTGCATTAAGGAAAGTTACCTTAGGTCTTGCCTTAGGAGCTCCCCCTAAATTTGAGCTTCCTCATTTGTCCTTGGTTGGGTGTCTCCCCTTGGACATTGATTCCGATAATACCCTTTTTGGTAGCGCAAGAAATACACAATATGTTACTTGCCTTTGAGTATCAAGGTTCTGACCTTTTTTGACTTTTCCTTTGCCTGTGGTGCCACTAGAACCTTTTTCTTACTTCGTTTTAGGCATTTAATCTTATAGTGCTCTTTTCCCTTACACTCAAAGCATATAATATGATTTTTATTTTTAAAAATTACATTTGTGTTACCTTCTGTGATGATAAGAGAAACTTGAACTTGTTCTTCATCGGCCCCGAATATTGAGGGTTCCTCTTGCATCGATGTTGAAAGTCTATCCTCCCTCTTTATCCTTGAGGTAGAGGCTTATAAAACCTCCTACAACTTGGAAGTTAAACACTTCTTAATCTCTGAATCTTCGAGAGCTTGAGCTGATGAGTTTTCTTCTTCGGATCCTCACTTTGTGTCAGTGAGGGCTCTCCATGAATCTTGGCAAGTTTGCTCCATAAATCTTTAGCATTTGGATATTTACCTATCTTACACAATGGTTATTAGGAATCAAATTAACTAAAATTTTCATTACCTTTTCATTTGCCTCAGATCTCAAGATTTTTTTCTTGATTCACTTACTTTTTTTTAGAGTTCTTCCCTTCTTGTTCGTTGGAGCTTTAAACCCTTCTGTTAAGGGGAACCATTCTTCGATATCCATTTGAAAGAACATCTCAATTCTTGCTTTCCATTGATCAAATCCTCCTAGTTCGTAAGGAGGTGGAAATCAAGTGTCATATCCAAATCCATTATTGAATTTCATTCTTTTTTATGGATCCTCTACTCCTTTAGCTTATGCTCCCTCGGCGGTTAGTCTGGTGAAAAGAAACATCGCTCTGATACCACTTATTAGGACCTTGACGTCGCTAGAGGGGGGGGGGGTGAATAGCAATTTCGAACTTGATCGTCGATTTTGCGCTAGTGCTTGTCTACAAAATGTTAATGCAACAAAATTAAAATATAAATAAAACACAACAAGAACACGAAACCGAAATTTTATGTGGTTCCCCTAGTTCCTACTCCATAACCTAACTCCTAGTGATAGATCACCACTATTCTTTCTGCTTCTCAGAAACCTTCTGGAGGTGGAGAAACTTCTTACAACCTGTATCTTTATAAGAATAACAACCAAATATAAAATATACAAATAAAATAAGAAAACAAGAATCAAAATACTTTACACAATGATATCTTTGCTTGATCGTTGTTTAGTTGCGTTGGAATACCTTGGAAGGTTTGGAATGCAACAATACTTCTCCTTCAAAGTCATCAAGAATCAGTTTCTTCAAATCACCACAAAATCCTCTTTTATAGGGTCACTATCAAGTTGATTTCTGCCTACCAATTGATTGACCTTACCCTCAGTCGATTGGTCTTCAACCGTTGCTCGGGTTGACACTTCAATGACATGATCAATATTAGATTTTGATCCACTAATCAATTTCTTTTGGCCATCAATCAACTGCTAACCCACCAGTCGACTTGCCAACATTTTGTGGTTTGCTACAGTGACACCAGTCAACTGATTGATACAATCAGTCGATTGATTAACCCCATTAGTCAACTGAGCATCGACTTCCAGAGCACCGACTTCTCGAGTACCTGAGTCGTGCTTCCCGAGCGTCGACCTCTCGAGCACCAACTTCCTAAGCGCCTGAGTCATGCTTCTCAAGCATCGACCCCAGTAGATTGATCAAGACCATCAATCAATTGACCTTAACCAGTAGGCTAATAAATCTTACCAGTCGATTGATGCCTCAATCTCGGTCTAATTTTAAATTCACTCTCGCTTCATCTGATATCTGGTTGACCTCAATCTACTAGGACCTTTCTCGTCCATCACCCAATCACTCTTGATGAGTCAGAACCTCTCCTACCTAGCATCTAGTCATCTTGATCTATCAGGACCTCACTTGCCTAACATTTGGTCACCTTGACCTATTGGGACTTCATTAACACCAAACATCTAATCATCTTTAACTTGCTTAGACTTTTCACTTGTCAAGCATTCGATCACTTTGACCTGTCGAGACTTCACTTGCCTAGCATTCGGTCACATTTTCTTGTCATGACTTCACTAACACCAAGCATCCGATCCTCCTTGATATGCTTGGACTTTTTACTTGCCAACAACCTGTTGGACTTTCGACCACCAATTGTCCGGTTCTCTCTGATCCACTTGAATTTCTCACTTGACAACTTCTTGTTGCACTTCCGACCACCAAGTGTCTGATCCATTATGACCCACTTGGATTTCTCACTTGTCAACTCTCTGTTGGACTTCCGACCACCTAATGTTTAGTCCTCCTTGATCCATTTGGATTTTTTTCCACTTGTTAAGTATTTGGTCAATCTTGACTTACTTGACTTCTTTCTTACCAATATCCTGTTGGACTTTTGACCATATGCTAAGTTTCTGGTCCTCCATGTCCCACTTGACTTTCATAACTTGTTAAGTATCCGATCAACATTGATTTATTTGACTTCACACTCAACCTTGACACTTCATGCATCATCAATCAACTTGATCCAATGATGACTATACCAACACTCTCCTTCTTCATCACACAACCTCTGGATGTCTCATACTATCCTTCACTCACCATCAATTTATTGTCATATTATGAAATATTAAAACTCAACTCGAGCCCAAATTGAACTTGGTCAATTTTGACTTGGGGTTGATTGTAACAACATAGTGATGGTAAGCCGTTGGATGTAGGGTGATAGTGTGGATTGAGTGCCTTGACCATCGGATGGGGTTTAGGATGATTTGTAGGATGTCACAACCTTTGAGGGGGATTCATGCAGTGGAAGGTTGACTTGGATTAGGGGGATGCTCGGTCCAAAGGGAAGCCCAACCCAAGTGGCAACTCAATTGATTAGAGCTAGGCCTAGGAGGTACCTCAACCGATTTGGAAAATGAACAAGACGGGCATTTCACCCGTGTGATCTCATGAATGTGGGTGAACACATACAAACACAAACAAACATGTGAGGAATATCGAGACGGTGAGATTTTTGTTTGTTTGCTCCTAGGTTTGTATAAAATACCACTCAAATAGGCAAGCGCAAGGGAAGCGAGAGACTACTTTGAATTATCACTTCATCTTGTTGGACTGTTGACACGCTAGAAGGGGGGGGGGGGTGAATAGCGATCACTCGATTCTTCGACGTTCGATCGTTTAGGTCATGCTCGTCTCTACAAAGCGTTAGTGTAGCGGAAACAAAACAAATAGAAACAAATACGAAAGAAATAAGCACGTCCACAAGGCACAATGTTTTATGTGGTTCAGAACTC
Source organism: Wurfbainia villosa (assembly GCA_025175895.1). Taxonomy (NCBI): domain Eukaryota; kingdom Viridiplantae; phylum Streptophyta; class Magnoliopsida; order Zingiberales; family Zingiberaceae; genus Wurfbainia; species Wurfbainia villosa. The sequence goes on from CM045988.1 coordinate 94,533,006, forward strand.
AAGTTTCTGCTCTACAACGGCATTCTAGTGATCTACCCTCACCATAAATTCTTCTCCTTCTCGGCAACATGCGGGAGGTGGAGAAACCTCGTATAAGAGTTTATACAAAACAAGTAACCAAATACAAATAAAAGCAAATACAAATAAGAAATAACTTTACACGAAGAATGCTTTTGCTTGATCTCTTTTGATTGCTTTGAAATGCCTTAAAGGTCTAGAAAATAGTAGTGTTTCTTTTTCAAATTCCTCAAAGAACTACTTTTGAAGAACTCCTCCGCGTCCTCCTTTTTTAAGCTCTGCATGAACTGTTTTGCCGCCTTCAATCGACTGCTCATCATCCTCGGTCGACTGTCGCTCGAATCCAACTGCTATTAACACCACCGTTTCTCTGGTTCATCGCTCAATGGATATATAACAGTCGACTTCTCACAACCCCAATCGTCTGCAGTCCACAGTCGAGGCGCTAGTCGAGTGTGCCTCGCTTCTAACTGGCTGCTACAGTTGTAGAGGATTCGGTGACCGCTAGAGGAGGCACGGGGGGGGGGGGGGGTGAATAGTGTTTCGATGCTCGATGGAATTCATTTGTGATGCTTGCTACAAATGATTAGTGCACAGCGGAAATAAAGCAATAACAATATACAAACACGCAAACACAACTATGTAACATGGTTCGAAATCGAATGGTTCCTACTCCACGGATTGAGCTCGTAAGAGCCATAGCGATGTCAATCACACACCACTACTAAATAAACTCCTTCTCGACACAAGTCGGAGGCGGAGAAACCTCGTACAAATATTCTTACAATAATAAGAATAAAATACAAGCAAATATAAGTAAGCTACACAAATACAAGTAAGGAAAACCTTTACAAATGTCACGCGCCGAGAGTATGTCGTGCCGAAAAGCAAACGGACGGCATCTCCCCTGTACGTGGCAACATATCGGGTTAATACAAGGCTCGTAGGCCCACAACAACAATATGATATACACAGATATCATCATATCAAACATACTAAACACAGCGGAAACAATACAAACAGATCAACAAGATACAAAGACCAACTGTGCACTCCGGAGTGACTTGACACAACAAGAAACATAATAGAAGTCGAATCAAAGACCAAATACATACCACACATCCGTATATCACAGATACGGAAACAATACGGCGTAAAAACCCCAAAACACCAATCCATAGTAGTACAACAATATGGAAAACATATCCATCCGTCCGGTGTGAGATGGGATCAGCTGGCGGCGCTCCGAACGTCCAAGGAATCTTCTACCTGTTATCTGGGCGACAGGAAGCCCAGGGTCCCGGGGTGGTGAGTATAAACTCAGGGGTAGTATATAGAAAGTGCATGAACAACATATAAGGATAGATCTACAAGTATACGTGGATGAAGATCTGCAATTTATCGACATGAGTCAATAGACATACGGTCGTATCCAAATCTAATAACAAGTACAGTAAATCATACTCGAGGTATATACTAAACTAATCAGGAACATAAAAGTAATGTACAGCGTACGGCGATGACTGCCGTAATGTAAATATGCTATATCATCTGAAGAATGGATATACTATAACATAACCATATAATGTACGGTCGATCCCATACGACGATGCTCAACGTATGAGCGTATATGATCAGCACTGTATGCGGTCCGTACCTGCAATGACATGATGCTAATCAAATGCATATAACAATGCGAATCAGCGCGTATATCGTACCGGCATACGTGATAAATAAAATGCAAATGACATGTATCATGATGAACAAGTATGTGCAACAATCATAGCTCAATCAAATGCAGCATCTCACAGGCATATGTAAAACATATATCAAATACATGCATACATATATATCAGCAATGCATATGCATGGTCATGCTGCGCACCCACTCGCTACCACGACCCGGTGTGGCCTAGGTGGCGAGGACATGACAACTATCCCGACTCAGCCACCACTCTCGGTGACCGAAAGTTGGGTAGTATGAACGATGGCTAGCCCGCCATAGAGCTATATGCTACCTACACGGGGTCCTCGCTGGCTCCGTCCCTACCCATGAGTGACGAGCACCGCACCCGGACAATGCACATCACACGACCACTTTATGCATAATGGGTGAGTCGCTAACTACCACTCGCCGCTGGCAGTCATCTCCTACCACCATCCATAGTGGCGAGAGCGGCACACAACAATGCTCTCGCCCTCAACCTGCAGCCACTACCCGAGTGGCCGGGAGGCGGGATGGACGAATCGTCTCAACCATAAGCGGACCCGATCGTCCAAGATGCATGAAATGTAATGATGCATAGCTCACACACAAATCCTCGCAACACTCCTAACTCACTGGAGACCTAGTCAACCAAAGTCAACCATGCAAGGGCGACAAATCCAGTAATCACAACCTATTTACCTATGTATGCGGATAAATAGATCCGTCAAACTAACACAGCGATATGTATACGATCTGACGACCTCATAATTTGGACTCATCACCTAACCTAGTGATGCAACCCAGTAACCCAATCTGAGGTCATAAAAATAACTCTAACCACATGTACTTACTAAACATCTATCAGCTAACACATAATAGGGTTTTATAGTTCCTATCCGAGCTAGATAATCAATGAAGTACCAGAGTATATATCTCAAAAGTCAAGGCAGTACAAGCATACGATTAAATAAGAGTGGATTTAAGGTAAACAGGTATAAACATAAATCCAAGATCATGCACTGGAATTGATCAAACTACCGGACCAGGTAGATATTACCCACCTGATACGAAGCTCGAATAATCCTCACGGTCGCGGATCCGCTTCGTATCCCAAACCTGTACAATAATAGCAATAATGATTAAGTACAAGTATCCAACAAACATAGAAACTAAACACTACATCGTTCCTATACTCACATCCTTTCCTCGTCTACGAGGTAGAAACTCCAATTAACCCAATTTGATACCCAAAACATCATGAACATACTCACCAAATTTAATTAGCAAGTACATACATCTACTACGTTCACAACTAATAATCAACAATCGATTACAACATCAACTATAAATACTATAAGCATCCATATCAAGTCCAAATTCACCTACCTCACTAAATCCAAATTCAGATCCAGCTTCTAATCAAACCATCAATGCCGATTAACTAAATATCTATGGCTATACACATATACAACGCCACAACCAATCCGATCGGCATCAATCATCAACCAACTCAATGTTAACAATCGTATATCACTCTAAACCTCACTGTCCATCCATCCAACATCTTTATTACAGCATCCCCAAACAACACCTAAACCATTTTACCTATTCACAGATTAACCAATCATCAATTTGAATTTCTCAGCTCAAACCCATTCTACAACTTCTTCCACACACCCGGCACAGATCAAAAACTCTAAAATCCTTTGATTATCCACCAAATCAATTAAGGAAACAGAATTGAACACTTGAATCAGGGTTATAATGGCAGCTTACTTCAAGATCGATCTATCATCGCCAATCAATTTACACACACACACAGATCAACCACCATCCAAACACATAACGACCGTCGAATAGAAAGGGTAACATGAGCTTACCCATCAAATCTCCTCCGGCTGCACTCCCTATTTTCCGGCGCAACACCAACTCCAACACTAATTCCGGCGTAGCGATGATGATCCCGCCCGTCGATGCAAACTCGAGAACTCGAAACTCATCAACTCGCGAAGCTAGCAATTCGAACACCAACACCCGTATCAACGGATACCACAACTTCCAATCGAAAAATCCATCACAGACGTAAAGAGTAGGTTAGATTGATTCTTACCAGCTCTAATCTCCACCGGCAACCCCCTTTTTCCACCGGCGAACTCAACCCCAAATCACTTCCAGGGCAGCTCACCGCCATGCAAGCGATGGCCTTTGTCGTTGGGGTTATCGCCGTGATTTCTCGGCGAGAACCCTTTGATCCCTGGCCGGAGATGAGTCCCGTGGAGGCATCGTCGATCTGCTCGCACCGGACGCCGACGAGCACAGATCGACAACGTGATCGTGCGGAGCGGAAGAAACGATGCAGAGTGGAAGAAGTCGGTGAATCGCGGATGAAATGGCGATCCCCTTCGTTCATCATCTGTTAAATGTCGTTCGAACGATCCGGTTAACCCAGCCCAATCCAAACCCAATCTGATTAGGTTCAGCTCAGCCGGTTCCCACTTAACCTAAGTCAAGCCCAATCTGATTTGGCCTAATCTGGTTCAAGCCCAATCAGCCCAAGCCCAACTTCAGCCTAAGCCCATTACAGCCCAAGCCCATTACAGCCCAACAAGATAATTAACCCCATTAGCCCATTTAGCTAATCAACCCAATTAGTCTACTAATTAAACCCAATTAACCCACTAATTAAATCCAGATTAATTAAAGGGGTTAATCCATAATAATAATAATTTTTTTTTTCGTATTTTACATTCTCCCCCACTTATAAAAATTTGGTCCCCAAATTTCCGACTCACGTACGAGTACGAGATGTCACAACAACCATCCCAAGTATCTGGAGAAAAAGTCACACCTCAAGTGACTAAGTGGGGTACTGAGCTCGAATATTATATTCCCGCTCTTATATACTCTCTCAACATATCGACCATCTATCCAAGATACATAACTGTACCAGAGTGGAGCTCTATACTCGTAATCGATGGGAGACTTTACTAGAATCGTAAGGTGAATCATGAATCACTATCAGAATTGATACCCAAGGATGCCCCATGGATATAATTCCATCAAGCAATCCAATGGAGTCCATCTTACGGCTCGGAAGAAAATGAGCGAACCTAGCTAATCGATCATCGATTATCCAAATCCTATCAAGTCCTTTCCGATTTCTAGATAATTTCCCAACGCAGTCTAACGTACTAGGCTCCCATCTCATCACGGTACGTAACCCTACAGGTCACTAATATTCCACCTTTGCTTGTTGGCATACCCAATATCCAACTACGAAATCAACCGTGTCCCATATATCGTCCCACCATCATGAACGTCTCAATACTCACTATTTTCGGATACACTCCGAATAAATCATCACTCTCGAATGAAGAGTCTCTTGAACAACTCTTCCTAAATCGAAATACAACTCTGTAACCCACTATTCTCCTCGGAAACGGAGAATTACTTTCTCACAAGAGAAACCAATCTACTGTTCCAAAATTCATTATATCACCCAGAACTGAAAGTAACTGGAAGACTATAATGACTAATCTCGCTGATTCCTCAACCAGCATACACATAATATACGTCTCATTCAATTGCATCAGGATCGCTCCTAATCCCTGAAATGATGCATCTACGTACAATACCCTTCCATTCATATCGGATGGATTAATTAACACTGACACGAGAGTCAGTCACCGTCTAGGCCCTGAAACCTAGCTTCCTAAGCTTCCGACCCAATGATTTCCATCACCTTCTTGGTCCAACGAATCATCTATGGTAAATACCAAATCAATCTAGGGATACCACAACTTCCCTTAAGATTGTGGATATATCCATAAATATATCCTCCACCGATATGATGACAATCGATCTCAAATACTCTAAGAGTACTTGATTCCTCAAATCCATGAACGATTAAATCGTCAATATGTCTAACAAAATTATCAATCATCTCCTAAAATTCATACCAAGTGTGAAATGTCGTCTTCTACACACCTGCATCCTTTTACTCTAAGCTACAGATAACTCAATCATCACACCGACAATGATAATTGTATGGCACTAAGTCACTACAATATCAACCCTCCAGTCGTAGATCAACCCTAGGGTATACACAGGTGTCATTTAGCTGACCTAAACAGATCATCTATCCACAACGAAGGATATTCATTCTCAACTACTGCATTCCAATCATCGATAATCGATGCATAACCTCAAGGTCTGACTCTCTTCTAACAAAGAGTTACAAGTCTTCTCAAGAAGAAACACTGAGGCAGATAAATCTCCCATAGTGTTCAGCAACATTGATACCCATAAAATCATCTCCCGGTATGAGGTCCCCAATATCAGGACTATTCCCGAAATCACTTCAATCGCATATTCCACTTGCCCATGCAGTGGCCAGCCCGAGAGTTTATCCATAACTACATCCAAATACTCTCAGATTATAGGTACATCCGAGAGTCCTAGTATACCAACGCTCCAACAATCCAACTATCCGTAAGGATATGTCTATAGTGGAGGTATGCCTAGCAAAGTCTAAGGGTATCTCTTGACTTCATGATTGTTGGTCAACATCTCACCTGACGGTAGAGATACCACCAATCCATAAGTCGATAGGAACCCATCTAATCCTATCTAAGAATGTTCTAGACCTACATACCTAAAACTACCAGTATCTCTCGATATATCCGCAAATATGATAACCTAAAGTAATACCCCGAAGGACCGATCCTTCGGTCTTCTATACTTTTTCTCGAGTAATCATGTAAAACTCATCCAACATCTGTTCTGGACGACTGAGCTCAAGTAGCTACAAAAATCTGCCATGGAGCAAATGAAATCATTCTAAAACGGAGGTACAAATCAAACAATCGCTGAGATGATAACCAGCTTGTATCGCAAAAGATACACATCATGTAAAATCAAGAATTATCAACATCGTAGCACGCTCCATCTCTGTGAAAGGTATAGCTGCAACTGGAGAATACTGCATAGATACGACTATCGTCGTAAAATCTCTCTCCTCTATATAAATCATAACTACGCCTGGGAAGGTAACAGTTGTTATGCAGATATGCGAATCTTTGAGATGTCTTTGGTGATCTTTGAGTAACTTACTTCTTCCGGATGAAAGTATCAAATAACTCCAACTATATCAGGGTAGTAGATCATTCTTGATGTGATAACCTAATCTTACGTAATAATCTCGGCTTTTGAGGTTGTGGATCGTCGCTCAAAAGCATCATCCATAATCTTGGTGAGTCTTCAAAATACATACTCTCCTCGTAGATACCGGCTGCTTATAGTAGAAACAGATACAATGGTCCATCGGATAATCTGACTCTGTGTCTCGTCGTAACCCGCACTGCACACACATAATCTCCTTTCGGAGTCTTTCCTCTGAGTTCGCTGATAAACATGAGAAGCTGCTGACAATCTGCAATCGGTCTTCTATGATCGAAAAACTCTCCAATAGTCGCTCGTGACTCATAACTCCAATCTCGCTCCTTTTTATCCAACATATGGATACTTCTGATTCCAATAATTTGACTTGCAATATATGCTTATCAAATCTCCAACTCTTAAAACACTTGCTACAAAGTCATTTCTATACACATGACTCGGTCTATGCACTTCCGGTAGGATCTGGTAGGAGATCCAAACATCCTGATAAAGATGTCAACCAATAACCCCTGGGTGGTCAAAACCAACCCAATCACATTCTTGGGCTATTAAATAGTCGTAACCTTCGCAAGTCTAACGACTCTGCATGGTACCTTTGTAACCAAACGATCACCCTACTCGATGCCCAAGAATTCCCTGACAATGAGTCAAAGAAGATGACGTGGGAAAATACTATCTCACAACATCACTGAACTGTGACTAAGTGATATGTTATTTCCCGTAGGTTATTTCCTATATCTTACACCAAGTACCAGCTAAATCCGGATAGTGGTATGCAGCTAACTGAGCTTCCTCTGTATAACACGAGTTAAGTACTCAAAAGTACCCTCAACGTTATACAACCTAGAACGACCATCTCAGAGATCAAAATCTCTATGAATATCTCTAAACTAATCCTCTACTATCTGCATCAGCGATAGTGTACTCGCGCAATTCATTACCCCATAGGTAATGATCTGACTAACATAATTAATGAAAATCCTTAGGACCGTAATCCTTGATCTCCATACAAAAAAAAAATGTGACTACTAACCCTTGCTTTCCGACTCGGTATCAGTCGGCTCTCAAAGGTAATTATCTTTTCGATAGCAAGTACATGTCTAATAACCTCAATATGTCGTTTCCGTGATCATCTCAAATCATGGTTACGGATAGTGACCAACACCCTACACGTCATCCATGTTATAAGCAACTAAATGCATAGGCAATAAAAGGATATGTAATAACAATTAACATACCTTAAACCTTGTAGCTCGGAGATGTCCGCAACAGCCAGATCCCAGAACTCACGAAACAAAACCGAGTAAAGCAAAACTCGATGTCCGAACGAAATCAAATCCGAAAATGGACTTCGCAACCTAGGGCTCTGATACCAATAAAATTGTCACGCCCCGAGAGTATGCCGTGCCGAAAAGCAAACGGACGGCATCTCCCCTGTACGTGGCAACATATCGGGTTAATACAATGCCCGTAGGCCCACAACAACAATATGATATACACAGATATCATCATATCAAACATACTAAACACAGCGGAAACAATACAAACAGATCAACAAGATACAAAGACCAACTGTGCACTCCGGAGTGACTTGACACAACAAGAAACATAATAGAAGTCGAATCAAAGACCAAATACATACCACACATCCGTATATCACAGATACGGAAACAATACGGCATAAAAACCCCAAAACACCAATCCATAGTAGTACAACAATATGGAAAACATATCCATCCGTCCTGTGTGAGATGGGATCGGTGGCGCTCGAGCGTCAAGGAATCTTCTACATTATCGGCGTGAAGCCCGAGGTCGAGGTGGTGAGTATAAACTCAGGGGTAGTATATAGAAAGTGCATGAACAACATATAAGGATAGATCTACAAGTATACATGCGAAGATCTACAGGTATACAGCATGAGTCCAATAGACATACAGTCATATCCAAATCTAATAACAAGTAACTACAGTAAAGTCATACTCAATGTATATATTAAACTGATCAACTGAACATAAAGTAATGTACCCACGCACCTGACGGTCTGCAACACCATAAGCTATATCATCCTGACAGATACACAATAACACAACCCATATAATGTACTAGGTCAATCCCATACCTGACCAATACTCCAATATATGAACAGTATATGATCACCTGTAATAACAACCCGGTCCGTACCACACAATGACATAATGCTAATCAAATGCATATAACAGTCTGAATCAACGCATGTATCATGCTCAACACATAGTAGTAAATAAAATGCAAATGACATGTATCATGATGAACAAATATGTGCAACAATCATAGCTCAATCAAATGCAGCATCTCACAGGCATATGTAAAACATATATCAAATACATGCATACATATATATCGTGATATGCGTGGTCATGCTCACGCCCCACTCGCTACCCACGACCCGGTGTGGCCTGGGTGGCGAGGACATGACAACTATCCTCGTACCGCCACCACTCGGTGGCCGAGGGTTGGGTAGTATGAAACGATGGTTAGCCCGCCATATATGCTACCCACGGGTCCTGCTTCATTTGCTCGTCCCTACCCATGAGTAGGCGTGCGCACCGGGACAAGCGCACATCACACGACCACTGCCTATAGTGGGTGAGTGCGCTTAACTACTCACTCCGCGGTGGCAAGTGCATCTCGACTACCACCATCCATAGTGGCCGAGCGGCACACAACAATGCTCTGCCTCAACCTCGCACTACCACTACCCAGTGGCGGGAGGCGGGATGGTGACGAATCGTCTCAACCACAAGGCAGACCCAGTCGTCAGCATGCATGAAATGTAATGATGCATAGCTCACACACAAATCCTCGCAACACTCCCTAACTCACGGGGAGACCTAGTCAACCAAAAGTCAACCATGCAAGGGAGTAATCACAACCTATTTACCTATGTGCGGATAAATAGATCCGTCGAACTAACACAGCGATGTATACGATACAACGATCCCAGGCCTCATAATTTGGACTCATCACCTAACCTAGTGATGCAACCCGATCTTGATAAAATAACTCTAACCACATGTACTTACTAAACATCTATCAGCTAACACATAATAGGGTTTTATAGTTCCTATCCGAGCTAGATAATCAATGAAGTACCAGAGTATATATCTCAAAGGTCAAGGCAGTACAAGCATACGATTAAATAAGAGTGGATTTAAGGTAAACAGGTATAAACATAAATCCAAGATCATGCACTGGAATTGATCAAACTACCGGACCAGGTAGATATTACCCACCTGATACGAAGCTCGAATAATCCTCACGGTCGCGGATCCGCTTCGTATCCCAAACCTGTACAATAATAGCAATAATGATTAAGTACAAGTATCCAACAAACATAGGAACTAAACACTACATCGTTCCTATACTCACATCCTTTCCTCGTCTACGAGGTAGAAACTCCGATTAACCCAATTTGATACCCAAAACATCATGAACATACTCACCAAATTTAATTAGCAAGTACATACATCTACTACGTTCACAACTAATAATCAACAATCGATTACAACATCAACTATAAATACTATAAGCATCCATATCAAGTCCAAATTCACCTACCTCACTAAATCCAAATTCAGATCCAGCTTCTAATCAAACCATCAATGCCGATTAACTAAATATCTATGGCTATACACATATACAACGCCACAACCAATCCGATCGGCATCAATCATCAACCAACTCAATGTTAACAATCGTATATCACTCTAAACCTCACTGTCCATCCATCCAACATCTTTATTACAGCATCCCCAAACAACACCTAAACCATTTTACCTATTCACAGATTAACCAATCATCAATTTGAATTTCTCGGCTCAAACCCATTCTACAACTTCTTCTTCCACACACCCGGCACAGATCAAAAACTCTAAAATCCTTTGATCATCCACCAAATCAATTAAGGAAACAGAATTGAACACTTGAATCAGGGTTATAATGGCAGCTTACTTCAAGATCGATCTATCACCGCCAATCAATTTACACACACACACAGATCAACCACCATCCAAACACATAACGACCGTCGAATAGAAAGGGTAACATGAGCTTACCCATCAAATCTCCTCCGGCTGCACTCCCTGTTTTCCGGCGCAACACCAACTCCAACACTAATTCCGGCGGCAACGATGATGATCCTGCCAAATCAGACGCAAACTCAGAACTCCAGAAACTCATCAACTCGCGAGAAGCTAGCAATTACAGAACACCAACACCCGTATCAACGGATACCACAACTTCCAATCGAAAAATCCATCACAGACGTAAAGAGTAGGTTAGATTGATTCTTACCAGCTCTAATCTCCACCGGCAACCCCCTTTTTCCACCGGCGAACTCAGCCCCAAATCACTTCCAGGGCAGCTCACCGCCGCGGCAACGATGACGCCTGTCCGTTGGGGTTGTCGCCGTGATTTTTTCTCAGGCGAGAACCCTTTGATCCCTGGCCGGAGATGAGTCCCGTGGAGGCGTCGTCGAGCTGCTCGCACCGGACGCCGACGAGCACAGATCGACGACGTGATCGTGCGGAGCAGAAGAAACGACGCAGAGTGGAAGAAGTCGGCGAATCGCGGATGAAATGGCGATCCCCTTCGTTCATCATCTGTTAAATGTCGTTCGAACGATCAGGTTAACCCAGCCCAATCCAAACCCAATCTGATTAGGTTCAGCTCAGTCGGTTCCCACTTAACCTAAGTCAAGCCCAATCTGATTTGGCCTAATCTGGTTCAAGCCCAATCAACCCAAGCCCAACTTCAGCCTAAGCCCATTACAGCCCAAGCCCTTTACAGCCCAACAAGATAATTAACCCCATTAGCCCATTTAGCTAATCAACCCAATTAGTCTACTAATTAAACCCAATTAACCCACTAATTAAATCCAGATTAATTAAAGGGGTTAATCCATAATAATAATAATTTGTTTTTCGTATTTTACAACAAATGTGAACTTGATTGCTTGATCTTTGATTGCTTGAATTGTGGTTGAAGACCCTGATTTGCACCAGCAAATCGCCTCAACAATGCTCAAGAAATCGCTACTCCAAACCTCCTCCATGAGCTCCATTTAAAGTTGCTGCATGGACTGAAAATCACCTATCAATCGATTGATGACACTGTTGTTGTGAGACAACGGTGCAATCCATGCTGGAAAATCCAACGGATAGGACATCAGTCGACTGATCATGTCCATCAGTCGACTAATCGAGCCTTCACTCGACTGCTAACCCCAGCAGTCAAGTCCGACTCCATTCTGTGCCCAAAATACCGAGCACCAGTCGACTGATCACAAGATCAGTCGACTGCTAGGGCACTCCCCGCAGTCAAACCCTAGTTAACTCACACCAGTCGACTGTCACATGGTACCAGTCGACCGATACACCTCAAACATGAGGTTTAACCCAAGTATGGTGCCCCCATACTTGCTAGACCACCCGTAGCCTAGACCTAAGCCTTCTAGCCAACTCCGTCAGCCTCACGCTTATCGGATCCCTCCAAGTCATCCATGACTTTTTCATCCATACGCTAGCCTTCAGGTGCTTCCATCGGCTATATCATGCTAACGGTGTCTACACCGCCAAGGCACATTGGACTTACGCTGCCAAGACTCCGCTTGGACTTTACACCGCCAACCATTGGACTTATGCTGCCAAGACTTCACCCTTGGACTTTACGCCGCCAATATCAAACCCCTTGGACTTTCCAAATGCTAAGTACTCATGACTTGGACTTTCACCGCTAAGACTACACCCTTGGACTTTACTTGTCAACCCATGTTGGACTTTCCATGCCAAGACCCATGCTTGGACTTTTCCTTGCCAAGACCCATGCTTGGACTTTACATGTCATGTACTCAAGACTTGGACTTTCTATGACACGGTCAACTCCAGTCAACCATCAAAATCCCCCTCGAGTCAAACTCGAGTTCAGTCAATCATAACCCGGGTTGATTGCACCAACAATCTCCCCAAAATATTATCAGACATCAATGTCAAACATCAATGTCAAACCTTCATGTTAAACATCAAAACATCTCTCGAGTCAAACTCGAGTCCGGTCAATCATGACCTGGGTCAATTGCACCAACAATCTCCCCTTTTTTGATGTTTGACAAAAACACATACCTTTGAGTTAGAATACTAACTCAAAACTTCTTACCAATTATCCCAAATTGGTAATCCCAAACATTTTCCAAAACATTCTCCCCAAACATTCCAAACATTCTCTCCCAAACATTCTCCCTCTTTTTGACTGACATCAAAAAGGTCTTCTCCAAGGAGGTCAATGTCTCATGTCCCAATGATATCTTACAATCTCTCCCTTGGTCCAAGAATACGTAGGATGCCTATAATCTCCCTAGTGATAAGTCTCATATCACTCAGGAGAGACAATCCTATACAATCTCCCAATTTCCAAATTGGGTATCTCCAAAATCCATTTTCCCCCTCATGAGAAAAAATATCATCCATCATCCCATGATGGATACCTCCCCCTAAAGGCTTGCTCCCCCTTGACCATTGCACCAACAATATCCTTGGGAAGTCCCTAAGCCAATAGGAACTCTAAACCATCAAAAATAAGGTCTAAAGTTCAACATTGAACTTTCCTATACCTTAAATTTGATACATCACCCTAACACCTCTCTTAATCCATATCCAATGAATTTTCACCCTTTATAATGCTTCTCAAAGCATATCTTAGGGTTAGGAGTGGTTAGGGAACTTTACCGTAGCTGAAAACAGGCTAAATAATCTTGTTTTTCCCGAAATCATCCTGACAGTCGACTCTATTAGAGATCAGTCGACTGTCGTGTCAAACATATTAAATGGTTAAAAAATAAATATGATGTCATGGCATGTTATATGACAAACAAAACATGGCACATAAAAGGTATAAGTATAATAATACCTAACTTTCAATATTTGTTGTCATTTGATATAGTTAAATATATTTTTCCATATTGTTACTAATCCCCCAAGTGTGCCAAAACCCCAAAATGGAAAACTAAGACCTCTAAACCTAAATTGTGTCAATTTGATTGATTTTTCATAATTCCAAAAATATATTGGCACATCCTAAAATCTTTTAGGATTTAAATTCAAATCTATTTCCAAGGTATCCATAACCTTGAAAATGACCTAAAGTGCCACATTTACCATGGTTAGGTTAACTACTCATCCATTTAAAGTTGACACACCTAAACCCATCTAGCGTGAATCGATCACGCTCTTAGGAACCCAAAACCTATTTGAGCTCCTAGGATTTACTAAGTATTCCTTAGGGATAACCTCCCTAGATACCCTCCTAATGACCCTTCTAGGCTTGTTAGCCTTGGTCATTGTGGTCTTGTCATGGTCAACTCTAGGGGTGACTCCCCTTGTAACCTTCTTAGTGACCACCCTAGGTTTCTTCGAAACCCTAGCCACTAGGCACCTACCTTGGTCAACTTTAGGGATGACTTCCCTATTGACCTTGGCCTTCCTAGACCTAGTTTGTGTTCCATAATCAAATGGAATACTATGATAAGTCACCTTAGGCTTAGGTTTGTGACCCAAACCTTTCTTGCCCTTGGTTGACTCTTATCTCCTATGCCTTAGGCCTTGACTCTTGGACCTAGACCCTTGACTTTGACCATTTGACCCTTTTATTTGGTTTTGCATAATCTTAAGGGTCTTCTCAAGTTTTTCAAGCCTTGACTTCAAGGCTTGATTCTCTAATTCTAGTTTCTCTAATTTTGTGGGCTCATTGTTTCTATGATCATATTTTCCCTTCCTAGGCATGTGTCTAGAATTCTTGGAGTTAAAACCTAGATGGTCCTCAATTTTTTTAATGCTTGTCCTAGGTAAGGTTTTTCTAGGGACATTAGTCCTAAATTTCTCCTTATTATTAAAATTAACACTCTTAGCACCTAGACAAAACTCCCTATTTCTAGCATGCTCTTTATGATAAATTACAAGATTGCTAAAATTATTCCTAGCATGCTTTGGCCTATAATTTAAAGAAAGAGCATTATTTAGATATACCTTAAGGTTTGCCTTAGAGACTCCCCCTACTTGTGATGCTTCCTTTTTAGTCTTCTTTTCCCCCTTTAGGCATTGACTCCAGTAGTGACCCCGGTAGTCGACATTTAAAGCAAATCACTTGCTCCTTTCTTTTGATTGTTGGGGGACCGACATCCTTGACCTTTGGTGTCGGTTGAGGCTTCTTGACCTTCTTTGGGCACATGCTCTTATAGTGCCCAAACTCCCTACACTCAAAACACATTATATGAATCTTATTTGAAATTGAGGTGTTTGAGTCACCTAGGGTGGTGGCGAGGGTCTCTTGAGCTTGCTCTTCCTCTCAACCGGATGTAGATGTTTCTTCTTGTTGTTCCGATATTGAGGATGCCCTAATCTCCTCCCCCTCAATCCTAGAGGTGGAGGTTTCTTCCACCTTTTCCAATTCCTCTCCCACCTATTCGGAAGTTGACTCCTCCTCGACTTCCGAATTCTCACTTGAAGCCGGTGATGGTCCTTCTTTTTGAACCGGTAATGAATCTTCATAGAGCTTTGCCACTTGGCTCCATAGCTTCTTGGCATATATATAATTACCTAACATACACAAGATATTGTTAGGTATTAAATCAATCAAAAATTTCATTACCTTATCATTTTTCTCAAAGGCTTAGACTTGCTCTTCGGTCCATCTCTTCTTCTTGAGGAAGCCTCCCTTCGGTCCTCTTGGATAGCTAAATCCCTCCATCAAAATGGACCATTCTTCGAAGTCCCTCATCATTAGGAAGTCTTCAATTATTGCCTTCCATTGCCTAAACCCTCCTTGTCCATAGAAGGTGTAAGGCACCGGTGTGTTGATGTCCGAACCTAGTTGTTCTTCAAACTCCATCTTCACCCTCTAGCGTCTTTGCTCCCTGCAGTTAGTCCGTAGAAGAGCCCCGGGCTCTGATATCAATTGTAGAGGATTCGGGCCCTGCAGTGAGCAGCAGTTCGGCTGCCGCACTCGGATCTACCATCGAGCCTTTTTCCTTGCTGTGGGTTGCTGTGTACCGTCACCATTTATGCTATGCTTTGTTGATTTGGACGGCAGCGAGCTCATTGCTACAGCTCAGATCGTCGCTAGGCTCATCCGTTGCCATCTTCACCACTATAGAGGTTAGCCACGGTTAGATCAGTGGATCAAGCAACAGATTGTTGATGCAG
Source organism: Wurfbainia villosa (assembly GCA_025175895.1). NCBI lineage: Eukaryota > Viridiplantae > Streptophyta > Magnoliopsida > Zingiberales > Zingiberaceae > Wurfbainia > Wurfbainia villosa. The sequence continues at coordinate 94,549,143 of CM045988.1, forward strand.
CTTATATATTGCTGAATTTTTGATAAATTGTGTATGATAGGTCATGAGCTCCAGAGTGCAGATTGGGTTGATTTGTTGGCAGCCTAGAAGTTGGGGTAAGTTCTGTATCGACCTATAAATGCTATCAGATGTCTTTTTTTTTTTTTTACGTGAACTGTTGATAGCTAATTAGATAATGTTTTGTCGTGGAAGAATTGTGTGCTAGAGAGAGAGTTCAGCTATGAGTGAATCAACATTGAGGTTGAGCTTGGTAACAAGGATTTGGATGTTTATCATTGTACACTAGTTTGGTTTAGTTAATTGAGCTGATGATGTGGATCAATGGATTTGAAATTCAACAGGGGATGCTTTCTTTGGATAAGTTGTGGCTGATTATGGCTGATTGAAGTTGGGAGAGATTAAAGCAATGTGAGGACTTTGATTAGTGAAGATGCTCATAGTTATGGACGACCGATACGATCTACATAACAGGTGGGTAATATCTACCTGGTCCGGTAGTTTTGATCAAATTCCTGTGCATGATCTTGGATATGTATGTTTATACCTGTTTACCTTAAATCCACTCATGTTTAATCATATGCTTGTACTGCCTTGACCTTTGAGATATAAACTCTGGTACTTCATTGATTATCTAGCTCGGATAGGAACTATAAACCCTATTATGTATTAGCTGATGGATGTTCAGTAAGTACAGGTGGTTAGGGTTATCTTTGTGACTTCAGATTGGGTTACTGTATTACATCACTAGGGTTAGGTGATGGATTGGATTATGGAGTCGATCGTTATATCATAATCATATTATTGGTGCATTTATGGTGGATCTAGTTGTCTGTGCATAGATAAGTGTATGGTTGTCAGTATGTGACCATGGACTAGAGGTCCTAGCGCGATGGTATATCCATTATGGATTGTGTGCCTGTGTATGGTTATATGGACGGTCGATTGTATATCGCTACTGACTAGAGGTCTTAGCGTAGTTGACTGTCAGATGAGTATGACTCTTTATGCGATAGAGAGAGTCTTGTGGATTGTAGTCCTTGCATAGTTGACTTTTAGTTGACCAGGACTCCCCGTGGGATAGGGAGTGTCGCTAGGATACATGTATGGAGCTATGCATCATTACATTTGCATGCATGTCGACGGTCTCTCCTTGTGGATGAGACGGTCGTAGTCATCCCGCCTCCCGCCACTCGGGGTAGTGGTAGCAGGTTGAGGGCGAGTATTGGATGCCGCGCCGACCACTACCATGGATGGTGGTAGTGGAGATGCGCCCGCCATGCGGCAGTGGTGTTAGCACTCGCCCACTATAGGCGGTGGTTGTGTGAGGTGCATTGTCTGTGCGCGCGTTTGTCTACTCATGGGTAGGGACAACGCGTCTAGCAGGGGCCCCTAGGAGTAGTTAGCTTTTACGCTTATACGCTACTCACCATACTACCCAACTCGGCCACTCGAGAGTGGTGGCACCGAGTCGCTAGTTGTCATTTGTCGTGCCACCCCGCCACTCGGGTCGTGGTTGGATGGGTCCGCAGACAGATGACCATGCATATGCATTGATATATATGTATGCATATATTTGATATATATTTACATATGCTGTGAGATCGCATTTGATTGAGCTATGATTATTTGCACATGCTTGTACATCATGATACATGTCATTTGCATTTTATTCTTGCTATGTGTTGAGCATGATACATGCGTTGATTGATTATTATATGCATTTGATTAGCATCATGTCATTGTGTAGTCTGAGATCGGGTTATTATACGGTGATCATATACATTCATATGTATACAGTATTGGTCGGTATGGGATTGACGATACGTTATATGGTTATGTTATAGTATACTTCGGGATGATCTAGCATATGACGTTCTGCATCCAAGTACGCGTTGGTTCATTACTTTATGTTGATTGATTAGTTTAGTATATACGAGTATGACTTTCTTGTAGTTACTTGTTATTAGATTTGGATATGTGTATGTCTATTGGACTCATGTTGTATACCGTAGATCTTCACATGTATACTTGTAGATCTATCCTTATATGTTGTTCATGCACTTTCTATATATTACCCTCGAGTTTATACTCACCACTCGACTCGGGCTTCTGTCGCCTGATAATGTAGAAGCTTCCTTGACGTCGAGCTCGTCGATTGATCCCATCTCACACCGAACATTTGGGGTTTTCCACGTATTTGCTTCCGCTGTTATTTTGTATTATGGCCATGTATAATCAGTGTTGTATCTGGCTGTGGATTTGTACGTTGTTGTGTGTAGTATGTTAGAGTCGCACCGGTGCGCACCTCTTGTGTTGTTGTGGATATATTGTTTGGTATTGTCCATTTATATATTGTTGTTGTGGGCCTACGGGCCTTGTATTAACCCGATATGTTGCCACGTACAGGGGAGATGCCGTCCGTTTGCTTTTCGGCACGGCATACTCTCGGGGCGTGACAATTTTATTGGTATCAGAGCCCTAGGTTGCGAAGTCCATTTTCGGATTTTTTTTTCGTTCGGACATCGAGTTTTGCTTTACTCGGTTTTGGTTTTGTGAGTTCTGGGATCTGGCTGTTGCGGACATCTCCGAGCTACAAGGATTAAGGTATGTTAATTGTTATTACATATCCTTCTATTGGTTATGCATTTAATTGCTTATAACATGGATGACTTGTAGGATATTGGTTAGTATTCGTAACCGTGGTTTGAGTTTGACCACGGGAACGATATGTTGAGGTTATTAGATATGTACCTGCTATCGAAAAGGTAATTACCTTTGAGAGCCGACTGATACCGAGTCGGAAAGCAGGGGTTAGGTAGTCACATCTCTTGTGGAGATCAAGGATTACGGTCCTAAAATTTTCACTAATTATGTTAGTCAGATCATTACCTATGGGGTAATGAACTGCGCGAGTACACTATTGCTGATGTAGATAGTAGAGGATTAGTTTGGAGATATTCATAGAGATTTTGATCTCTGAGATGGTCGTTCTAGGTTGTATAACGTTGAAGGTACTTTTGAGTACTTAACTCGTATTATACAGAGGAAGCTAAGTTAGCTGCATACCATTATCCGGATCTAGCCGGTACTTGGTGGAAGAGATAGGAAATAACCTTCGGGAAATAATGTATCACTTGGTCACAGTGCAGTGATGTTGTGAGATAGTATTTTCCCCCGTCATCTTCTTTGACTCATTGTCAGGGAATTCTTGGGCATCGAGTAGGGTGATCGTTTGATTACGAAAGTATCATGCAGAGTCGTTAGACTTGCGAAGGTTACGACTATTTAATAGCCCAAGAATGTGATTGGGTTGGTTTTGGCCACCCACGGGTTATCGGTTGACATCTTGATCAGGATGTTTGGATCTCCTACTAGATCCTACCGGAAGTCCTTAGACCGAGTCATGTGTATAAAAAATGACTCTGTAGTAAGTGGTTTAAGAGTTGGAGATTTGATAAGCAGATATTGCAAGTCAAATTATTGGAATTGGAAGTCTCCGAATGTTTGACAAAAGGAGCAAGATTAAAGTCATGAGTCACGAGCGACTATTGGAGAGTTTTCCGATCATAGAAGACCGATTGCAGATTGTCAGCAGCTTCTCATGTTTATCAGCGAACTCAGAGGAAAGACTCCGAAAGGAGATTATGTGTGTGCAGTGCGGGTTACGATGAGACACAGAGCCAGATTATCCGATGGACCATTATATTTGTTTCTACTATAAGCAGACGGTATTTACGAGGAGAGTATGTATTTTTAAGACTCAGTTGAAGACTATGGATGATGCTTTCGAGCGGACGATCCACAACCTCGAAAGCCGAGATCATGATAGAAGAATGGAATATCACATCAGCAGCGATTTACTACCCCAGATATAGTTGGAGTTCTTTGATACTTCCATCCGGAAGAAGTAAGTTACTCAGTCGGTAGAAGACATCTCGAGAAGACTCGAGCGTTGGACAACAATTGTACCTTCTCGAGACGACAATTGTTACCTTCCCGAGGCGGGATTATGATTTGTTGGAGGAGAGATTTTACGGCGATAATCGTATCTATCTGATATTCTCCGATTGCGCTATACCTTTCACAGAGATGGAATGTGCTATGTTGTTGTGATTCTTGATGTTATCTGATCGGATGTGTACCCTTTTGCGATCAACAGTGTTTACCATCTCCATTGCGATTGTTTGATTGTACCTGATTTAGCGATTGATTTGATTCCTCCATGATAGTCTTTGCATCTACATGAGCTCAGCCGTCCAGAATAGATGTTGGACAAGTTTACATGATTACCCGAGAAGAAGTATAGAAGATCGAAGGATCGGTCCTTCGGGGTATTACTTTAGGTCATCCTATTTGCGGATATATCGAGAGATACTGGTAGTTTATAGGTATCTTTGTCTAGAACATTCTTAGATAGGATTAAATGGGTTCCTATCGACTTGTGAGTTGGCGATTTTTCTCTACCGTCTGATGAGATGTTGATCAACAACCAAAAAGTCAGGGGATACCCTTAGCCTTTGCTAGACATACCTCTACTATAGACATATCCTTATGGATAGTTAGATTGTTAGAGCGTTGGTATACTAGGACTCTCGGATGTACGTATAATTCGAGAGTATTCGGATATAGTTTTGGATAAACTCCTAGGCTTGCCACTGCATGGGCAAGTGGAATATGCGATTGAGGTGATTTCGGGATGATATTGGGGACCTCATACCGGGAGATGATTTTATTGGTATTAGTATTGCTAAACACTATGGGAGATTTATCTACCTCAGTGTTCTTCTTGAGAAGACTTGTAACTCTTTGTTAGAAGAGAGTCAGACCTTTGAGGTTATGCATCGATTATCGATGATTGGAAGGCAGTAGTTGAGAATGAGTATCCTTCGTCATGGATAGATGATTTGTTTAGATCAGCTAAATGACACATGTGTATATCCTAGGGTTGGTCTACGACTGGATGTTTGATATTGTAGTGACTTAGTGTCATACAATTATCATTGTCGGTGTGATGATTGAGCTATCTGTAGCTTAGAGTAAAAAGGGATACAGGTGTGTAGAAGATGATATTTCATACTTGGTATGAATTTAGGAGATGTTGATAATGTTATTAGACTTATCGACGATTTAGTTGTTCATGGACGTGAGGAATCAAGTACTCTTGGAGTATTTGAGATCGATTGTCATCATATCTGTGGAGGATATATTCACGATCTTAGGGGAAATTATGGTGTCCCTAGATTGATTTGGTATTTACCAGAGATAAGGATGTTTTAGCGATCGATCGCGACTTATTGGACCAAGGTACTATAAGCGATTTGTTGGACCAAAAAGGTGATGGAAATCACCTGGTCGGATGTTTGTGAAGCTAGGTTTCAGGGCCTAGACGGTGACTGACTCTCGTGTCAGTGTTAGTTAATCCGTCCGATATGGATGGAAGGGTATTGTATGCAGATGCAATATTTTAGGGATTAGGAGCGATCCTGATGCAGTTTAATGAGACGTATATTATGTGTATGCTGGTTGAGAAACTAGCGAGATTAATCATTATAGTCTTCTAGTTACTTTCAGTTCTGGGTGACATAATGAATTTTAGACAGTAGATTAATTTCTCTTGTGAGAATAAATCTCCGTCTCTGGGAAGGATGGTGGTTCCCAGAGTTGCATTCGATTTAGAAAGAGTTGTTTCAGGTGACTCTTCATTCGAGAGTGATGATTTATTCGGAGTGTATCCGAAAATAATGAGTATTGAGAAGTTCATGTTGGTGGAACTATATATGAGATATGGTTGATCTCGTAATTTGAGGTTGGGTGTGCCAACAAGTAAAGGTGGAATATTAGTGACCTGTAGGGTTACGTACCGTGATGAAGTGGGAGCCTAGTATGTTAGACTGTGTTGGGAGAGCTGACTAGAATTCGGAAAGGACTTGATAGGATTTGGGTAATCGATGATCGATTAGCTAGGTTCGCTCATTTTATTCCGAGCCGTAAGAGGACTCCGTTGGATCGCTTGATGGAATTATATCTATGGAGTATCCTTGAATATCATTTCTGATAGTGATTCATGATTCATCTTACGATTCTGGTAAAGTCTCCTATCAGTTACGAGTATAGAGCTCCACTCTGGTACAATTATTGATCTATTAATAGGTTGGCGGAGAGTGTATAGCAGAGCTGGAATGTAATATTCAAGCTCAGTACCCCACTTAGTACTTGAGGTGTGTGACTTTCCTCCGGATACTTAAGATGATTATTGTGACATCTCGCTTATACATGAGTCGGAAATTTGGGGACCAAATTTTTATTAGTGGGGGAGAATGTAAAATATGAATAAATAAATAAATATAGCCCTTGCTAATTGAGAATTAGCTCATGGAATTTTTAGGAATTTATAGAAATTTTTCTGATTCAAAAGGAGTCCATATGAGAAAGATTTAAGCTTAAATGGTGGTTGGGTTGACATAAGTTTACCCGAACTTAACCTAAGTTAGCTTTAAGTCAGGTTGAGCTAGCCCAACCGAACCCGTCGCTTTTTTTATCTCGATCTTTTCTTTTCCAGCCGAAATCTCTTTCTCAAATCGCAATTTCCCCTTTCTCCGCTCTTCCGGCCGATTCTCCTCTTCCTCATTGTCGTCGCACTGTCGCCGCTGCCGGAGCTCACCATCGCTGGCCACGCTGGAGTTCTTCTCCTTTCTTTGTTCTCATCATCGCGACGCCCTCGATTATCCTCGATCTCGATCTGGATCTCGTCGTAAAGCTTAACCGTCGTCGGTGTTCTTCTTCCCCTCCGCTGTGTCGATCGCCACTATCTGTTGCCTCGTCGACGATGCCACCGCATTCGAGCTCTATTCCTCCCGATCTCGGACGGAGCCTCATCTGCGATCTGCGATCGATGGCCCAACTCACCGATGATCCATCGCCATCCGTCGGCCATTAGACGCTACATCATCGCGACAAGCTTCGTGTCGCTCTTTTTGACCATTTACGAGTTTCTGCTTGATTTGCCTCGACCACCATGGACAACATCGGCCATCGAGCTCAATCGCCATTCTTGTTGCCTCCTTGTTGAGCTCCACCGATCCGGATGAGGGCACCTCTGGTTGACTTGCAGTGAGGAGCGTTTGACTCGGATCTACCATCGAGCCTTTTTCCTTCTTCTTGTGTTAAGTCACCATTTATGCTATGCTTTGTTGATTTGGCGGTGAGCTCATTGCTATTGAGATCGTCGCTAGGCTCATCCGCTGCCATCTTCACCACTATAGAGGTTAGCCACTGCTAGATCATGGATCAAGCAATGATTGTTTAACTTATATATTGTTGAATTTTTGATAAATCGTGTATGATAGGTCATGAGCTCCAGAGTGCAGATTGGGTTGATTTGTTGGCAGCCTAGCAGTTGGGGTAAGTTCTGTATCGACCTATAAATGCTATCAGATGTCTATTTTTTTTAGCTAATTGGATAATGTTTTGTCGTGGAAGAATTGTGTGGAGAGAGAGTTATGAGTGAATCAACATTGAGGTTGAGCTTGGTAACAAGGATTTGGATGTTTATCGTTGTACACTAGTTTGGTTTAGTTAATTGAATGATGATGTGGATCAATGGATTTGAAATTCAACAGGTCTTTGGATAAGTTGTTTGAAGTTGGGAGAGATTAAAGCAATGTGAGGACTTTGATTAGTGAAGATGCTCATAGTTATGGACGACCGATACGATCTACATAACATATGGGTAATATCTACCTGGTCCGGTAATTTTGATCAAATTCCTGTGCATGATCTTGGATATGTATGTTTATACCTGTTTACCTTAAATCCACTCATGTTTAATCATATGCTTGTACTGCCTTGACCTTTGAGATATAAACTCTGGTACTTCATTGATTATCTAGCTCGGATAGGAACTATAAATCCTATTATGTATTAGCTGATGGATGTTCAGTAAGTACAGGTGGTTAGGGTTATCTTTGTGACTTCAGATTGGGTTACTGTATTACATCACTAGGGTTAGGTGATGGATTGGATTATGGAGTCGATCGTTATATCATAACCATATTAGTGGTGCATTTATGGTGGATCTAGTTGTCTGTGCATAGATAAGTGTATGGTTGTCAGTATGTGACCATGGACTAGAGGTCCTAGCGCGATGGTATATCCATTATGAATTGTGTGCCTGTGTATGGTTATATGGACGGTCGATTGTATATCGCTACTGACTAGAGGTCTTAGCGTGGTTGACTGTCAGATGAGTATGACTCTTTATGCGATAGAGAGAGTCTTGTGGATTGTAGTCCTTGCATAGTTGACTTTTAGTTGACCAGGACTCCCCGTGGGATAGGGAGTGTCGCTAGGATACATGTATGGAGCTATGCATCATTACATTTGCATGCATCTTTGGCATAGTCTCCCTTGTGGATGAGACGGTCGTCAGTCATCCTACCTCCCGACCACTCGGGGTAGTGGTACGAGGTTGAGGCGAGCATTGGATGTGCGCGCTACCACTATGGATGGTGGTAGTGGAGATGCGCAGCCACTGCGAGTGGTGTGCTTTTCGCCCACTATAGATGGTGGTTGTGTGAGTCTGATTGTCTGTGTCTGGCGTTGTCTCCTCATGGGTAGGGACGGCGTGGCTTGCGGCGAGGGCCCCAGAGTAGTTAGCTTTTACGCTTATCGCTTCTCGGTCATACTACTAACTCGGCCACCGAGTGGTGGCGGTGGTCGGGCTAGTTGTCATTTGTCGTGCCACCCTGGCCACTCTGGGGTCGTGGTTGGACGGGTTCGCAGACAGTGACCATGCATGCATTGCTGATATATATGTATGCATGTATTTGATATATGTTTTACATATGCCTGTGAGATGCTGCATTTGATTGAGCTATGATTGTTGCACATGCTTGTACATCATGATACATGTCATTTGCATTTTATTTACTGCTATGTGTTGAGCATGATACATGCGTTGATTGATCATTATATGCATTTGATTAGCATCATGTCGTCATTATTATATTATATAGGTGATCATATACGCTCATATGTCCGAGTATTGGTATGGGATTGACCGCACGTTATGGTTATGTTATAGTATACCTGCTCGTGATGATCTAGCATATGGCGTTATTGCAGCCGTACGCGTTGGTACATTACTTTATGTTCATTGATTAGTTTAGTATATACACCGAGTATGACTTTCATGTAGTTACTTGTTATTATATTTGGATATATTTGATCGTATGTCTATTGGACTCATGTTGTATACCTAGATCTTCACATGTATACTTGTAGATCTATCCTTATATGTTGTTCATGCACTTTCTATATATTACCCCCAGTTTATACTACCCCCGCTCGCCTTCCTGCGTTAACGTGAAGCTTTTGGGCGGTGGCCACCATCCCATCTCACACCGAACATTTGGGGTTTTCCACGTATTTGCTTCATTTGTTATTTTGTATTATGGCCATGTATAATCAATGTTGTATCCGTCGTGGATTTGTATGCGTTGTGTGTAGTATGTTAGAGTCGCACCGGCGCACTTGTGTGTTGTGGATATATTGTTTGGTATTGTCCATTTATATATTGTTGTTGTGGGCCTACGCCTTGTATTAACAGATATGTTGCCACGCATGTGAGATGTCGTCATTCATTTGCTTTTCGGCGTACTCTCGGCGTGACAACAATTTATTATTGTGGGCGACCTATTGGTCGATCACGCTCGCTGCTCAGCCCATAGCCAGTTTGGCCGACCTGATCCCGATCACTTACCGTGATTCATAAACTTTAGTACTTAGCCTGGAGGTCTAGAGTTCAACTCGAAGGCAAAACCCACTTCCAGGTGGAAGATCGAGATGGGTAACGACGCAACGACATGGTCGCCGATAACAGGGTCGATAATTCGCCAATAGGCCCGATCACTAGGTGAATAGCATTTCGAAGATCGATGGAATTCGTTCGCGATGCTTGCTACAAATGATTAGTGCGCAGCGGAAATAAAGCAATAACAATATACAAACACGCAAATACAACTATGTAATGCGGTTCAGAATCGAATGGTTCCTACTCCACGGATTGGGCTCATAAGAGCCCTAGCGATGCCAATCACACACCACTACTAAATAAACTCCTTCTCGACACAAGTCGGAGGCAGAGAAACCTCGTACAAGTATTCTTACAACAATAAGAATAAAATACAAGCAAATATAAGTAAGCTACACAAATACAAGTAAGGAAAACCTTTACAAATGTGAACTTAATTGCTTGATCTTTGATTGCTTGAATCATGGTTGAAGACCCTGATTTGCACCAGCAAATCACCTCAACAATGCTCAAGAAATCGTTACTCCAAACCTCCTCCACGAGCTCCGTTTAAAGCCGCGATGTCTCGGAAATCGCCTTATCACTGATCGACGGAACTATCATCGATCGATGACATCCGCTGTGAGACAACGGTGCAATCCATGCTGGAAAATCTAATGGATAGGACATCAGTCGACTGATCATGTCCATCAGTCGACTGATCGAGCCTTCACTCGACTGCTAACCCCAACAGTCGAGTCCGACTCCATTTTGCGCCCAAAATATCGAGCACCAGTCAACTGATCACAAGATCAGTCGACGGATCGGTCCAGCAGTCGACTATCCACCTCTGGCAGTCGACTGCTAGGGCACTCCCCGCAGTCAAACCCTAGTTGACTCACACCAGTCGACTGTCACATGGTACCAGTCGACCGATACACCTCAAACATGAGGTTTAACCCAAGTATGGTGCCCCCATACTTGTTAGACCACCTGTAGCCTAGACCTAAGCCTTCTAGCCACATCCGTCAGCCTCGTGTCTATCGGATCTCTCCAAGTCATCCATGACTTATTCCACTCCACTTCGTCTTTAGCCTTAATTTATCGGTGCTTCCATTAAGTTGTAATGCTAATGATGTCTACACCGCCAAGGCATATTGGACTTACGTTGCCAAGACTCCGCTTGGACTTTACACCGTCAACCATTGGACTTATGCTGCCAAGACTTCACCCTTGGACTTTACACCATCAATATCAAACCCCTTGGACTTTCCAAATGCCAAGTACTGATGACTTGGACTTTCACCGCCAAGACTACACCCTTGGACTTACGTGGCCAAGACTACACCCTTGGACTTTACTTGCCAACCCATGTTGGACTTTTCATACCAAGACCCATGCTTGGACTTTTCCTTGCCAAGACCCATGCTTGGACTTTACATGCCAAGTACTCAAGACTTAGACTTACCATGACATGGTCAACTCCAGTCAACCATCAAAATCCCCCTCGACTCAAACTCGAGTCTGGTCAATCATGACCCAGGTCGATTGCACCAATAATCTCCTGAAAACATTATCAGACATCAATGTCAAACCTTCATGTCAAACATCAAAATATCTCTCGAGTTAAACTTGAGTCCAGTCAATCATGACCTGGACCGATTGCACCAACAACAGTGCCCTCAGTCGACTGCTCTACCATAATAGTTGACTGCTTATTGGACCTACTATTTCTCAATCACCTAAGAAGCTCCTCAGACTTCCTGAGCACCAACGGTCAGTCGACTGCTCTCTAACAGTAGTCGACTGTCGATCACCTAGCTCGTTTGTTGACTCACCAAGTGTCGAGCACGTAGTTTGAGTCCTGAGCTCATAGTGACTAGTCAATTGCTGAGCACCATGATTGTTTCCCGAGTCGCACAATGTCGAGCACCCAATCTGAAAACCAAACCCCACAACAGGAGTCGGCTTCCTACTATACCAGTCGACTGCGCTAAACCACCAGTGACTATCAACCACCCAATCTAAAAACCAAGTCCCACAGTGGGAGTCGACCACACTGGACCAGTCGATTGGGAAAATCCTCCAGTCAACTGAAGCACCTCAAACATGTGGTTTAACTCAAGTATGATCCCCTCATACCTGATACTTACCCTAAGCCTAGACCTAAGCCTTCTAGCCACCTCCATTAGCCTCACGCCCTCAAGGTCCATCCGAGTCCTCCAAGTCCATAGGGTAGTGGAAACCAAGTGTTGAGTCCAAATCCGTCTCCAAACTCCATTCCCTCTAGCTCCTGTGCTCCTCGTAGTGGTTAGTCCGTAGAAGAGCATCCTCGCTTTGATACCACTTATTGGACCGTTGGTGCGCTAGAGGGGGGGATAACATTCTTCGATTTCATGCTTTCGTTCGTGTTTGTCTACAAAATGATTAGTGCGCAGCGGAATACAAAAGCACATGTACAAACAAACACAAAGACAAACACACAACACAATGCACGTTTTATGTGGTTCAGAATTAAGGTTCTTACTCCACGGGTGAGCTAGTGATCTACCCTCACTCTGCCTTCTCCTTTTCGATAATATGTCGGAGGTGGATAAACCTCATACAGGAAACAAGTAAAATACATGTATACAATGAAAAACAATTACAAGTAAAAAAAACTTTACAAATGAATGCTTTATTGTTGTTGTTCACTTGCTTTGGAGGCTCTTGAAGGTCTGAAATGCAACAACACTTCCCATTCAAAATCTCCCAAAAACTATTGCAGAAATCTCCCCGAAGTCCTGCTTTTATAACTTGCGCATGGACCATTTCGTCACCTTCAGTTGACTGCTCACTTTCCAACAATCGACTATTAGTTCGATTGTTGTCTCACAAGGGTAACTTCCCTAATTGAGGTGTCGCCTCGACTGAGCCCCAGTCGAGGTGCTAGTCGAGCTTATCAGTTGATTGTAGTGTCAGAGCTATTATTTCTCACATCGCCTGACCACCCTTCAGGTTTCCTGAGCACCAGTGGCCAGTCGACTGCTACCAATCAGCAGTCGATTGAAGAGCACATAGCTCATTTGCCGAATCACCAACGACTAGTCGATTGCTTCTCTATAGCAGTTTTTTACCAAACACCATGGCTATTTCCCGAGCCACATAATGTCGAGCACCCAACCTAAATGTCGAGCACCACAACGGAGTCAGCTTCCTGCTGGACTAGTCAACTGCTCTTCCTATAGCAGTTTGAAAATCGAGTCTCACAGCGGGAGTTGGTCACACTGGACAAGTCGACTGGCAAAACCTCCACTCGACTGTTAAACCTCAAACATGAGATTTAACCCAAGTATAATCCCTTCATACTTGATCAACCACCTTTGAACTAGAGCTAAGCCTTTTAGCCACCTCCATCAGCCTCACGCCCTCAGGGTCCATCTGAATCCTCCATGACTCATTCACCCTTCACACTAGCCTTCAGGTGCTTCCATTAGTTGTCATGTCATTGGATACCCTTAGCCTAGACCTAAGCCTTCTAGCCACTTCCATCAATCTCACGCCTCTAGGATCCATCCGAGTCATCCACGACTCGTTCATCCTTGAGCTAGCCTTCAAGTGCTTCCATCGCCTTCATCATGATAACGAGTTTACTTTTGCCAAGAGGTCGCACCTCTGGGACTTCTCCATTGCCAAGAGGTCGCACCTCCGGGACTTCCATTGTCAAGAGGTCATGCCTCCAGAACTTTCATTGTCAAAGCTCTATCCTTGGACTTTCCCTTGCTAAGTATTCATACTTGGACTTTCTCCTTTGCCAAGCATCCATACTTGGACTTTCCTCGCTTGCCTAACATTCAGTCAACCGTGACCTGCCGGGACTTCCATTGCTAAGCTCGATTTTCTTGATTAGTCGGGTCTTCCCTTGCCTAGTCATCCGATCACTCTTGACCTATCATGACTTCACTCTCCTCGTGAAGGTATCTGGCCAACCTTGACCGACCTGGATTCCCTTGCCAACTTCCAGTTGGACTTTCCAACACCAAGTGTCCGGCCACTCTTGACCGACTTGAATTTCACTCATCTTCATATGACTACGGATGCCCCATACCATCCCATAGTCATACTTTCATGTACATTTAAACACAATGTCAAACATCAAAACACTACTCGAGTTTCACTCGAGTCTGGTCAACCGTGACCTGCGTTGTTTGCAATCGTCGACTCAATTGTGCTTTCAGGGTACAACATGAACTTTTTTCTTTTTTTTCTGTCAGATCGAAGAACTACTGACCCACTTAACTGTTTGACTCATTTAGTAGTCGACCCATTTAAGACGATCGAATCAACTTCAATAATTGAGAGTATAAGGGTCTGAGTGACAAATTAACACTACAAAAGCATCATTTTTACAACGAATATCAATTTTTGCGACGAATATATATTTTGTTGCAAAATTTATTGAAAAATAGCAACAAAATTTGTAACAAAAAAATATTCGTGGCACATATTTAGGGCTGTAAACGAGCCAAGCCAAGCCAAGCTTTGTAGTGTTCAGACTTGTTTGATAAGATAACCAAGCCGAGCCGAGCCAAACTTAAAATTAACCAAGCTATTGAAAAATCTGTTCAAGCTTGGCTTGGTATTTTTTTTTTAGCTTGAGCTTGGCTTGAGCTTGAATTGAGCTTAGCTTGTTTAATGGGTATCAAGCTTCTAATCAAGCTTGATTCAAGCTTGTTTAAATTTGATTTATTTAAATGTTATCAAGCTCTTAAGTCAAACTTGTTTGTTTATTTAAAATTTTATTAATTTAATCTTGATTTATAAATGAGTATAAATAAATTCAAAAATAATTTTTAAAAGAGTATAATCATAAATCGGCTTGTTAATGTTTATGAACATTGTTCACGAACAATGTTCACGAACACTGTTCACGAACAATGTTCACGAACACTGTTCACGAACGCTGTTCGCGAACATTAACAAGCCGAACACATACGTGTTCAAGTTTGTTTATTTAATTTATCAAGCTGTTCAAGCTTGTTTATTAATTAACTTTGATGCATATTGAACGAACATAAATAAACTCTTACCGAGTCGAACACCAAGCTCGTTCATGAACGCTTGGTTCGTTTACAGCCCTACACATATTTACGATGAATATCAATTTTCATGGTAAATTTTTACGACGAAAAATATTTTCATCGCCAAATCCGCGACGAAAATCAATTTTCGTTGTAAATTTTTACGACGAAAATTTATTTCGTCGCTAAATTAGATTAAACATCGATGAATCTGATTTATGGAATGTAGTGACGAATTCAATTTTCATTGCAAAATTTGAATCAGCAATCAATTGCCTGTATCCATCAATGATCATTAATGCACATTGATCGCCTAGTCGACTAAAAATATTCGTGTCTTCTACGATTATCACGATCGGTCGATAGTCAGATTTTTTTTCATAGATTTGATGACGAAAATAATTTTCATTGTAAAATTTGGATCATCAGTCAACTGATGTGTTTTTCCGGTAGACTGATGTGTTTTCTCTATGCTTGGACTTTTATATCAGAGTCAAATTGGTACGCTGCCACATCTCCCTCTTGACCAACTGGCCAACCACATTAACAATTTCTTTGCTACCTTTCCCAGCACTCGCCCTCGACCGAGTTGGAATTGGCCAGATCATTCCTAACCCCTGCTCTGAGTTCCCTAGCACTAGGCACTCCGTTCACTCCTCAAGAAATCACGAAGAAATGCATACATCAACCAAATAAGTGAAGCTACAAGTAATGAAACAATGCTAATGTAGGTATCATCGCACAAAAAGAATTAACAATCTGGTTAAACTACTAGCTTCCTTATCCTACAAACATTCTCGAGCAAGGAACACACGTTATTACAATTTATAACACAAACACACAGACACTAATTACCCAACTCAAGGAGACAAGGAACACAACCACTCGAACTCATCCACACACACGACACACATCATACAACATACACAAATCATGTCTACTTCTTCTTGCATAGCTCTAAAGGATCTTACATAGTACAACAAAGCTTAGCCTTCGAAGGGAGGATATGAAGAAGACCCAACCTCCTCCTCCTTGTTAGTGCAGGAGCACCAGATAATCGAACTTGTATTTTGATTATGGCAAAGACACAAAATTAAGTTTACATCGTTATCTCACGAGCTAAATCAAGTGTGCAAAAAGTGTTAAAGCTAGAGCTGAAGGTCAGCGACACCCGGAAAGAGCCATGGTGGTCGGACGACACCAGGATGACTTCGGAGGGAGTCGAAGGAATCAGGTGGAAGACCGGAAGCAGAAGCTACAAGGTAGATGCTGAGGTGAGCTCGTGTGAGTGAGAGATGGTAAGGTCGTGTCCTCTGTACGGGAATGACCGTAGGCGACGATCCGACTAAGACTTCCTATGGAAGGTCTATGTCGAGATCGGACGGTAAGAAACCGTCATATTTATCATTTTCGTGCTAACCTCTTATTGCAGGAAAGTGGTTAGGCTGGTAGTCGACTGCTGACCATTGGGCAGTCGACTGATGCTCATCAGTCGACTAATGGAAGGCATCAGTCGACTGATGGTGACGAATCAACCTTTTACGCTAGGTCAAAACGGATAATGTTTGACGCGACCACTTCACGATAAAATTTGGTACCACCTCGTGATCTATTCCGAAAGATGAGGAGACTTATTCTGAGGCCAAAATCTATAAAAGGAGGAGAGGACTCCAACCCAAACATGAATCAAGATTATTCTCAAGTGCTCCTACAACGCCAAAGCTTCAACACCATCATAACGCCGACGCGACGCCAAGCTTCTATCTTTTTCGTCGACAGCAGCAGCAAGTAATATCTTTTGTATTCTTTGTTTTAATCGTAACGAGGTGAGGTAGGCTTGTTGACTCATCCTCGTACTTCCGATTTTGTGATTGTTATCTCCTACCTCCAACGAGGAGGAGATCTTATAGTGTTTTGCCCTCTGTACGCGATCTAGGACCGTTAGGGCTTTGGAGTAGCAACCACTAGGTTGTGAACCAAGTAAAAATAAACTTGTCTTTTTATTTTTCCACTGTGCTTGCTCGTATATCGAATGAATGAACGAAAAGATTTATGCTCGCTATTCACCCCCCCCTCTAGCGACGCTTCTCGATCCAACAATTGGTATTAGAGCGGGGGCGCTAAGATTTGGTGAAACCACCAATCTAGCATTTTTTTTGTTTTCTTTTCGTATTTTTCAATTCGTATTTTTTTTTAGGTTTTTTCCCGCACTACTAATCCAAGACGAAGTCTTGGTACTTTTCTTTTGGTTGTGTTTGCAAGTATTCTCTTTTGGAGTAGTCGATGGTAAAACGGCCTTAACTTTTCGCACAAGTGGACTCACGAAACGATCTACCTACCAAATCGAAGCTCTCTGAGAGATCTACAGTTCTTGCAAGGGTTTACCCTCGTAACAAGCTGTTTCCATCCCAATAAATCAATGTCTAGTACCCTTTCAGGGACATCGAAGGTCGTAAGTTTCTAGTTTTTGTTAGTTTTTTATTCTTCTTATTTATTTCTGTTTATTTCTTATTATTTCCCGCATTACTAATCCAAGACCAAGTCTTGGAATTCCCATTGGTTTTTATTCGTGTTTTACAAGATATTTAATGGCCCACATTGAGGGGTACAACACCACCCGACCTTTGTTCTTTAACGGAGATAATTTCCGTTATTGGAAAGGTCGGATGAAGTGTTTTCTAAAAACACAAGTCGAGATTTGGATAATCATCCAAACCGGCTTTGCTCTATCCACTAATGATCAAGGCAAGCCCTTGGAATTCGACAAGTGGACCAATGCAACCAAGAAGTAAATCGAAGCCGATGCAAGAGCAACCCAAATATTGCAATGTGGATTGTCCAAGGAGGAACTCAACCGCATCGGACCCTTCATTAGCGCAAAGGACCTATGGAACAAATTAATCGAGCTACATGAAGGAACACCCGATGCTAAGGTATGTAAAAGGGATTTGTTATTAAATAAACTATACAATCTAAAGATGCAGGATCGCGAGACCGCCACCCAACTACATGCGCGGATCCAAGACATCGTCAATGGTCTTCACTCAATCGAGCAAGCCGTAGAGAACCGGGACCTTATAAGGTATGCTTTAAATGTTTTCCCTAGGACTACCTTGTGGGCATCCATGGTCGATGCCTACAAGGTTTCTAAGGACCTTTGTAAACTTAGACTAGACGAATTATTTTCTGAATTTAAACTCCATGAACAGTCTAATTCGGCTCCCGAAAAAGGTATTGCCTTATTTGCAGGTTTGAAAAAGAAGGCGCAAACAAACCACCCCCCAAGGAAGACGATGAATCTGAATCTGAATCCAAAGAGGAGGCCGCAATAGTCAACATTGTGCGGAGAATAGTTCGACAAGAAAGAAGGCAATTGAAGAACAAGAACAAAGAGCAATTCAAGTCAAGGTTAGCCGATCTTTAATTAGTACACTTTACCTTACAATTAAAATGCTTACTAGGAAATTAACTAAGTTTGAGTCTAGGGTTGAGTCGTTACTTGAGGAGGTTGAAACCCTCAAGCAAGAGGCTACTCTAACCTCTTCAACTAGTCAAGTTCAAGAGAGAAACTCAACCCAAGTTGAAAAACTTGAGGAGGAGAATTCTCTCTTGAAAGACCGAGTTCAAGAGGTCGAGGCTAGGTTGAAAAGGTTCACGTTGGGATCTAAGAATCTTAACCGACTACTTGGAACCCAAAGAGCCGTGTACAACAAAGCCAGACTCGGGTTTAGTCCAAAGACTATGAATAGATCATACATGTCTATCGTAAATCATAGTCATCAAAGAGTCCAAGCATGGGTCTCAAAGGTTTTATTGAACTCACATATAAGGACTAATAAGTTTTGGATTCCCCATGATCAAGTTCATTATTTGAATAGACCATATTGGTTCAATGGTCCAGGGGGAGCTAATACTAAAATAGTATACTCGCTTATTTAGCAAAACCATTACATATTTTATTTTAATTTTTAGAATGACTAGATAGGGAAAATAGTTAGTCAACTCTTGACAACATAGTATCAGGACGCGGCGAGATGATAGTACGTTAGGGAAACAAAGTCTCATGTATTCGAGCTAGATAAGACGTATCTAGCTTGATGCACTTGACCGAGTGGAACTAGCTAAAGCTACCTCGCCGTATCCTAAACTAGTTAGATCAGGAAGTAACCCTAAGTGACTTAAGTGATATTTTCTTAAATTTGGCTTTGTCTAAGGAAGTGGTCGTTGTTCCGATCAAAGAAGGCCCCTGTGCCTCACCACGATCTGGAAGCCAGTTTCTCGAAAAGTTACTTAACGATCTAAAGTTAAATATGAATCTAACCCAAGGTTGACTATCACTAATTAAGTTAAAATCATCTCACAAAACATATAAGGTGAACAAATTCTGATACTATATAGAATGGGTGAGATGTTAAGGACAATTGAAATATACTTAAAATATAACCTCTTCAAAATGCTACTTATTTTCTCAACTATTGTACTTAATGACTATTTACAACTCTTTAGGCTAAAGTTTAGCGCCCCTACATCTCTTATACTTCATATATTTGACTAAGGAGGAGAGCAAACTAACCCTAAGGGTTATATTATAAATATTTAGATTATTAGTGCAGAGGGACACACCTCGAACCAATCTATCTAATTACTGCTAAACGTATGCTTGGACTCATATTTAATTTATCTAGATGCATGCATATACGATGTTGTTTTAAACCCCTATTTTATATTAAAAAAACCCCAATTTTTTTGATTTATGGCAAAAGGGGGAGAAGAGCGAAAGTTAAGGAGGAATAACACAAAATTTAATTTTGAAAATTAAATTATCTCTTTCAAAACTCACCTGGGGTTAAGGGGGAGTTTTGGTCAAGGGGGAGTTTTTGGAAATGACATTCATCATTTACTATACTTATTTTATGCTTTAATTTCCCTTAACTTTGTGTTGGTTTGCCATAGATCAAAAAGAGGGAGATTGTTAGTGCAGGAGCACCAGATAATCGAACCTGTATTTTGATTATGGTAAAGACATAAAATTAAATTTACATCGTTATCTCACGAGCTAAATCAAGTGTGTAGAAAGTGCTAAAGCTAGAGCTGAAGGTCAGCGACACCCGGAGGGAGTCGTGGTGGTCGGACAACACCAGGATGACTTCTGAGGGAGTCGAAGGAATCAGGTGGAATACCAGAAGCAGAAGCTACAAGGTAGATGTTGAGGTGAGCTTGTGTGAGTGAGAGATGGTAAGGTCGTATCCTCTGTACGGGGACGACCGTAGGCGGCGATCCGACGAAGACTTCCTGTGGAAGGTCTAGGTCAAGATCAGACAGTAAGAAATCGTCGCATTTATCAATTTCCGTGCTAACCTCTTTGTTAGGGATCGTTTGGAAGCTAGAGGGGGGGTGAATAGCGGTTCACCGTTCGTAGATGGAATTTGCTCGTGATCGTGTCTACAATTTTGTTAGCGCAGCGGAATATAGATAATGATAACAATAATGAAATAGACAATTACACACGAACACGAGTATGTAACGTGGTTCGGAACCGCACGGTTCTTACTCCACGGATCGGGCTCACAAGAGCCCTAGTGATGTCAATCACACACCACTATAAAATAACTCCTTCTCGGAACAATCCGGAGGTGGAGAAACCTCGTACAATGTATACAACAGTAATACAAGATGAATACAAGCAATATAATGAAATACAAAGCAATACAAGTAAAGAAAACACTTTACAAATGCTCTTTGAATGCTTGATCACTAGGTTGATCGAGTAACACTTGGAGACCCTGAATTGCAACAGCAACTCGCCCCAAATCGCCTCAAAGAACCGATCCATTTTCCTCCATCACGAGCTCCTTATAAAGCTTCAACCTGTGCTGGAAAAAGTTGATCAGTCGACTGATCGGGACCATCAGTCGACTGATGCCACTGTTGTCGTGAGACAACGACTAGATCCACGTTGGATAAGTCCAACGGATCTACCATCATTCGACTGATCATATCCATCAGTCGACTGATGGAGTCCTCACTCGACCAGTCGAGTCTCGACTCCATTCTGTGGCCGATTTCTCGGGCACTAGTCGACTGATCACACGATCAGTCGACTTCTCGAGCCATCAGTCGACTGCCCACCTCTGGCAGTCGACTGCTAGGCCATAACCCGCAGTCAAACCCTAGTTGACTCAGTCCAGTCGACTGCCACATGGCACCAGTCGACTGGCACACCTCAAACATGAGGTTTTAACCCAAGTATGGTTCCCCCATACTTGCTAGACCACCCTTAACCTAGACCTAAGCCTTCTAGTCACCTCCATCAGCCTCACGTCTCTCAGATCCCTCCAAGTCATCCATGACTTGTTCATCCATCGCGCTAGCCTTCAAGTGCTTCCATCGGCTATGTCATGCTAACGGTGTCTACACCGCCAAGGCACATTGGACTTACACCGCCAAGACTCCGCTTGGACTTTACGCCGCCAAGCATTGGACTTATGCTGCCAAGACTCCCGCTTGGACTTTACGTCGCCAATATCAAACCCTTGGACTTCTCAAATGCCAAGACTCAAGCTTGGACTTTCCCTTGCCAACCTATGTTGGACTTTTCATGCCAAGACCCATGCTTGGACTTTCCATGCCAAGACCCATGCTTGGACTTTCCCTTGCCAACCTATGTTGAACTTTTCATGCTAAGACCCATGCTTGGACTTTTCTCAAATGTTAAGTGTCCCACTTGGAATTCCCATGCCAAGTACCCATGACTTGGACTTTCCCATGATAATTACATTGTCATATATTTTTGTCGAAACATCAAAACATCACTCGAGTCAAACTCGAGTCCTGGTCAATCGTGACCTGGGCCGATTGCACCAATAATCTCCCCCTTTTTGATGTTTGACAAAAACCAAACAACACATTGAGTTAGAACACTAACTCAAATCCCTTACCAATTATCCCAAATTGGTAATCTTAAACATTCTCCAAATGTTCTTCCCCAAACATTCTCCCCCTTTTTGACTAACATCAAAAAGGTTATCTCTCCAAGGAGGTCAATGTCTCATGTCCCAATGAGATCTTACAATCTCCCCCTTTGTCTAAAAATACCTAGGATGCCTACCATCTTCCTAGTGATAAGTCACATATCACTCAAGAGAGGCAATCCTATTCACTCTCCCAATTTCCAAATTGAGTATCAAAAACCCATCAATTTTCTCAATAACTTCTCCTCTTCAAGGAGAAAAAACACATCCATCATTCCAAGATGGATACCTCCCCCTAAAGGCTTGCTCCCCCTTGACCATTGCACCAACAATGTCCTTGGGAAGTCCCTAAGCCAATAGGAACTCTAAATCATCAAAATTAAGGTTAGAAATTCAACATTGAACTTTCCAACACCTTAACATTGATACAAACCCTAAACAACTCTCCTAATCCATATTCAATGGATTTTCACCCTTCATCATGCTTCCCAAAGCATATCCTAGGGTTATGAGTGGCTAGGAACCTTAACTGCAGCCAAAATCGGGTTAGACAAGCTTGTTTATCCCGAACAGTAATCACGAGTGATTCGAAATCAATCGATCAATCTACATCACCGATCGCCACTATGAGTAGCGATCGATAATCAAAATCCGATTTTCAGTTATCAGAAATGAGATTTGGGAATTCATAAATAATTATACGTTTATCGAAAAAATCACGAAAATTGATACGTATAATACCTATGACCAATACAATGGGTGAAAAATGTTTGAAAAATATTTTACCCATAAAATATTGAAATTGATACAAAATTCAAAAGTGAAGAAAACTTTTAAGTTTTTGGCTCACTTTGTATCAATCTCATCAATGGTGATTGCTATCAAAAGATAGATTTCACCAAGGTTTTTCAAAATGATTTTAAAATATTTTCAAAACTTTATTTTGGATCATATTCCTTGGGCTCTATGTATATGACTTGTACACAAGCTTTCCCAATGATCCACATTTGAAATTAGATGAGTTTTAGTTCATCTAGATGCAAAAACTATGCACCTTGAACTTAACTCATATCCTAGCATCTCACATGTATCTAGGGTGTATAAATACACATACATGTCAATTTGATGTGAGATGTGGGTTCTGTTCTCCCTAATCTAGGGTTTCATGCATTTTTCTAAAGCAACCCTACTTGATTCCCTTATAAATGGGACTCCAAGTCATGTCATTGTCCTTAAATCAATTTCAATCAAATTATCTTAAATGCATGAGTGATTATGGCATTAGAGATGATATAGATAAACACATGCTCATAATCATGATGTCATGGCATAATATGAAATCTAAAAACACATGACATTTAATCTTTAATCCTAAACATGTACATGACATATAGAATGATTAAAAATAAGCATGATGTCATGGCATGTTATATGGCAAACAAAGCATGGCATATAAAGTATATAGGTATAGAAATACCTAAATTTTAATATTAATTGTCATTTCATATAATTAATTATATTTTGCCATATTTCTATTTTTCTCCCAAGTGTGCCAAAAACCCAAAATGGCACACTAACCTCTAAACCTAAATTGTGCCAATTTTGATCATTTTATCAACCTTCTCAAGTAATATTGGCACATCCTAAAACTTTTAGGATTAAGACTCAAATGTATTTCCAAGGTGACCCTAACCTTGAAAATAACCTAAAGTGCCACCTTTATCATGGTTGAGTTAACTACTCATCCAATCAAGGTTGGCACACCCTAAACCCACCTAGCGTGAATCAATCACGCTCTTAGGAACCCAAAACCGATTTGAGCTCCTAGGGTTAATTAGGTATTTTTTAGGGATAACCTCCCTAGATACCTTCCTAATGACCCTTCTAGGCTTATTAGCCTTGGTCATTTGGGTCTTACCATGGTTAACCTTAGGGATTGCCTCCCTAGTAACCTTCTTAGTGGCCACCCTAGGTTTCCTTGAAACCTTAGCCACTAGGCACAACCTATGGTTACTCTTAGGGATAGCTTCCCTAGTAACCTTGGTACCACCTTGTGACCTGTTCCGAAAGATGAGGAGACTTATTCTGAGGCCAAAATCTATAAAAGGAGGGGAGGACTCCAACCCAAACATGAATCAAGATTATTCTCAAGTGCTCCTACAACGTCAAAGCTTCAACACCATCATAACGCCGACGCGACGCCAAGCTTTCATCTTCTTCGTCGGCAGCAGCAGCAAGTAATATCTTTTGTATTCTTTGTTTTAATCGTAACGAGGTGAGGTAGGCTTGTTGCCTCATCCTCGTACTTCCAGTTTTGTGATCGTTATCTCCTACCTCCAACGAGGAAGAGATATTATAGTGTTTTGCCCTCCATACGCGGTCTAGGACCGCTGGGTTGTGAACCAAATAAAAATAAACTTGTCTGTTTATTTTTCAGTTGTGCTTCACTACAAAAAAATTGATTTTTGGCGACGAATTTTGCAACGAAATTTGCAAAAAAATTCGTTGCAAAATTTTTTTGCAATGAAACATTTTTCGTTGCAAATAATTCGCCGCTAAATTCTGCAACGAAAAAATAAAATTCGTCGCCAAATTGCAACGAATAATTATTTCGTTGCAAAATTCGTCGCCAAATTTGGCGACGAATAAATGTTTTGTCGTCAATTTGGCGACGAAAAGAAGATTCATCGTAAATTTTTGCGACAAATAATACTTTTCGTCGCCGAATAATTATTTTCGACGACGAATAAATTTTTTCGTCGCCAAATTTGCGATGAAATATTTATTCGTCGCAAAACTCTCGCATGCATCTCCACCCCAATACAATGAAATTTGGCAACGAATATATTTTTCGTCGCAAATTTGGCGACGAAATATTTTTTTTGTCACAGAATTTGCAACGAAAATAATATTCGTCGCCAAAATCTGATGAACGGGATTAACAAATATAATTAAATTTGGCGACGAAAAGAAAAATTCATCATAAAAAATTTCACTATCAGTCGACTGATGTATTCATCAATCAATCGATCGCACGATCAATGGACCGATCGGCTACCGACGCTCGAATTTATGAGATGGCAATGATCGATCATATCCATCACCGATCGCTAAGTGAGTAGTCGACCGTCACCAACTACAAAGCGCTCAGAATCACATAAGACATCATCGATCGATAATGTTTACTCGATTGATGCCTAAAATAATTTTGATCGCGAAGTTAGAAGTATCACCGATCAATGTTTACATCAATCGACTGATACATATAATTTTGCAACGAAAAATGTATTTTCATTGCAAATCTGGAGAAAAATGAAAAAAAAAAATTTTAAATTAATCTTTTTTTCCTGTTTTACAACAAACACACAACAATATTAACACAATTATGCAACAAACAATAATATGAACATCAAACAAATTTATACATATAACAAATACATCTAAAGGTCTACCGTACCATTATCATAAGGTAACATTTAAATACAACAAACTTATAAAAACATAAATATCGTATATGTCATAAGTCAAGTAGCTAACAATTAAACTTTCACAAATATAGTCAAAGATAACCACCATCATCACCATCGTCATCAAAAAATATATCATCATTGTCTCCATGACAGGGATCAGGCGGAGGAGGAGCAGAGCCAGAAGGAGGAAGTTGATTTGAGCTAGACATTAACTGAAGATGTTGCATAATAAACATTTATTGCCTTTGAAATTCGTTCATCTTTTCATTTAAGTCTTGAACTTTCTGAGCGTTCTCTCTCGATTCAGTTTCCTTCTGCGCTAGTAACTCTCTCAAATGATTAACCTCTTCGGTTAATTGAATAACTTGGGCTTTTGATGCTGGAGAGGATGAAGAAGAAGCACCAGGGACTCTATAGGATCGGCTCAAAGAGCCGAGTCCAAGTATTCTTCCACTTTTCGGTCCTCCAGATGCTTCGAGCCATAAATTTATATTGCTAACATATTGCTCTGATTCGACTCCATCATCACTTGCTCCCGAATTTATTTGTGAAAGTTCATCGTATTTCTCCTATTGTGAAAGAAAACAAAATAAATAGTAACATAAGAAATTAAATTTTTACAATTACACACCTTTATTGTTCTAGCTCTTTCCCCACTCCATGTTTTATCCTTTTTTTGGAATGTACGGGTGAAAGTGTCAATAAATAATGGCTCAGTTCCTGTCTCCTTAGCCTAAACAAATTAAACAGTTAATATTTATAAATTAGTGAGTATTAGATTACAAAATCATAAATTGAAAATACTCACCAATCGATGTCTTTGCTCATTGATATTTATGGATCCTCCCGCATACATGGCAGACATAACGTCGGAGTTACAATTTTGATTTTGCTTATTTTGTTCACTCCTCCTTTTACTTTCATCAGATCCCCAATGCGCAACAATTTTATTCCAATTCTCCTCGGTTGATTTAGTATGTTTCTAATATGATCACCACACTTTTTCTTAAAAATCCTCCTAATCTCTAGTGTTTTACTCTCCTCCCAAATAAATATCCGTTGCAGTAGAGGAAAATAAAAATTGATTATATTAACTGCAATTTCATATACTAAATGATTGAAACAAGTTACCTTGAACTTATTCTACCATAGAACTTTAATTTCTTCCGGCGTGCTTGTATAAGTCATAGAAGCGTCGGCCCAATGGTTATTCACTATTTTATTCACCTCGTGAATAACATGTACATAATTTGTAAATCTAACATAAACCAAGAAACAAACCCCGTTATATACTTTTAAAAAAACATATTGCATTAAAATTTAAATATAGATATTCTAAAACTTGAATACTTACGAATCTCCGCACGGAGATATAAACTCTCTCGTATCTTCCCTCTTCATGAGTGATTGTTGTACCGGGGAAGACACATTAGCAGGTATATGTTGAAAATCAGAGGATCCTGCAACTGGGGAAGAGGTGGACGGCACATTTCCTGCAAGAGCATCATAATGTGCAGGTGCTGAAGCAGAGGAAGACTATGATCTTCCATCACTACTACGTCTATGACCGCCACATCGAAACTAACAATCATGATTATTAGAAGAATATTACAGGAAAAAAATACAGTTGCATATCGAATTATTAATAGGAAAAATATGAAAAAATTACCATATTCATAGCTACTGGATGACCCTAAATTAAAAAAAGTTCATTAGCATATCAAATATATGGAATTTCGAATAACACAGTCAATTAAAACATAATTGGTATTCAATAAATTAAAAGGTAAATTGCCAATAATTATAAATCGAAGTCTGCAATAAAATTTTCGGCCTCATAATGCGTCTAATCATCATCGTCATCATCATCGTCATCCTCATCCTCATCATTGAAATCTTCATCTTCATACTCATTCAGTTCACCTGCATCAACGTCTATTACTATGCCACATTGAAATCTTCATCTTCATACTCATTCAGTTCACTTGCATCAACGTCTATTACTATGCCACTGGGATCTCGTAACGTTGAAATATTATACTCTTCGATATGAAATGTATTGACAACTTCATCTTGTTGATATGCTATGTCCTCCCAATGTTCCTCAATTTTATTACGTGCTTTTGTTTTACAAACTGTCCACCAATCACTTTTGTCTCATCTCAGACTAGGATATGAAGCATAAAATACTTGAATCGCTTGCTGTGCTAATACAAATGGTTCGTACCTCTTGTATATTTTTTTGTAGTTAATTTCAACCAAATTAAACTGTGGATGCACCCTCATGCCTTTGATAGGGTCAAACCAATGACACATAAATAAAATAACTGCAACTGAAGTCCGATACGCTACCTCTAAAATTTCATCTAGTAAACCGTAAAATTCATTCCTTGCACCCCCATCAATAGATGACTGAACACAAACTCCACTATTCGTTGTAGTTTTCGCAGTTCCATAAGCTTGAGTATGAAAATTATATCCGTTTATGAAATATGCGGGCCAAGTTTTAACCATTGAATTTGGACCCCATGTCAGATTGTTTATTAGGTCTTGCTCAATGTGACTGTGATTATCAAGGACCTAAAGTAAAATAAATATGTGTTATCAGACAAGATTTATCAAATTTACTATCATATACTACTTACATAATTTTTGAACCATTGTGCAAATTCTTCATCACAGAAATTATTAAACTCATGCTCCAGAAGCTCCGAATATAGAGTTTGAAAAATCCTACAATATAATTAAATAAAACATGAACAATATTTTATGATATACAAAATGTTTAATATAACTATTATATACTTACTCAAATACTAGCATTTCCGATAGTTCAATAAAATATATGTATGAGATGCTCGCCACTCCGGACCAGTTAAGTATCTACTTGTACAAGATCCACTTGGTCGACCAAGGTAATTAAAAATTGAGAATGCCCTCAAATTTGGATCAACGGGACCCTCATCGTTTCTTCCTGCTTTCCAACTCTTGCATTAAACGTGAGGTTCAAAGTAATATGATGCAAAAGTTGTAACTTCCTCCACAATATATGCATTAACAATAGAAGTTTCAACATGAGCCTTATTTTTCACTTTTTTTTTTCAAGTGATAGAGAAATCTAAGAGTAATACAATAAAATTTATTAGCAAATAAATTAGACTAGATTTGACCAAATGAAATAACAATAAGAAAAAAGTCAAAAAAAAATTCACCTTTCAAACGGATACATCCATCGAAATTGAACAGGACCTCTAACTTTAGCCTCATATGGCAAGTGAACCAAAAGATGTTCCATTGAATCAAAAAATATCGATGGAAATATCCTTTCTAAGTTACACATAATAATCGGAATGTCTCTCTCTAATATCTCCATGTGTGAATGACTCAGTACTGTTGAGCAAATATCATGAAAAAAAATATTTGATTCCGTAATTGCACCCCAGACAAAATTTGGTAACAGTTCCTTCAAAGCAATAGGAATTAATCTTTCCATGAATATATGACCGTCATGAATTTTAAAACCCATAAATTTGTATTCCTTCAAATCAACGCATCTACCAAGATTTGAGACATAACCATCAGGAAATCTCAATGATTTCAACCATTCACAAATAATCCGTTTCTGATCCTTATTCAATGTATAAACTGCTTTCGATTTTGGTCCCCTACTATTTGCATCAACATCAAGGGTGGCTCGTTTACATATGAGACGCAAATCTTTTCTTGCATTCAGATTGTCTTTTGTTTTTCTAGTTATATCCATCACTGTATTTATCAAATTTTCAAAAAACATTATTCTCAATATGCATTAAATCAAGATTGTGACGAATCAAATTACTCTGCCAATACGGTAAATCCCAAAAGATACTTCGTTTTGTCCATTTATGCGTAATTCCATAGTCATATGTTGTGACATTTGGGTCTTCAATAACAGATAGAAAGTTAAACACTCTTTACCATAAAATTTGACCGGTGAATCTCAATGGTGGAGGTGTTCTTTCAATTCTATTATTAGTAAATTCTTCTTTATTTCTTCTGAATTTATGATTTGGCGGTAAAAATTGTCTATGACAATCAAAATAACTCGGTTTCTTTCCGTGTTTCAATCTGAATGACTTTGATCTCTCCATACATATTGGACATCCTAAAATCCCCGCAGTACTCCAGCCCGATAACATCCCATAAGCAAGAAAATCATTTATGGTCCAAAGAAGTGCAGCTCTCATTGTGAACAGCTGATTAGTATGGACATCATATGTGGAAACACCCACGTCTCATAGTTGGATCAACTCGGTAATCAACGGTTGCATGTAAACATCTATTAACTTCTTCAGATTATGAGGGTCAGACACAATAAATGTTAAAAACATATAAGGTATTTTCATACACATACCAGGAGGAAGATTGTACGGAGTTCCGATAATTGGCCAACAAGAATACGTTCTTCCTGATTTGTCAAATGGAGCAAATCCATCAGCACATAACCCCAACCTAATGTTTCGTGTCTCATTTGCAAACTCAGGATATGTTTGATCAAAATTTTTCCATGCCTCTGCATCAGATGGATGACACATTAGCTCATTCTCTGTTTCATGATTTGCATGTCAAGTCATGTGTTCAGCAGTCACCTTCGAAGCATAAAGTCTTTGAAATCACTGTTCACTGTAGTAATGCGCACATGCGCGCGCAGGATTTCGCCGCCCAGGATAGTATATATATATATATATATATATATATATATATATATATATATATATATATATATATATATATATATATATATATATATATATATTGATTTATATAATTACTTTAAATAACATTTGAATTCACGATCGAAATCGATCACGCGATAACTGTCAAGCACGCGCAATGCGCAACAAGTACGTAAGGCGCCACTTATGCTACAATACGCGCGAGCAAGGGCACGCACACGACGGAGGACACGTGCGCGGGCACACATGTAGCGGCTGCGAGGGCACTTGCGCTCGCCACGTGGACGAGACGACGGCTACGATATCGCCGCGGCTAGGCACAAGGCGGCCGCATAAGCACACGCCGCCGCGAGCTCCATGGCGGCGCCGCCGCGATCTCGATTCGCCAGAACTGGCGTGCGTGTACGCGCGAAGACCAACGCCGCACCACGCGGCCAGTCTTTGCTGGCTGGCGCAGCGAGCATGAGCTTTGGTAGGATCGTCCGCGCGAGCTCGGCGGCTCTCACAGACGCTGAAGAAGAATACCGCCGCCGCAAAGAATCTAGCCGGAAGGGAGAGTCGGAAGGGAGGAAGGGAGGGAGACATACGGACGGGGGTGACGGGAGGAAGACGAGCGCGATCGAGCGAAGGAAATGGAGAGATTGGGTGCGGCGGGATAATTAGGGAAAATTTAGCGACGAATATTTTTTCGTCCCCAATTTAGCGACGAATCCTATATTCGTCGCCAATTTGGCGACGAATCCTATATTCATTGCAGAATCTGCAACGATTTTTGAATTCGTTGCAGATTCTGCAACGAAAAAAAAATTCGTTGCAGATATTTGCAACGAAAATATTTTTTTGTTGTAAATTGACGACGAAAAATGATTTTTATCGCCAATTTGCGATTAATTTTACAACGAAAATTAAATGTTGGAAATTTTAAAACTTTTGTAACAAATTTTTTTTTGTCGAAAATTTCGTTACAAATTTACGGCGAAACATAAAATTCATCGTAAAATTCGTTGCAGATTTGCAATGAATTATTTTTGTTGCCAAAGTTCATCGTCAATTTCATGTTTTTTTATAATGTTTGCTCGTATATCGAACGAACAAAAAAATTTACGCTCACTATTCACTTCTCTAACGAGGCTTCTCGATCCAACACTCCTGACCCAACCTCCTCCTGTACGCTTTCTACATCCATCTTCTATTGAATCGGTTCCACTCCTTCCCACCATCTCCTATGCAATTAATTGAATCAATCAATCAATCTCGAGGCACCAAAGATAAAGCCACCCTAGATCCGAGAAGGAACCTGAAAAGAGGGATTTGGGCGGAGTGGATCCCGTCGGAGAAGAAGGTGACGTCGCTCCGAAGCCTCTGCTATTGGGCGACACCCACCCGGACGGTCTCTTTATCATAATGTTCCTTGTAACCCGCATCAACGCTTCCTCTGTGGGACCGTCGCTGCCTGTAGCGTTGGCCCCTCCTTCCTTCGGTGATTCTGATTCGTCTGCCAGAAGATCACGTTGAAGCATAAATCTCAGGTCATGGAGTTGTCTCGGATCATAAGCGAAAGGAAATGAGGGAGAGAGAGGGTGGGTAAGGTACTTTTGTCATGGTACGGAGGGAGAAGGATGGCGACTTGCGTAGGCAACCGAGCCAAAGTCGGGCCGGTGGCCATCGACCCTACCACGCAGATCCAATGATCCATTATCGGATTTGCACTGGTCGAAGTTTGAGAGAGAAAGAGAGAGGAGCGCGTACCGAAGAACGGTGGGGATCGCGAGCGTGTGAGGAAAGGAATAAGTGTAGGTAATTAAATGGGATTTTATGATGAAAATTATTTGTTGTCAAATTTTGTGACGAAAATATATATTCATTGTAAAAATCTACAATGAATTTCATATTCGTCGCAAAATCTACGATAAATTTATATTTTTCTCACAGATTTTACGATAAATATGAAATTTGTCACAAAATTTTGTGACAAAGTTTTTATTTATCGCAAAATTTGACAGTAGGATGATGTCTTTTTTTACAACAATCATCATGTTTTTTCAAAATAATTAAAAATGAACGACGAAAATATTTCGTTGAGGATTTTGTTGTAAATTTTGTGACAAATTTGATTTCGACGCAAAATTTACGACAAATCCATTTTCATCCAAAGTTTGAAATGAATTTTAATTTCGTCATAAATTTTACAACAATTTTGATTTTTCGTTGAAAATTTGACAACGAAAGTTTTATTCGTTGTAAATTTTGCGACAGATTTGGTGATAAAAAATTGATTTATTATAAAATTTGTGACGAATAAATAGTTTGTTGTTAATTTTATGATAAAATATTTTTTACTATTAATTTCTGACGATTTAATAATTTGTCATTAAATTCATTGCAGATTTATAATAATTATTTTTTTTGTTAAAATTTATCACTATTTTAGTGTAAGCTAAGTGAAAGATGAAAAAAAACTTTAACAAGAGAAAAAAATCATATCCTATTTTATTATCATCATCGTAGAAGAAGAAGAAAAAGAAGGGTCCAAGTGGCATGATACATCCGACTTACTGCAACAGCGGAAAAATCACGCTAGCAAATATTACCCAGCTGTTATTGTTATCGATTGATATTTAATATATACATTAATTGTACCTTGAAACTTAATGCGCATGTATGCATATAATGGCTGCTCTAGCCCGAACTCGTCGGAAGTTGAGATATATATCTCCACTTAAGTTGATAACTGATACCCACATAATACTCAAAGTGACCGTCTATGAAAATTCATATTTTAATAGGCTCATATCTTTATCTATTTCTTTAAACAGATTTCGATTGACATATTGATCTTAATTAATAAAGATATTAGTGGACAAATAAATATTCCTCATGCTCGAGGAATACATTCTCATATTAATGGAACCATATTAATTAAGTTTTCATGCACTATCACATATATTAAGATAAGTATCATTTCTAATTCTCCTCAACGTGACAAACCACCACCTCAAAAAGAGTTCATGTCTATCCCATCTTCCGTACTGCTCCGTAATAAAGATTGAGGAGATCCAAAATGTTAAAACTCTCCGCTCCATTACTCTATGTTTTCCTTTTTTTACGATCTTTGACATGAACATCGGAAGAGCATGACCCAGATCCCTGTCGATACTTTTAACTTTATTTCCTTCTCAAATATTTCTCTCTCGCTCAGTCGAAATAAGTCAATCGTCCTCGTCCTCGTCCTCATCCGCAACAATAACATTAAGGCCACCCGAGCGGTGGGAGGGAGAAGATTTCCCCGAGTACCATCATTTTCCAAGAATCGAACTGGCACGTGAGGACATCGATCTTTCCTTCTTTTTTCCTTTAACTAAAGAGGATGGAGAGCGGTGCTGCCGGGGTGGCGTTCGATTCCAGTGTGGATGCCGTCGTGGACGCCATGGAGGTGGAGTACGCTCTGCAGCTAGGAAGATCGACTTATTCGAAGCTGCCTTCGTCTCAGTACAGGGGCGTAGTACCGCAGCCAAACGGCCGGTGGGGCGCGCAGATCTACGAGCGGCAGAAGCGTGTCTGGCTCGGCACCTTCGTTGACGAGGACGAAGCCGCGCGCGCCTACGATGTGGCGGCGCAGCGCTTCCTCCGCCGCGACGCCGTCACCAACTTCGTGCCGCTGTCGGCGGAGGACGAGGAGGGCGCGCTGGCGCTGACCTTTCTCGCCAAGCACTCCAAGGCGGAGATCATTGACATGCTGCGTAAGCACACGTACGACGACGAGCTTCTCCAGAGCAAGCGCGCTGGGGTCGGTGCCTTTGGGGGCTCGCGTGGCCGGGCGCAGAGCTACCACGAGACAGCGCGAGTGATGCTGTTCGAGAAGGCGGTGACGCCGAGCGACGTGGGCAGACTAAACCGGCTGGTGATCCCGAAGCAACACGCGGAGATGCACTTCCAGTATTGGAGCGGAGCAGCAGAGGCATCCAACTCCAAGGGCGCGCTGCTAAACTTTCAGGACGCCGCCGGCAGGGTGTGGCGATTCCGGTTCTCGTACTGGAACAGCAGCAAGAGCTACGTGCTGACCAAGGGATGGCTGCGGTTCGTGAAGGTGAAGAACCTAAAGCCAGGCGACGTGATCAGATTCTGGCGGTCCACTGGGCCGGAGAAGCAGTTGTACATCGACCGCCGCGACGCAGAATCGCCGGTGAGGCTGTTTGGGGTGAACATATCGGAGGAACAGGCAGGCCGGTGAGGCTGTTATATATGCACTATTGTCGATGATCAATATGCGTTTTGTATGTACGTACGGATCCCCGGCAGCTAGCCAGCTTTTGCTTTCCATCTCCAACTCCTGTTCTCTCTCCCTCTTTCTTTTTTAACGAATTAAATTGTTATGGCTGCGGGAAAGATCCAATGGTTAACGCGCAGACGACCTAAATAACGAGTCAATCTTCCATGCGT
Source organism: Wurfbainia villosa (assembly GCA_025175895.1). Taxonomy (NCBI): domain Eukaryota; kingdom Viridiplantae; phylum Streptophyta; class Magnoliopsida; order Zingiberales; family Zingiberaceae; genus Wurfbainia; species Wurfbainia villosa. Next base: position 94,583,589 of record CM045988.1, read on the forward strand.
GATTTGAATTTCAGGGCCAAAAATATATTATGATTTCTCTCTTTTATAATAGTTACAAGACGGAATGAATTCTAATCTCTGAGATATAATGCACAATAAATTGTTTGATTTAATCCGCAAGAAAGCATTTATCTTGTATGGAAAATATTTGATTTAACTTAGGTTGTTTCTTGTAGATCTTTGGCTAGCTTACTAATAATCTTTAATTTAATTTCTTTAATTTCAAATTTTTCCAAGCTCACTTTCTAGTGTTGGAACTGAAGTATAATGTAGTGAAATTATATCAGATATATACTTATTTTGTAGCCAAATCCCTAAGGTCTGCTTTATTATCGATATTTTGGCATTGGATACTTCGCATTTTTACTCCAGACCAATGAACTACACCATCAGCACTCTTATCCTATATATATCGAGTGTGTTTGAACTTGGTATATATTTTGTATTCGATTAATTTGCAAGTAAGATTCTCATTATTAATTCTGTACGAAACCATATCGGATCATAAACAATTTGCATCTTCTGTATAACACCAACTTTCTTTTATGTTAGATGAAGTGTAAATATGCAGATTCAAATGTACCCATATATCTAACAATAACATGATTCTCCCAGTTTTTTTTTTTTGTCATTTTTTTTCTCCATGCGGTTCGATCCCTTGTACTTTTTACTTGGGAGAAGAAAAAAAAACAAATAATAAAAACTGGGTGAAAAAAATATTTACAGCGATTTTTTTTCATATTTATTTATTTTTTAAAATCCATTCTTCTTTTTATTCGATTTTTTCATATTTATTTAAAAAGTCATGAATGGATCATTTTTTGTCCATTTAAATTGGACGAAAAATAATTTTCCTTAATCCAACAACGATGCAGCCGAATTTCTACTAGCTTCTCGTGGCCACAGGCGACCGCCCCGCCTTGTGCGGTGGCTCCCAGCGGCCTGCGCGGCCGCAAGGCCACAGTTTTATTTTTCCTGTCCTTCTTCCTTAATCTCTATGTTCTTATTCCAGCGGACGGAATAGGCTGTGGATTACTGCAAAAAGGTGCTGTTAATTAGGACAATTGACGACAATATTCCAATACAAAACACTGAAAACAATATTTTATATAGTTGTTGCTTATGATGCTGATGAATGGTTTTGGACTTTGCATGTTCTATATATCACCTTTGCACTTATGATCAATTAATTAGTTGATGGAAAAAAAGTTGCAATATTGATATAATATTACTACGACACATTCGGTTAATTAATTAGATAATTGTACCGATATCAATTATGTTGGAAGGTGCCACTGAGGCATTAATTTATTGATGTAAAGGAGGAAAGTTGATCGCTTTGAATAACCTTGATGCTAGATACACTAAAAAAAAAAAAGTTTTAGAAACGATTATAATAGACATTTAGCACTGCTTCTAAATATATTGAAGCGGTTTTAAAACCGTCCCATATGCTAGCGGTGTTAAGCTCAGCAGAATCAGTTTTTCAAATCGGTGGTGTTATACAAAAAACCACTTATGTGTAAGCCCTTTAGAAGTGATTGATGACCGATCTAGAAAGATACATTTTACGAGTGGATACGATCGTACGTGAATTTGTTCTACAGAAACTGTTCACTCCTAATTAAAATTTTCCTTCTGAAACAATTAATTATCCGATTGTAAATACAAGAATTAGAAGTGGCTGTAACTTGTTGGGAAATCCTGGTATTAGAAGCGGTTTTAACCGCTTCTTTAAATCTATTTTGAATTCTAGGAGCGGCTAAAACTCGCTCCTATTATCGAATTAATTAACACCCCTTTCAAAATGATCCTATATTATCATACCTGTAGATTTATAAAATCAAATGTAATATCAAAATAAATCAATTCATGGTATTTATTTCACAAAACTAACTTATTGTATTTCCAAATTAACACAATATTTATATTTCATTTCAAAATATTTACATTTACTCCACAATATACCATCAACACAATTCCTTCTTCAATTCCCAAAATATATACAACCTTCAATAACAAGTTTTCTATATAAAAAAAAAATCAAAAGTAATATATCTTAAGTTATCCAAACTATTGCACTTCAATCTGATAGTTTGGCATCGTCCTTGTGTAAATCATCTTTACATTGAAATTATGACATTGCATATGCTCCTAGTGACAAAAAATAGAATCTGAATATTTCGAACATATCGCAAATCAGCTATGTAAATTCAAACTCATTTCAGCTTGGTTAATTGAGCAGAAGTTTTTTCATGATCACTCTTTTGATATCATAAAAATAATTCGCCATTATAAACTAGAATCCATTGTCCTATGTGAACGTGACATCAATGAAAACTAGGTGTTTGAATTTTACAATAACTTGTGTCCGGTTGGGGATGATCTCCAATATCGGACTCGTGTGGCTAAAAGAAATCTGGATTTCACTCCTGCAATCCTCCAGGAGTTTCTAGGATATCTTCCCTCCATGGATGATTTTGTATTCTATCGATCATTACTTTATCTTTTGCCTCAATCGTTTGAGCACATCTCCTTGTCCACCATGTATGAATGCTTCTTCCATAGACCTTGCCTAGATAATCCTAGTACTGCGATCTCCACATTTTCTGCCCTTGAGATAGCGGCTCCTAACAATGCTTTATAAAAAGTCATCGTCACCTGCATCCTTTCTATCGTAACCCATGCATTAGCCATGATTTGACTGTCATGCCTCTTCATGTTGTATGCATTTTGTCATGGCTTTGATATCAATGTGACCCTAAACATGTTTCACTGCATAATTCATTTCATAGCACAAGTATAGGGCAAAGTTCATATGTCATTTAGGCATCTAATCATAGAGTGACTGGCGTCTTTGGGTATCGACATTTCTCACGACAAGTTGCAGCTAATGTCAAAGAAGTATGATAGAATTATTGCACAAACATTCTCTTTGGCTGGGATGATGTCGGATGGATACAACTTGAAGTGGACAGATGGTCGTTGGGTGGGTGAGGGACCAAGAGAACCAAGACGACGATTCAGGAGTGATGAGCCGACACTAGATGAGGACTATGCAACCTGATGCAGCACTTATTTTTTGCCTCCTTTTGGGAGATGATAACGTCAAGAAGGCTTAGAGTCCTCTCCGACCACAACAGTAAATGATGATACCGGTGAAGCAAGCAACAAAAAATGATGACACAAGGTTTAACATGGTTCGAAATTTCAATTCCTACTCCACGAGATGAGCTTTAAAGAGAGTTACGGTGCTAGATACCTCAACTATAAAATCCCTCCTTCTCGAAAATTCTTTCGGAGATAGAGAAAACCTCTTACAAACAAGAAGTGTGTACAATATAGAGAAAATGAGTAAAGTTGCTAAGATTATCCACTTTCTCGCTTCTTTTCCAATCCTCCTCCCCTGAAAGATGGTCTCCGTCTAGCAAACTCCTGCCCCTCCGATGGTCATCAAGTAAGCGAGGGTGAGGACGAGAGAGAGAGAGAGAGAGAGAGCTGGTGTGTAGGGATGTTTCTTCAATGTAATCGATCCCCTTCCTCTTCCTTCCTTCCCCTCTTTTATACCTATTACTCTTGGAGTTAGTTGTGATGTAACAAACTATTTGAATCATCGTCTATGTGGAAGGTCCTCCATCCTGAGGAATAATTCTGTTACAATATCAATAAATGGAAACCCTTAGGAATCTTATGTGGAGTCCTAATTTGTTATGTCATGTAACAAACTCTTGCAAAAGAGCATGATGAGGAGCACGTTCCCCTTTTCTCCACCCACATCTTCTCTTGAGATACTTCTTCTCTCTAGTTACCTCTTATTGCCTTGATTTCACCTCAGTTCTATCTCCCGAGTTGCTCCCGGCTTATTCTCTCATTCGACTTACTTCCTTCCACTCTTCTGGTTTGTTTAGGCCGAGATGTATATATGACTCAATTAGGCTCGCCAAGTTGATATTTGACCCTGCTTTGGCCATGAAACCTCCGCATCTATAACTCTCTTAATTTTTTGAGTCGTTTTTCGACTTACTTCCCCGGGTTACTTTCCAACCGTTAGGCTTCTCCATCCTACCCCAGATTGTCACCTCATTAACTTGGTTTATTTCCTCGAGTCGGGTCTAATCGGACCGGATTGTATATCATACACTACATTCTCTCTCTCAGACTTTACCTTATCGCTCGTAATTCTTTTCTCCAACTCTTAAATCATATTATAGCAGTATCACAACTATTGAGGAGGATGAGTCTGAGTCAGATCTTTATGATCTACTTGATCGCCTCGAGTCTCAAGTCTTTGAGCTCGAGGAAACTATGGGAAGAACAAATTAAAGTGCAATTTGACATCATTAGTCGTCAGATTGCCCTACAATCCTCTGTTGATTCTCTAGTGCAGCTATTTACCATGTGGACATCAATTCATTCTTCTCCTTCATTGTCATTTGCGCCACTTCTTCTGGCCGAGGTTGATATGACTCCACACATGTTGGATAGTGATTAGGAGTTGGATGATGTGCAATGTTTGTTGTATTTTAGTGCCCAACTTATTTTGATTCTGTTACAACTAATGTTTTGTCATTCTTGATGATCTTGCCTCGTAGTGTTTTATCAACGACTCTTGCTCTATGATATGCTTTTGGATGATGAATGTTTAGTTATCTTATTCTACATGAATGTATTGAATACATGTGCTTTACGAGGGAGTGCCCTATTCTTTGAGTACTTGCATGATTTGGATATTGTCGATTGTTTGGTTGTCTTTGTAACATGTGGGGTGTACCCTATCGTTGCATAAGTTGAGGAGTGCCCCAACCTTAATTGTGTGTTAAGTTGGTGTTTATGAATTATAGGGGCGTTCCCTATATCTTAAGAATGCATAGGTTAAGTGAGAGTGCCCTTTAATTGTTTTATTAATTATTCCCTCCTTTTTTTAGCTTCGTTTTGATGTTCGACAAAAGGGGGAGAAATAATGGATTTAAGTTTGTTGGGTTGATAATATAAACATGATCTCGTTGTTTTCATGCTTATCATGTTAATATCATGACATGATCTTGTTGTTTATAAGTGTTGAAAAGGTTGATATTATAACATGTTGGAAATTAGTCTAAACTTATAGATTGTCAAATATTAAAAAGAGAGATTATTGGTACAATTATGTTCCGGATAAAAAGTTTCAAGGTTTTACAATTATTTAAATTTAGGTTAATAAGTGAGTCACTTAAGTTATGAGTGTGCAGGATAAAAGAAATCCAAGAAAGTCAATATGCTTATTCTTGGCAAGAAGATGTCCATGCAAATCGGAAGACCAGATACAAGAGATCGGATGTAAGGGTAGATGAAGTCTCAGAGATGAAGAAGCTCTAGGGACAAAGTCTAAGGAACAAAAGGTTCATCTGGCCTGATGTAATTGGAAAACGAGGATAAAGAAGCTTAGGTTTGAGGGTTTAGGAATAAAACAACCTTATTGCTTGTATGGTTTTGTGCCAATCGATTGAATAGGATCAGTTGAACCACATGATCGACTTAGCACGGTTTTGTGCTTGGAAGAATTGACAATCGATTGATGGTATAAATCAATCGTTTAGCACACTCATGATAAATTACATGGCTCCCAATCAATTGATGAATTCTACTAATTGATTGGTGTCTATGAACTCGACTGCTTGATCAATTCTAGCTTCTTCTGTATCAATCGTCTGAGCCAGCAATCGATTGATATATGAAACCAATCGATTGTTATTTCTGAAAAAACTTTAATAAAACTTTATTTTTGTTTGATTTGTGCTCTCTTGCATGGTTACCACACTTGTATGTATTTACGAATGTTAACTTGGATGAATGTGTGAATTTATATATTTTGGTAAAGTTTGTATAGTTTTATTTAGTTGAAATATCCAATCAAAATATTTGGACCGAATACACATGAATTATGTATCGATTTTCCTAATGATTGATCAATTCAATGATTCATGCATACAAGTCAATTAGTTGCCCAAAGGAATGCATCATAAGAAGCATTATGAACAAGATAATTGTTCCTACCACCTCACTAATACAAGTGAGTCCATAATGCTCTAATGTATCAGTCATCTATAATAATTGTAATGTACATTATCTTATTGCAATTCAGCTTCAATTGTAGAGATGTCACATACTATTGTAGAGAGTCCATAATCCTTGGTCACGCAAGGTCATGGCCATGAACTAGGTCGCGCTCGCGACCTCAGTCGTGTGAGGCGATTCCTGCAACCTCGGTCACGCAAGGCAATGCCTGCGAAATCAATTGCACGAGGCTACGCCTGCGACCTCAACCGCACGAGCCATGCCCACGACCTCGGTCTCGTGAGTCCGCGCCCATGTTCCTCCCTCTCCCCTCACAGTCGGTCGAACCAAATGTCTATTGGTCTTTAATTAGAGACTGAAATGTCCATCGGTCTTTAATTTGGAGACTATTTTTTTTATATGTATCTAAAATTAGGAATCAACGTTTACGTTGATCGTTAAAATTAGCGGTTGAAAAAAAAATACTTAGAGATCGAATTTTATTTCAAAATCTAAATAATTTTTTTTTTTTTTAATTCTTGCCCTAACTTTTTCTCTCCTAGCTCTCGCACGCGCCCTCTCTGATCTCTCCACGATCTCAGTACTTCTCCACTCTCCTTTCTTCCTCCCCTGTACTCCCTCTCCCTTGCTCGATCGCGTGAGGCTTTGCTACGGTCGCGCAAGGCAATGTAGGTCGGCCGAGTCGCAACCTAGCTTTGTCGTGCATGCACCGAAAATGGTCGTGGCATGTGCTTGTGCGATGCGTTACTACTCTGCTTCTATTTTTTTTTTTGTTCATTATTTCCTCCCTAATATTTTCTTACCTGTTCTTAGTGCTAGAAGGGCGGAGGATTTCTACTGTATTCAAAGAATCGCTTCTACTGGGTTGATTCTGGTAGTTCTAATTATTATTTAGGATACTACATGAGGCAGTTTGATTCTTAATGTTAGAACACTACATATTTATTTTTTTGTTATATCTTTATTAGACATGACATTGATTTCTATTATTTGAAGGTATTGTCTATATTGAATAACAATTATTTTAGACTCACAAGGATATTGATACCGCCGTTACCTCTTCTCTATGAACCAGATAAAAGAGTCCACAGGTAAGGTATTACCCGAACCAATTAGAGGGTTCAGTAGAGAAAAAGGAGAGGAACGGTTCGGGCATAAGCGCCTAGAATAATTGGCACGGGAAAGATAAGGAAGGTAATCGACACGGCAAAGCGAAGGCGGAAGGAGGCACTTCGTTGGGAAATAAGCCAGAATCGGTTCGGTTAGATAAGCCTAGAGACCGATGAAACGGATGAGAATCGGTTCGGCTAGATAAGCCTAGAGGCAGACGGAACGGATAAGAATCGGTTCGGCTAGATAAGTCCTAAGGCTATACTATCTGTGAGTTATAGACATAAGTTAGTTTCACCAGAAGTAGATGGTTGAGAGGGACAGGCTAACATAGTTTCCTGAAATAGGGACGAGGAGGTGTTATGTAACACAAAGAGAGGTCCCCATATAATATTCCGAGGAGCCTTCACCCCTCGTATCTGTAACAGAATTATTCTCCAGGTAGACGTGGTGGTCACGTGTACGATGAGGACAGCCCACGAGGTAGGGATGGATCAGAGAATGAGGATAAAAGGGAAGAGGAGGAGAGAAGGAGGGGGATCCACAATCATTCCATCAGACATGAAACAAGGATGCAGGAGGAGGAGGAGAGCTGTCGTTACTTCGCCGGAGAAGGAGAGCAGCGACCCCCACTGTTGCATCGCACGTATTCTTTCTTGTATTGTAACCAAACTGTAAGAGATTTTCTCCTCCGCCTCGAGAAGTTTCCTTTCCGAAAGGGAGGGCGTTCATAGTGGAAAGTGCTTGGGCATTGTCCCCGGTGAGAGAGCTCACCTCCGTGGAGTAGGAATACTCATTCCGAACCACGTTACATCTTGTGTTCTAGTTTCTGCTGTCTGTGTGGGTTTTGCGTTTCTTGGCTTCGTCTTCTCAACATTTTTTACTGTTGCGGCCTGTAAGAACCCCCTAATAACTCCCTTCGTGCCTTCGTCGCATCGAAAGGAGGTAAAGCGAATTTTCCTTGCCGCATCAGTTGGCGTCGTCTGTGGGAAACATTGAGCTGGACGTTGAGATGCAACCGGAAGAGATACAATAGCTCGTTGCCTCTGCAGCGGAGGAACGCCCCATTACCATCTTACCATCACAGTTGAAGGCTCTGGTAGATGACGCTGTTACAGAAGCCCTCGCCAGAGAAAGAAGAAGGACCGGATATCTTCATCCTCATTCTGACGAACCTTCTTCCCGAGGCCCACCCCCAGAAATGCCTCCTCCATCTCGTACAGCCGGTAATGTTGAAGTATTGCCAGGAGAAGGACCTGGGGGGAGAGCACCTCAGAACACTATACCCTTAACCCATACTCGACGGGAAGAGCAGGGTGAAAGTTGGTCGACCAGACCTCCGGAAGTTTACGAGCCTAGTCCCTTTACCATGGATATCCTCTCTGAAGTTCTCCCATCCTACTTCCGGAATCCTCAGATAGATAAGTATGATGGCTCGACGGATCCCGAAGAGCATCTATCGCAGTTCGATGGAGCGGTCTCGCTCCACTGTTATACCGATGCCCTCAAGTGCCGAGTCTTCCGGACCACCCTCATTGATTCGGCACAAAAATAGTTTAATACTCTGCCCCCGGGATCCATCACCTGCTTTGCTGATTTTCAAGGAATGTTCAGTCGGGAGTTTGCCAGTTGCAAGGTGTATAAGCATGACGCCTCTATCTTGATGCACATCACGCAAGGGCCCTCGGAATCACTCAGAGGATATCTTCACCGGTTTACCTCTGCAGCGAGGGGTATTCTTTCTACAAGATCAGAATCTTTCAGAGTCGTCATTCCGCACAGACTGAATGAAGGTCCCTTCCTCAGCTCCCTTTTGAGACAACTTGCTAACAACTATGAGGAGCTGTTAAGTCGTGCGGAACAATTCATCCGCGAGGAGAAAGGACTGCAAGTGCGAAGAGTTGAACGTGCTGCCGCAGCAGTCCCGATCGAAAGAACTCATCCCGTCGCCCCTCAAGTACCCCCCTCGTCGAGGTTATGAGCGACCCTTTCGACATGAGGCTCCTAGGCCTTGGCTACTGTTACAGGGCGCTCACCCTGCGCCGCCATTACAAATTATGGCCGCTGAGGCACCTCCTCTCGCAAGAACTTGGAAGGACCGGGAGATGGAATTCTATGATCAGCAGGGTCTACTGCAGCGACCCTTAGGATATAGGGGGATACCACGTAACCCCCCCCCCCCTGCCCCATTTTTCTGCCAATATCATATGGAGTATGGCCACGCTAGTGGCCGATGCTTCAAGTTACAGGAGAGACTGGATCGCCTCCGAACCGCATACCCTCAATTGCGGTTTCAGACGGGAGGGCCAGCACGGCGAGGGCCCCGACCCAATATAGCCTGCCCAGAGCCATATAACCAGCAACCTCAAGTCACTTTTCCCCAAACGCCGTCCCAGAAGGTTGTTTCTCAAGAAGGCCCGTCAGGTGAGGGCCCATCATCCAATCTAAATAACGCTCCCACACGGGGGGTTATCCATGTTATAGCTGGAGGACCTACTGACGGGGACTCCAACCAGGCGCGGAAGTCATACGTCCATCTCATGGAGAGTCTGGCCATTATCACCGATCGCATAAACCGTGCCGCTTCGTTTATCGGGCCAGAAGATCTCCAAGGCGTCCTACTGCCCCACACAGATGCCTTAGTTATCCGAATATCCCTAGCCAATTATGAGGTGGCTAGGGTGTTGGTCGACTCGGGAAGCTTTGTCAATATCCTCTTTCAAGAGGCTTTTGGACAGATGCAGCCAGGAAATGCCCAGCTAGAAGATGTGGTTACACCCTTCTTTGGGTTTGCAGGGCATGTGGTTCACCCCACAGGGCAGATTTCGTTGCCTCTGACTCTGGGCGTAAAGCCCAGCCAAAAAACCAGTATCATACCTTTCCTCATCGTGGATGTTCCGTCCACTTATAATGTTATTCTTGGTCGTCCTTTCCTTACTATCTTTCAGGCGGTGACTTCCCCGTGCCACTAGAAGTTAAAGTTCCCAGTTGGACCGTTGGTGGGAGAAGTCCGAGGGGAACAGAAGGCTGCCCGAAGCTGTTATGTACAAATGGTTCGGGATGACCAGAAGAAGGCCCGAACCGATGATCTCAAAGGAAAAGCTATCATCATTTCGGATGTCTGCATCTTGGAAGAATCCCCCCAAAGTAGACAAAATAGAGGAAGGGGAGCTGGTGGAAATAGCTCCAGGAAAGGCCACACGGGTGGCGCAGCAGCTGGAGGCCAAGGAGGAGTTGATGGCCTGCCTACGGGAGAATGAAGACATCTTTGCGGGAGATGTGCATGATCTCACAGGGATTAACCCTCGTGTGGCTGAACACCATCTCAACATAACCAGAGGAGCCTGACCCGTCCAACAGAAGCGGTGACACTTTGGACCTGAGAAGGACAAAGTCATAGCTGAAGAAGTGGACAAATTGTTAAAGGCAGGTCATGTAAAGGAAATCCAATTTCCCGAGTGGGTTTCCAATTTCCCAAGCCTTTGGGGTAGTGGAGGATGTGTATTGATTTTCGTGATTTGAATAAAGTGTGCCCTAAAGACTGCTACCCCTTGGCTCGTATTGATCAGTTGGTAGATTCCACTGTAGGATATGAAGTGGTGTCCTTAATGGATGCATACCAAGGATATCATCAAATACCTTTGGCCAAAGAAGATCAAAAGAGAGTTAGTTTTGTGATGGCAGGAGGGTTATATGCTTATGTGGTGATGCCCTTCGGTTTAAAGAACGCAGGGGTCACCTATCAGCGCCTCATGGACAAGATTTTTACAGAGCAGAAAGGGAAAAATATGGAAGTCTACGTGGATGACATCTTAGTAAAATCGAAAACCACTCGGGATTTAGTCAAGGATTTAAATGAAACCTTCGCTACATTGAGGCGGTTTAATATGAAGCTGAACCCTAACAAATGCCTGTTCGGGGTAAAAAGCGGCAAATTCTTGGGGTATATAGTAACTGAGAAAGAGTTGCAGGCTAACCCTGAGAAGGTGCAGGCATTGTGCAACATGAAGTCACCCACTAACTTGCGAGAGACCCAGAAGTTGGTGGGAAGGATTGTTTCCTTATCCCGATTCATAGCCAGATCGGTGGATAAAGGGCTTCCTTTCTTCAAGATTCTGCGTAAGGCTACCAAATTTCAATGGGACGATCAATGCGAGCAGGCTTTCCAGGAGTTGAAGAAATATTTGGCCGGACTCCCACTGTTAGCCAAACCAGTGGCTGGAGAACCACTATGGATGTATTTGGCCGTCTCAGAGGGAGCTGTTAGTTCGGTTTTATTGAAACAAGAAGGCTCTCACCAACAGCCTATTTATTATACCAGTCATATTCTGAAAGGGGTTGAATTCCGTTACACAGAGCTAGAGAAGCTGGCATATATTCTAGTTCTGACCGCCCGCAAATTGAGGTCGTACTTTCTGGCTCACCCCATCACTGTTCTAACTCACAGTGAATTGGGCAAGGTCGTCACCAAGCCCAGCTTCTCCGGAAGATTGGCCAAATGGGTGGTAGAATTAAGCGAATATGATATTCACTACCAACCCCGAACTGTTATCAAGGCCCAAGCACTCGCTGACTTTCTAGCGGAGGTACCTTGTGGCTCGGAAGATGGTTCGTCAACAAAAGAGAAAGGATCAGATGCATGGAACATATTCGTAGATGGTTCTTCAGGATCTACGGGTAGTGGTGTCGGTGTTTTGTTAATTTCTCCTGATAAGGAGGAGACCCGCATAGTCGTACGCCTGGGATATCGGGTGTCCAATAATGAGGCGGAGTATGAAGCCATTCTAGCTGGATTGCAGGTTGCTAAGGCCGTGGGGGCTTCTTCAATTGTAATCCATTCGGATTCTCAGCTGGTGATATCACAACTTCAAGGTTCTTTCGCGGTTCGGGAGGAAAGGTTGCACAAGTATTTGAAAGCTTTTGAGAAAGAAAAAGTTCAGTTTCAACAAGTCCTCTTGAAGCAAATTCCACGGGAGAATAACGGGAAGGCAGATGAATTGGCTCGGGTGGCTAGCGCTATGGAGGGAGTGAAATCATCGGAAACGGTCCATGTGGAAATCCCTACTTCCCTAGCGATATGCAATGTGGAGGAAGCCGCACCCGAACTAGACCTAATCCCTGATTGGAGGACCGACATCATAGCTTATTTAAAACATGGAAAAGTCCCTGAAGAAAAAGGAGTGACATCTGCTTTAATGTGTCGAGCCAGACGGTTCACATTCTTAAATGGAGACTTATACAAGACGTCTTTTGGACGACCCTTATTGAAATGCTTGGGAAGTGAGGATGCTGAATGGGTACTCCGGGAGATTCATGAAAGTTGTTACAGTAATCATCTAGGAGGGAGAGCTTTAGCAAGGAAGACCCTGTTAGCAGGATATTTTTGGCCTACTCTCCAAAAGGATGCTGCTCGTATAGTGCAAACTTGCCCAACTTGTCAAAAGCATAACAACCGGTCCGAGCGGTCGGCTGAATTAATAAAAGTTGTGGTCGCTTCATGTCCTTTTGATCAATGGGGAATGGATATAGTGGGTCCTATGCTAGTAGCACCTTTACAGAAGAAATTTTTATTGGTAGCTGTAGATTACTTCTCCAAGTGAGTGGAAGCAGAGTCCCTTGTCAAAATTACTGAGAATGCTGTACTACAATTCTTATGGAAGAATATTGTCTGTCGATATGGTATTCCTCGGAAGATAGTTAGTGATAATGGACGTCAGTCCCAAGGCAAAAATATTAAACAATGGTACCAAAGTCTCAACATTCAGCAAGCTTTCACTTCAGTAGCCTACCCTTAAGCTAACGGTCAAGTTGAAGTCATTAATAGAATTCTCATTCAAGGGTTGAAGACTAAATTGGGCACTCAGAGGGGGAATTGGGTGGAAGAATTGCCCGGAATCTTGTGGGCCTACCAAACCACACCAAAAATTACAACGGGAGAGACTCCTTTCAGTTTAGTATACGGGACGGAAGCTGTTATTCTGGTCGAGGCTCTTCTAAGTAGCGCTCGGATAGAGGTGTACGAACCAGAGCAGAACCAAATTATCCGAAGCACTGAGTTGGACTTGGTGGAGGAAAAGCGGGAGACGGCACGGAGGCGAGCGGAGTTTTACAAGCGGAGAGTGCAGCAAGCCTTTAATAAGAAGGTGATGCCTCGAAGATTTCAGAAGGGGGATTTGGTTTTGCGTAAAGTTAATCCCGCTGGAGATCCTGGAAAGTTAGTTCCAAACTGGGAAGGGCCCTATGAAGTGACGCATCGCGTAGCTGGGTCGGCGCATTATCTAAAGAATGATTAGGGCAAGGAATTTCCCCGACCATGGAACGCTATCCATTTGAAGCCTTTCCACATTGTATAAGAAATGATGGATAAGAGAAGAGGAGTTGAAGAGTCCTCGAGGGGATGTATTTGATAATTTGTTGCATAGCACATATGAGTTTGATTGATTCACAATGATACCGTAGTTCTTATAGCGAATTCTGAAGAAGGAAAGAAGATAACAAAGGGACTACGTCCCGAAATAATACATCAGGTTATAACCTAAACCGTTCGGGAGGATAGCGCCGAAAGTCGGCTTCCCAATTTAAAGAAAAAGAGGGGTAGTTCGCGGGGGGAAGTCCTTGGTGAGCGTATTGGCGAACCGCCTCGTTAAACCCATCTTGATAAGTGGCGCGTAGCAGGATGGTTAGTCGCTCCTTGCGGTTCGGACGGTCAGGGCTCCGATCCCGATGAAGCCTACGACATTTCTCTTGTTGCTCTTGAAGAGTTCGGCGTACGTCGACATAGCGTTGGGATACCTCCATAATAGCGTCGGCCAGGATGGAAATATCATCGACTCGGGAGGATTGATCTTGCTGGACAAGGTTTGTCATATCCATCATATTCTGGCGCATCGAGGCCGAAATTCCCTCCACCGCCTCGGAGTAGGATCTGGTGCGGGTGAGCTCAGCGCCTAGCCTCTGGAGGGAGGTTTCCTACTTGTGTACACGGGCGTGAGCATGCACCCTAGAAGTTTTGAGGGAGGAGTTTTCTTGTACCTCCTTGCACAGGTGGGTGCAGAGGTCCCCTATTTTATCCTCCACCTTTTGGTGCTAAACTCGAAGATGAGCAATGGTATCTGAATCCCGCTGCTTCCCTTGAAGGAGTTCCACTACCTGATTTTGAAGGCATATTAATTCTTAAGAGGAGGAAGACTCCTGGTCATGATGCGCCGGCTGAAGGTCCCGCGGGAGGGAAGATGGTTCCGTGCCGGATCTCTGTTGTCCATGTAATGCCGCTATAATATCGACATATTTTTGAAGTTGATGGCGGGCCTCTATCAGTTGCTCTTGACATTGTTGAAGTTGGTGAGATAGGAGGCGCTCCCGATGTAAAGCAGCCGCCAAATCCTCCCTGTGTTGTTGTTCCAACTTTAGATATTGAGCTCGATATTGTTGGAGGGAACGATCTAGCTCTTGATAGTTGGTCTGGGCCTGTACACCGATGGTTGAGAAGAAATCATACAGTAAGAAAAGTTAAAGAAGTATACCAACTCTAGAGCATGGTGCATGCCTTCCATCCGGGGAGCCAGTTCTTCTAAATTTAATATTTGAAGACTCCGAGGGGAAAGGGAAGAAGAAGGGGCGAACGATACTGAAAGCGGGGGTTCACTGATCAAAGGAAGAATGAGAGTGGTAGCCATAGGTTGAGATAGGGGTTCGAAGGAGGAAGAAGGAGGGGCACTAGCCGGAATAGTCACTAGGGACGAAGTCGGGTGCAAGGAATCCGAAGCCGAAGGGGGAAAATGTGCTACGGCTGGAGGAGAGGTGGGCACATCAGAAGTTGCGAATTGAAGTGGATTTGGCGAAGAATCCAGAGAAGACGATAAGATGAGCAGGGGGCTGGAGGAGCCTTCGTGGGGAAAGCAAGAAACAGAAGGAGGTGGGCTATTGCCCATAGGAGGTGAAGAGTTCTTCAGGCGAAGCACAGAAGGGGAAACAGGTAGTGGGGAGATGTCAATCTCCATGGGCTCAGAGATGGAAGCGTGTTCAGGGGAAAATGAAGGCAAGGATGCACCGGTATCTGCGGTCAAAGGGCATGGGCGCACGGTTTCCCCAGAATCCTCTTCGGGTTGTGATAGGGGGGGAGGCGACGCCCGCATACCCGAAGCGGAGTGGAAGGAAAGGGGAGAGTTAGGGTTTGTCAGTTGCCTAAGGGAGGAGGATGGGTTGATTATGGCAGCTTCATGTAGGGTGGATGTAGCGGGGGTTTCAGACGGAGGCGGAGAAGAAGGTAGAGGTGTGACAAGGGGAACGATGGTAGACATGGGCGAAGGCGAAGATGAAGATGGCAGCTGACCATCACCCCGTTGGACCCGTGGGAAGCGGCTTGCTATTTCGCGGAAGAAGGAGGAATACATCCTGTCTGTGGGAGAAAGAAGGAAAAGGCTAAAGGGGATGATTGGGAGCACCGAAAGACGGCGGCGGAAGGAAGGACAAATGCAGGAAAGGGAGACGAGAAGGCGGAAAGTATGAAGATAACTAAAGAGAGGAAGATGAAGCATCCCCTATAAAAGGAGGAAGAAATGGGCTGATAATGGCTATTGGGCTCCTAGTTAGTAGAAGGAGAGGCCCTAAGCAGAAGGGTAACGAAGAGTTATTTCTTTGATGACCCGCTAAACAATAAAACTCTTGCTTTCAATAGAAAGGATTGATGAGGGTGTTCTCTTCGAGACGAAAGGAGGAGTAGCGGTGAAGAAGCGGTTCTCTTTTTATGCTGAGGTTGAAGTCATTGTTCAACTACATATTATTTTATCCCCGTGTGGTGGTGGAACGGAAGAACTGGAATCCCCTCAGTTACTTATCATTTTTATCCCCGCGAAGCGGAAGAAGTTGAATTCATTATTCAACTTTATATTATTTTATCCCCGTGGGGTGGCGGAACGGAAGAACTGAGGTCTCCTCAGTTACATATCATTTTTATCCCCGCGAAGCGGAAGAATATATTATTTTATCCCCGTGTGGTGGCGGAACGGAAGAACTGAGGTCTCCTCAGTTACATATCATTTTTATCCCCGCGAAGCGGAAGAATATATTATTTTATCCACGTGTGGTGGCGGAACGGAAGAACTGAGGTCTCCTCAGTTACATATCATTTTTATCCCCGCGAAGCGGAAGAATATATTATTTTATCCCCGTGTAGTGACGGAACGGAAGAACTGAGGTCTCCTCAGTTATATATCATTTTTATCCCCGCGAAGCGGAAGAATATATTATTTTATCCCCGTGTGGTGGCGGAACGGAAGAACTGAGGTCTCCTCAGTTATATATCATTTTTATCCCCGCGAAGCGGAAGAATATATTATTTTATCCCCGTGTGATGGCGGAACAGAATAACTGAGGTCTCCTCAGTTATATATCATTTTTATCCCCGCGAAGTGGAAGAATATATTACTTTATCCCCGTGTGATGGCGGAACAGAAGAACTGAGGCTTCCTCAGTTACATATCATTTTTATCCCCGCGAAGCGGAAGAATACATTATTTTATCCCCGTGTGGGGGTGGAACGGAAGAACTGAGATATCCTCAGTTATATATCATTTCTTATCCCCGCGAAGCGGAAGAAGTTGAAGTCATTATTCAAATTTATATCATTTTATTCCCGTGTGGCGGTAGAACAGCAGAGTCGGGTCATTTAGCGACTCTATATTATTATATTCCCGATAGGGTAAAAGGGCAGAAGAGTCGGAGTATGCCCCAGCTATGTGTCATTCTATTTGGGCATGAGGAAGGTGAAGTGGGGCATAGCTCAAAAAATGCTGGAAGAAGAAGATAAACAGGAAAAATTCATTGCTTTAGAAAGATTACACATTCTAATTCTTTTTACAAGAAGAAAATAAAAAGACCCTTATATATAGGGTGTTACAGTTCTTTGTTAGGAGGAGCCAACGGAGTTTCTTTGCGCGGCGAAGGTTGGCACATTAGTTGCCAAAAGTAGGATTGCTGCAGGAAGATCTACTTGGATAGTTCCTTCTGGGACCCTGCTAGCTGTTGACGCAAAGAGTAGTTGCTAGTGGAGACTTCCCTCAGCCACTGCTGCAAGTACCTCACTTGTTCTTCCAGGTTAGCAATATAACGATGCTCACCCACCTTTTCTTCAGAAGGAAAGGGACTGCTGCTCTGTTCAGACATTTTATCCATGGCTAAGGGAAAAGATGGAGGTTATACAACTAGGGTTGGAGGTCCTTATAACAACGGAGGAGAAAGGCGCATTTATTAGCAGAGGAAGTGGGGATAATGAATGCTAGTAAAGAAGGGGAAACGTAACGACGATAGGTGAAAAGTCGCTGGCACAGTAATTATAAGGAAAAAGGATCCGAATCCCCGGGAGATGGTAAAAGAAAGTATGTTCAGGCGAAATTATAGTCCTTCTGATGGCAGAAACCTCACTTCTACAAGAAAACGATAAAAACGAATACCAATTCCCTCCCTCATTTTTATTAAGCATACTTAAAATGATTACATCGTTTAATTTATGAAGATTTTCTCTGATTGCTCTTAACAGAAGAAGCATTAGAGGGGGGGGGGAGGTGCCAAGATGACCCTGAAGCGCTCACCCTGGGCAGGAGGTAACGCCGTTGATGGACCTTCATCAAAAAGAGGAGGACGAATCCTCGCTGGGGAGACGGGGATGAAGGCCAAAGCCGGTGGAAGTGGGGGAAGTTCGGTAGAGGCTCGGGGATCTCCCACTGTGTACTCCCATGTGAAAGGAGGGTTCCACACTCGATTTCAGAACGAAGGGAAGGGCACTCGAAAAGACCTCTCTGTGGGAGAGGGGGGAGCTGTGGTGTGAGGCGGAAAAGGAAGTGGACGAAAAGCTGAGGTGACCGTCGAGCGAGTTTCTGAATCTTCGGCGTCTTCGGAAAGCCAGTCCTGCAGCTCGAAGGATTCTGAATTTGAAGAAATCTCGATGGAGTGTCCCGCTGAAGCCATGAGAGTGAGATGGAAGGACGAAGACATGGAAGGTGATAATTTATATTCAAAGGAAAGGAACTGCAGTAGTTCTTGGGAAGGGGAAGAAGATGAAGAGACTGATATCGTAATGGCAACAGCAGGGGTACTCATCGAGATATCGTTTTTGAAGCAGTAAGAGAAATAGAGAAGATCAATAGGTGAAAGTCCTTTAATTTTCGGCTGAGCCAAAATTGGGTCGAATATGAATAAAACCATTCGAGACCTTCCTAATAAGTCCCTGAACCAATTAGGTGAATGCGCCAGGCGACACGAGAAAAGAAATGGCGGTGTAAAAAGAGAAAAGCTTAAAGTTGATTCAGAATTCCCAACCCACAAGGAGATATGCAAGGAGAATAACAAAAGCTATGGTTAACATAATTACTTTTCATTAATAAGGGAAAAGTCATTACAAGAAGCAGAACATTAGAAGTTATAGCTCAAATAGTTTGGGGGGACATTTAGCTAAGGCATCGACGGGGTTTAAATAGCTAGTGTCCGTGCCAGGGGGCGGATATCCCCGTTCAGCGTTCAGAGCCGAAGACCCATCAAAGCCTAATATGAATAGATCCACCCCCTTCTTGACATACCGTCCTTTTAAATCAGTTTCCTGTTCCTGCAGCTGGGATTGGCAACTGGCTAGCTGAGCTCGACAATCGGCCAGCTGGCTTTGGCTTTCCATTGATTGAGCTGCCAGGGCGTCCCTCTCAGTGGCTGCTTTTATAGCTTGTCGTCCCAAAGCTGAAAGGGCTTTAGAGTGTTCTTTCTGAAGGGCAGACTGTTGCCGAGCCGTTGCCGATAGAGTTTGAGGAAGAGCCACCACCATGGAAGAGAGTTTTTGACACTTTTCTATGCAAGATTTCCTAGTGGCTTCCCAGGCTCGACGTTCCAATTGAAGCAGTTGGCGTTCTTGCTGGAGTTGTTGGATAGTCGTCGAAGAATCAGCGGCTTTAATGATTGTGTCTCCCAGCTGCCCCTTATATTCTTTTAGTTCATGGGCAAGGATATCCACCTACTGCAATTCACTAGACTGGAGGAAAACCTGCCGCTTGAGATCTTCATTCTTTCACAGAAGCTCCTCCTTTTTGCTTTGGACCAGGGCCAATTGTGTCATGGCATCTTCGCATTGGCCCCTCAGGTCAGATTCCTTCACCTCTCTCTCGCTCAATTGCCGAACGAGCTGTTTCTGTTGCGTTAGAGAGGCGAAGTGGCGTGCCTCTACACTGGATTGGAATTCAGCCAATTGAACTATCATTTTGCCGTGCTGGGAGGAGGCCTATAAGAAAGGAAGCAACATCAGTATATGCTGACACATAGAGACGTACAGTAAAGAAGAGAAAGGGATAGTAGGTACCTCAGTCAGCAATTTGCTCACTTGTTCGCAGGGGCCTTGCACGCCTGCTTGGTTGAAGAATTTTACCTCCGAAGGATGACAAATCTTTAGCAAGGACCCCAATGTAGCCTTCGAGGGAGTTGGAAGAGGAAGATCCTCTCCTTCAGAGGGAAGCATGGGTCCGACGCGCTAAAGAGGGGCAGGAGAAGTAAGTGTGTCGGAGGGGATAGGAGCAGAAAGGGACTCGGTACGGGAAGGTAAGGGAGAATTATGTGCAGAGGGGGAGGAATTGGGAGAATGGGAAGGAGAGTCTCCTTCTTGAGGAGATGAAGATGGGACGGATAAGGTAATATCTTTTCTCCTCGGTTCGTAGATGGTTAATGATCGCGAACTAGGCTGACCGGAAGAGGAAGGGGGAAGAACAGATGAACTCGGGGCTCCTTTCTTAACGAGTCGCAGTTTCTTCCGAGGAGAAGAAGGAGCTGCCACCGATTTACCCCTCTTGGTTGGGGCCTTCTTCTTCTTGGTAGCCTCGATCTCCTCTCCTTTCACTAACGCGTCCTGCATTAGGTTATCTGCAAAATATATGGGTGAGAAAGATGAATAATGCAGGAAGAAAATTATATTACAAGGTAAGTATCATCCTACCTACAGTAACCGAGGTCGTCGAAGGGAGAGGGGATAGTCCAAAGTGGCTCAGAAGGGGAGTCTTTATCAGGTGATTTGAACAGTAATGTGACTCTCCTAATATTCTATAAACTTCCGAGAAAGGACATTGGGTCCTCATTTCCCGGAAGGAAGGCAGTTCGGGAAGTTCTACCTTCCAGGTATTGGAATAAGGTAAAGGTGCTGGAAGCTGTACAAAAAAGTATAATTCTTCCCATCCCTTATGGGAAGTAGGCAGGTTCACTAGGAATTGACAGTCTGGACGGCTGGATAGATAAAAAAGGCCTGCCTTGGAAGATTTTAATTGAAAGAAGCAATGGAATATTTCAGGGGTTAAAGAGAGGTTTAAATGTCGAAACACTATGTGGGCTCCCGACAGAATCCGAAAGGAATTGGGGGTGAATTGGTTCAGGGGTAATCCATAAAAGTCTAAAATGTCTAAATAGATAGAAGGTGCCGGTAGGGACAGGACGTTAAGAAACTATTCGAAAAAGAAACAAGTTAGACTAGGAGGAGGACTATTTGGTCGGTGCAGCTTAGTCGTAAAGCAGCATTTTAGGGAGGGGTCTATAAACCTGTCCTTAAGGTTAAAGAAATAATGATCGCGGTCTAGTTGGGTTATGGTATGCTCATACCACGCAGGTGATGGAATGGTTTTAGGAGCCATGGGTATAAAGCAGGACAAAGTACTTACTTGGGGGGTTAGAAGAAGAGCGTATAAGAAGGAGAGGGTTGGGTTGCTGGAATGCCGCCGATGAAAATCGCAGGGGAGAAGAAGTAGAAAGGATGAGATTGCTGGGCACGCTAGATAATACCTAAAAGAAAAAGGTGGAGGTTTATATAGGGTTTCTCGTGACGGTTCGACTACAGGAGAAAAAAGAGGAGCGGGGCCCATAGGCCCATTAGGCCTCCTCAAATATATGCTGTGAGGCTATAAGAGAAGAGTAAATGTGAATCAATAAGTCAAAGATGGAGTAGGGATCTTATATAGTTGGAAAGTCAAGCTTATAACTTCGCTTGACTATTTTTTGGGGTTGACTAATGATACCGCCGTTACCTCTTCTCTATGAACCAGATAAAACAGTCCACAGGTAAGGTATTACCCGAACCAATTAGAGGGTTCAGTAGAGAAAAAGGAGAGGAACGATTCGGGCGCAAGCACCTAGAATAATTGGCACGGGAAAGATAACGAAGGTAATCGACACGGCAAAGCGAAGGCGAAAGGAGGCGCTTCGTTGGGAAATAAGCCGGAATTGGTTCGGCTAGATAAGCCTAGAGGCCGATGAAACGGATGAGAATTGATTTGGCTAGATAAGCCTAGAGGCAGACGGAACGGATAAGAATCAGTTCGGTCAGATAAGCCCTAAGGCTATACTATCTGTGAGCTATAGACCTAAGTTAGTTTCACCAGAAGTAGATAGTTGAGAGGGACAGGCTAACATAGTTTCCTGAAATAGGGACGAGGAGGTGTTATGTAACACAAAGAGAGGTCCCCACATAATATTCCGAGGAGTCTTCACCCCTCGTATCTGTAACAGAATTATTCTCCAGGTGGACGTGGTGGCCACGTGTACGATGAGGACAGCCCGTGAGGTAGGGATGGATCAGAGAAGGAGGATAAAAGGAAAGAAGAGGAGAGAAGGAGGGGGATCCGCAATCATTCCATCAGACACGAAACAAGGACGCAAGGAGGAGGAGGAGAGCTGTCGTTACTTCGTCGGAGAAGGAGAGCAGCGACCCCCGCTGTTGCGTCGCACGTATTCTTTCTTGTATTGTAACCAAACTGTAAGAGGTTTTCTCCTCCGCCTCGGAAAGTTTCCTTTCCGAAAGGGAGGACGTTCATAGTGGAAAGTGCTTGAGCATTGTCCCCGGTGAGAGAGCTCACCTCCGTGGAGTAGGAATACTCATTCCGAACCACGTTACATCTTTGTTCTAGTTTCTGCTGTCTGTGTGGGTTTTGCGTTTCTTGGCTTCGTCTTCTCAACTTTTTTACTGTTGCGGTCTGTGAGAACCCCCTAAGAACTCCCCTCATGCCTTCGTCGCATCGAAAGGAGGTAAAGCGAATTTTCCTTGCCGCATCAGATATAATGAACAATGATTTCTAAAACTTCTCGTCATAAATAGAATTTAATGATTTAACAATATTGTGGTTGTAATCTTCTTTAGGTTACAATGAATATGAACAAAGTTTGAATGTACAATAAACTAGTTAATGAATTTATAATAAATAAATTATTTGAATACTAATGGATTTATAACCTTTATCATGTTTATCCGGTTTTAACAAACAAATTATGTTACTATCCATTCAGGAGGATGCTAAAGGTGGTATGCATTGTGTTTACTCAAACAAAACTAGATGCAGATAAGTTATCTTGTCCTTACGGAGATGGTGCGATGATAAAGTAGGATGTTATTTGTAAAATGAGATGGGTTCGATGTCGAATGAGAGGTCTAAAATTTCCTTTGATTTCAGATGGATCCCTTCCTGTCTTGTCATCGTGTCAAGGAACTTTATCCCTCCCTTCTTCCTCTCTCGTGATTTATCTCTCTCTCATCAATATTTTGGAACGGGCGATAGGAACTACTAGTTGGATAAATTTTTAACTTTTACAGATAAATTATCTTATGTCATGAGCAGAAGTTTTGGATGTGAAGCCTTCCGTGGTGACATCCCTTTGGAACACCCTCATATATTTATATATTGTTATTTGTTTACCCATATTATCATTTTGAATGGTTGATATGTGAAGTTGTTTATCTGATTTTTTTTTTAATTTTCAAAATGTTTCTCAAGTTTGATGTATACTAGTATTATTTTGGATATTTTAATCTTAAAATTTGAAGCAATCTCTTCATAGTAATGACGGTCCTATTTTTTATCATAAAAAGATAATGACTTCTATTTGTCTCTTGTCATTAACGGATCTTTTTTTTTTGGTTTATGGTAATATCTTTGTTTATGGAAACATGTAGTTTTAAGCACTTCGAGTATCGAGTTCTTAAGTGAAATTAAAATAAAATACGTAGCAAAAAAAGGAACTCAACAAGGATCCATGCATATTCGAATTGATCATTTGTTTAGAGGATTATCCATGATACGTGAACTTTATAAATTTGGAGAGTCAAGTCAATCTGAGAGCGATCAATACGTTCACTCTTTTTTAGTATCCACACGAACACATCCACCGTTGTGTGTCTTACAGACACAGTTGGAGAATAATTTTACCCACGTTACAGTGCTAGCTACTATTTAAGAAGAGATCAAAAGTTCCATGTCGATCTAAGTGTGAGATGAAGTATGGCAGAGCTATGATCCGCTTGAGCAGCCTTTGGACCTCGCACAAGTTCTTCGGGGGTTGCATCTGTTGGATAATGTCAATCTTTTCGGGATTAGCTTCAATACCTTTTTCGGTCACCACGTAGCCAAGGAAACATCCCTTGGTAACTCCAAAGATGTACTTCTCCGGATTGAGCTTCATCCGATATTTTCGTTCGGTGGCGAAGGTCTCCTCTCGGTCAGGTATTAACTGATCTACGAATAGAGATTTTATGAGAATATCGTCCACGTATACAAGGGCGGAGTCACATTTCAAATTACCCGGGATTTAGCTCGGAGGAAAATTTTTTTTACACTATAGCATGTTTTTAAAAAAATCGCGATTAGTCCAAGGGAAAAAATTAATCCGGTGATTAGCCTAGGGCTTGCTCCGCTCATACACGTATACCTTAATGTTCCATTATAGTTGGGCAACAAAAGATTGTATCCATCAGCCTTTGATACGCGGCACATGTATTTTTTACCCAAAGAGCATTACCATATAGTAAAAGTGTCGTCCAAGGTGATGAGGCTGACCTTATTCTGGTTCTCCTTAGCTAAGGATATTTGGTAGTACCCCTGATAAGCATCCATCATGAAAATGAACTGTTGCTCGATTATAGAATCCTCCAATTAGTCAATACATGGAAGGGGATAACAGTCTTTGGGACATGCCTCATTGAAGTCCACACACGTACGTCATTTATTGAATGGCTTTAGCACTAGCACGACGTTAGATACCCAAGTGGGATATAGCATACCTCTTGGATGTGCCCAACCTCTAATAATTGATGCAACTCCTCTTAGATGATGGTGCCAGGTATTCCATGCAAAAATATCGATGTTCTGGATAAGACAACCCATTAATGAGGTCTTTAATATAGTGAGGAGATCCCGGGCCACCCGAGTAGTGTGTTTCAAGTGAGCAGTGTTAGGTTTTAAAGCGAAATTAAATCTGGAAAAGGAACCCAACATGATCCATGCAGATTTTAATTGATCGTTGGTTTAGAGTATTATCCTTGATGCATAAACATTTCAAAGCTGGAGAGTCAAGTCGATCTGAGCACAATCAGTACGTTCATGCCTCTTTGGTATTCACACAAGCACAACCACTATTTGTCTCACGAATACAATTGAAGAATTACATCACCTTTGCCGTAGTGCTAGCTACTATTTAAAGAAATATCAAAAGACTTAGCTTTTGGCTGACGCAATCTTACACGATCTTATCAGATAAGATCGTGTTTATTGTTTAATCCCCAAGTCATATCTAATCTGACATTTTCTTTCTTTTATTTTATAAAACGTGGGCATTATCCATAATCTTGTTTGAAAAACTCAAACATATATTGGATTATTCCATTAATTCAATAAGTTCAGATCTAATTAAATTAATCTAGTAATCCAATAAATTTAGAATCGGATTGGATTAATCCATTAATCTAACGAGTTTAGGATCCAATAAGATCAACTCATTAATCTTAACTTGGACCTAATGTGGGACTTCGATTGTGATCCCAACAAGTCAGAATGATGTCGATGATTTCTATATTCGATTCAGAGAGGGATGTAGACTCTCCCCCCTAAATTGAATATATTGCTTCCATAGGTTGACTCAGCTATCCAAATTTCCTCTTGGGGATTGTGTTTTTCTACCCAGCGCATTTCCACATGGCTTGTCAGTCTCCTCGTACTTATCCCACTTCGTTCCCCACAAGGAACTTGATCTTCTAATGATAGGGGGAAGCTACAACTTGTAGATGATTGAGAACCGGACGACCCAAAATAGTATTATAAGAAGAGGGTGTATCCACTACCAATTGTTAGGGCAATCAACCCAAGTATGATTTGTTTTTGATGTGTGTGACAAAAGGTTTAAGTTAGGTTAATTATGTGATTTGATATGCGTGTTTAAGTTGTGCAGGACTTAGTAAATCACACATAGTTTATTTGATAAAGTATTGACAAGTTCATCATCTCATGGCTTGGGTCCTTGAGTCGGTGAAGAATGACATTGGAAAAGTCGTGAGCTTGGTGCATCCGAGGGACCATCGGACGAGGAGCAATGGAGTGAAGCTAAAGGAAGCAGACTTCAGGGCAAGACGCGAAGGATGATGCTGGAGGAAGCCGTGGGCTTAGTGCATCCGAGGGACGTAGCTGAACGAAGAGAGCTTCGATGAAGGACTCCATGGGAGATGAGAGATTGAGCATTTGTAACCCGGGTCGGGGTAGCTCAAGTGTCGGATGCTCAAACTTGGTGTTTGAGATTTTACCTGATGGTCGAATGCTCAAATATCTTGATGTTTGAGGTTTTACCCGACAACAATCGACTGCCAAGTAATGGTAGTCGACTGATCTGAGTCAACTAGTAGTTGACCGGTATCAACTAGGGTTTTGTGGCCCAACAGTCGACTGCTCCACCATCAGTCGACATGACAGTCGACTGTTATGGGTGAACGTGGGCACAAAATCGCTCATAGCCGACTGATCAATCGGCTATATAGGCAGCAATCAACTGCTGATAGCAGCAGTCGACTGCCAAGGGTGTCGTTGGATGATGACGATTGCAAGTCAGAAGCCATTGGAAGACAGTTGTTATAGCGGCAGTCAACTGATGGCATGCAGTAGTCGACTGATGCATGTCCAATGGGAAGAAACCCTTCTTCTCTATAAAAAGAAGGGTTAGGAGCCTTGGGGAGGTTAATGCTTCCACTCCTAAGTGCTCCCCGAGTGATGTGAACGTTCTAAATGTTAAATACTGAAGATTTAAAATATTAAATTAAATGGTCAGAAATTTAGAAAAAATACCTCTGGAAATTTTTCGAGATTTTTAGGAATTTTTCCAGAATTTTTCTAGATTTAAACAGGGTCTGTACGAAAGTTACAGGGATAATTAAATTACTGGGGGATTTAATAGAAACCAAACCTAGGTTTTTCTATTTTTTTTCTTTTTCTTTTCCCGACGCACCGCTCGGTCGGTTTCTCCTTCGCGATAACTTCTCTCCCCACAGCCGCGCCTAACTTCTTCTTTTTCTCGCGATTTCCCCCACCTCGACCCAGCGTCGTCTCCTCCTCTCCACTTGCGAGCCTCATTGTCGTCGCTTTTCCTCAGCACCGTCGCCGCTCGAGCGTCGGCCACTCCTCTCCTTACAACTGTTCGCCTCACCCCATCGTCGTCGCCATATCAGTCGCCGCCGCCTCATCGCCAATGTGGTTGTTCTGCGGTCGCCAGCCACACAGTGTCGCCTTCTTCTCCGCCCTCTCCCCCGATTCTCCTCTTCTCGCGTCGCATCCACTGCCTCCTTCGTCTCCCGTGTGATCGTCGACTACTGCAGCGCACACGCCAGCGCCGCCGCCTCGCAGCTTGTGCCGCCCGCTCGCCTCCTCGAAGGCCCACGCGATCGCGTCGCTTCTCCTCGCGGCGGCGGCGACGGTGAGCGATTCTGGCGGTGCCATGATCGAGCCAGGCGCACTTTATCCCTGCACTTGCACGGATCGCGCCGGTGATCATGGGATCTAGGTCAAAAATAGGGGATTCTGCCGGTGAGATTCCAATCGGTGGTAAGCTTGGTTTGTTTCTCTTAGTCGACACCGCGTGCTAATTTTAGGGCTTGGATTTCTGTCGGAAATAGATGGTGGCTCGGCAGCAGCAGTATGCAATTCAGAACTAGGGCTGCGATTTTCGATCGGAGCAGGTAAGTGGGCGAGCTAGGTCCTTGTCGATCGGTGTCGGAAG
Organism: Wurfbainia villosa; assembly: GCA_025175895.1. Classification (NCBI taxonomy): domain Eukaryota; kingdom Viridiplantae; phylum Streptophyta; class Magnoliopsida; order Zingiberales; family Zingiberaceae; genus Wurfbainia; species Wurfbainia villosa. The sequence continues at coordinate 94,610,790 of CM045988.1, forward strand.
AGGTGAGCGCTGCTCTGCTCCTTATTTTGGATGGTTGTGACTTCTTTTGTCTTAACGTGGGATCTTGTTTAGGCAGAGATCGTGAATGTCATGTGTTCCGGTGAACATAGGATAGGAGGAGAAAGGGCTGCCGAGGGACTTCTAAGGAAGGTAAGCGATATTTATAGTTTTAATGTGAGAACTGATAAATTTCTTTGCTGTTGTGTGTGGATATTTGTGATGAAATTGGTGATTAGGGGTCAGGTGTGTTGATGTCGACTGTGAACTGGAGGTTGCGTAGTTGTGAGTGAGAGAAGAAGGTTTATTTGAGCTGTGTGTATGTCACCTAGGGTTAGGTTGGATTTATACTTCTGATCGGTGAGATGTTCTGTATATTGTTGTGGAGTTGTGAATTAGGCTTGAGGAAAATGAAGGATGTATTTAGGATATTGTTAAATTCCATTGCAATAATGGGGATGACTGTGATTGATTGGCTGGGTTGTTGAGTTCAGTGTGATGTTGATCGGTTCTGTAATTATGTATGGAGGATGGATTAGGTTGAAGAGGATAATTAAATCAATCTAGTGGATCGGATATGAGGTCGATGTAGGATTCGATTTGATTAATTGCAAGGATATGTTCTTGGATTGAAGAGTTAATCACAATTTGTGACCTAGGGGTTGAGGGTCTACTTGGGGATACATAGTAGTAATTTAGCACGTTGTCATGTGCTTGGATTTGATGGATTTACTTTGGATTATTTGGTTATGGAAGGAATCGATTAAGTATTCGATTTGTCGGTGAATGATATTTTATGCTTAACAATAGTTATGCATTATGCAGGTTTCGGTCACGAGGCAGGTTCACGGTCGTGACGATCTGGTTCTTTTGCGGACATTTTGGCAGGCGGGTATTTTGACTTATCTTTTAGATATAGTCAAGTTGATATGCTAGTTAGGATAGCTTGCAATAATTTTCATGTTTATATGCCTAATATGTTTTTGGTGCCTACTTGATACATGCATGTGATAGGTTATGATTATACCTTTCCTGCTTTATTTGGATCATAGTTACTTGGATTATGGATATGTACATACTGTTTGTGCATATTATTCGGATAGGTGTATTTAGTTGGATTTACATGCTTTAGTATCATGCACCATCTTGCATGATTGCATCTTTAGGAGACGATTCCATTATTGTTGAGCCTGACGATTACAGTGGTACATCAGGAGGGTGTGTGCAGTTGCTCTGTCAGGCTCCGCTGGTCTGCTCATGGGTAGCGATGAGGCAGCGTGGTAGCGGGCAGGGATCCCTCCTCTGGTCTATGACACCGGGAGATGAGAGCTTAGCTCCCCCACTCTGTTTGGGGCAGGAGAATAGGTGTACTCCAACAGCATACTATCCACTCGGTCACTCAGGAGCAGTGATGGCAGAGTGCACAGTTGTCATAACCCTACCCACTCGGCTTCACCATCGCGTGTGAGGCGGCTGACTAGCCTCAGGGGTAATCATGTCATTGGCACGACATGCATTTTGCATGGATAGTATTTGTATTGTGTTTGCTGCATTTTTATTGCTGCCTTGGATGTGCATATGATTGTCATGCATACAGGATACATATTTATATATATGATGATGACTTTATTACTTCTAGTCAGGCACATGCTCCTATATTAAGGTAGGAGATTTAGGTTAATACAGTCCTGTTGTATTTATTTCTTGCATACCCTATATGTGAGACTGTACAGACATGATTTTTATTGTTAGCTATATCTTACTTTGCATATCGACTATACCCGCTGAGTTCTTTGAACTTACCCCGTTGATTTATATCTATTTCAGGATGAAGCTGTCAGGAGAGTCCAGCTGCCAAACCTCACTCATCGTGGAAGTTTTTATTTGTTTCTATGGTTTTGGATAATTTGATTAGAGGACATGTTTAGGATTGGAGTTGGATATTTGTATTCGTGGATTTTTTTGGCGTCCTTATGGACCTTATTCGGATTTTGTTTGGATTGGTTTTGGTTGAGTATTCCTGCGCAGATGGCAGAAGGGGTAAGTCTAGTTGTGATAGATGTTACCTGTCTATTTGATTGTTGGCCCGAGGCCTATTTTATTATCTACGTGGATTGTTTGGATTTCGGTCGTGTTGACCGATATATAGTGGTCGTGTATGCCTTGTATGAAAATTGGTATTGTCACCCGTACAGGGGAGATGTTGCCGGATTTTTGTCTGGCGGATTTTTGTATGAAAATTGGTATTGTCACCCCTAGGTTTTCGAGTTCCTAGGGGTTTTTGGATTTTTCGGAGTTCGCCACGTTTGGCAGGTTTTACGAGGTAATTTGGAAAAATTTTGGATTGGTATGGATTTCCGACGATTTTTATGTTTCAGAAATTCGAGGATTTATGACGAAGACAATATGGGGATTTGCGTGGCAGGACCTCTCTGTAAATAGGTATGATGAAAATTTTATATATTTTTACTTCTAGTAACATCTTTCTAGTAACATATGTAATAATTTGAGATATGAGGCAGGTGGGCGTGCTCTGCGAGTGGTGCGAGGTAACCCGCAAGAGGATAGTGAGATCTCTGGCTAGGAGTTGCGGGGGTCTATAGAGTTTTGACTCATGTGCAGACTCGTAGTAGGGGTCGCCACCAAGGTGACCAACCAGAGTTGTCGTAGTGTTTATACTCCTGGTTAGATTGGCTATGTGTTTAGTGGATAACAGGAAATAACATTTAGTGTATTGGTCACTATTGGTAATCGTGGATGGAGTTGACCACGTGAACAATCTGTTCAGTTTGTGAGTCTTGAACCTGTGTCGAAAAGATGAATTTCCTTTGAGAGTGGTGATACCGAGTCGAGCAGTCAAGTCGTCACATTGGTTGTGGAAATCAAGGACTATAGTGTTAGGGATTTTCACTAATTATGTTAGTCAGGTTATTACCCTGGTGGGTAATGTACAAGGAATGTATACTATTGTTGATACAGACAATGGAGGTTTAAGTTACGAAGTTCCATAGGGATTTTGATCCTTGAGCGGCTTGAGCCTTAGAGTGATAACATTGAAGGTACTATTAAGTACCTAACTGGTATTTATATAGGGAGAGTGGAGTTAGTTTCTTACTATTGCAATGGTCAAGTTGTTACTTGGTGGAATATGTAGAGGAATTTTGGGGGAAATAACCTATTATGGGATCACGGGTTCAGGATGTTTTCGAGAGACAGTATTTCTCCAGGTTATTTTGTATGACTCATTGTTGAGGAATGCTTGAGCCTTAAGTTGAGTGATCAATTGATAATGGAGTTTCACTATAGAGTTTGTTAGACTTGCAGAGTTTCCCCCACTTAACGGCTCAAGTTAGTGATTGAGTTGTCTTCGATCACTTACGATTTATTGGTTTACATTTGGATTAGGATAGTTGGATCTTCCATCAGTTCCTCTCGGGAGGCATTAGGGTGAGTCATATTTATGAAAATGACACTGCAGCAAGTATCTCAAGATAATGGTGTAGTCGATCTAGTGATAATAACCTACATTTTTTATAAGGCAACCGTAGAAGTTGTGAACGTGCTCTTCTAGCTAAATTCACGTGGAATTATTTCGTTTCCATGTTGATGTTCGATATTGATAATGTCGATTGCTAGAGATAGTAACTTGATGTTGATGATGGAAGTTTACAACCTCTTGAGTGATTGAGGGTTTAGTTGGAATTTTAGTTTATTTTTGGTGGTGATCAAGGCTCTGTCCTGGGAATGAAAGATTGATGAAACACCTCATTTCCCAGCAGAAAACAGGAATATGGATTAAAGTTTTCTCCTCAGATTTATGTGACTATCAGAAGTGGTTTGTGCACTTGTGGAGATATGAGGCTGGTTGTATGGTTCTTGAAGAAAAGGAGAGGAAGAGGTGTACACCTAGATTCATACAGTTACCGAATTCTTATTCTAGGTCACTGTGAAATAGGGAATTCGTTAAGAGCAGAACTTGGATGAGTTTGCATTTTTACTCGAAAGGAATTGTAGATGGTTGAAGGATTGATTATTAAGGTATTACTATAGTTTACCTTACTTGATGATATATTGAGAGATACAGGTGTTTACAGATATCTGTGGTTAAAACATGTACAGATAGGATTAAAAGGATTTCTATATTTGGATCGTGTGGATTAATAGTGTTTCCATCGACAGGTGAGATGTTGAGATGATTACTGTGATGATTATCAGAGGGGTATGATATTGATTTTGGATGTTTAAAGGTTGATTGATGGAGATGTTATAGTATGGTGAAAGAGTTAACTTGGTTGTGTTATAGTTAACTTGGTTGATATGATGTGGATATCTGGATGTTAACTTGGAGGTTATGATTGTGACATGATGGTATAAGAATGTCTCTCGGATGCATGTATAATTCGAAAGTAATCAGATGTGGTGTGGGATGAACTTCTAGGCTTGCCGCTGTATAGGCAAGTAGAGTAGGCGATCGGAATGATTTCGAAAATAGTTTTTGATATCGAAGATCCCCTACTGGGTGATATTTTATTTGGTACTGAGGTAATGATATTTTACGAGCCAAATGTTGTACTTATGGTGCGTTAGCTGAGGGCTAGTGTAAAGCGCACAAGGTTGTTAAAGCTCGTGATATACTCAAGGCAATGTCATTCAATTGGCTGTGAGCCAAATCGAGTTGGCAAGGTTGATGATGCAGGGAGGTATTTGTTAGAATGACGATTTTTCCAGGGGATAATTAAGTTGGTATCAGTGTTGCTTAACACTATGGGAATTGGAAGAAAATAAGTTCCAATTAAAAGAGGTATTGGATGGGATATTTGTTGTCCCATTATTTTATTTCTTGAGGAGCTCTGGAACTCGTTCAAAAAGAGATGAACCTTTGAGGTTATACATCGATTATCAATGATGGAATGTGGTAGTGGTAGAAGGAAATGAATATCCTTCATGGTGGATTGAGGATCTAATTAGATCAACTATAGGACACTTGTGTATACTCTAGGATTGATTTATGATAGGTTTGTTGATATTGTAGTGACAGGATGTCATACAATTATCAAAGTCATAGGGATGATTGATATATCATCAGCCTAGAGTAAAGAGGATGCAGGTGTATAGTGGTGACAATTTCATACTTGGTATGAATTGTACGAGGTTTGATTATCTTGTTTGACTTATGACGACTTAGTCGTCCAGGGATTTAGGAAATCGTGTATTCTGGACACGATTGGATCATTTATGATGGTGGCAGTTGGAGTTGAGCACTCGGCCACCGTAGATGATGGTTTTCTGGTATTGATTTGATTATTACCATAGATATGGATAGGATGCTCTAGTGGTTCTACACTGCTGATTGGTGATGGAATTTACTTGGTCTGAAGCTTGTGAAACTAGTTTCAGGGCTCAGACGATGGTTGACTTTTACACAGTGTTGTGTGATCATTCTCGGGTGAAAGGAAGGTTAATTTATATGTGGATGCGATGTTTCAGAGAATGGAGTGTTTCTGATTTAGTTGATCGAGACGTATCCCATATTTACATCAAATGAGGAACTACGAGATGGATTGTCATATATATATATATGATGTGGACTTAGCAGATATGATGTTGCTTTGTAGAGGTGTGGAGCAGAAATGCTCATGGGATTTTAGCTAGCTACTGAGTAGTTGCCTGGAGTTGTTAGAACAAGGAAAGTTGCAACTAGGGATCCCTGTTGGGATGATAGGGAGAATCTATCAGAGAGTTATACTCTTGCTCTACGTGTTCGGAATTAGTGACAGTGGAATTTGTATGTCGTATGTGGCTAGATAGCTACCTGACATTTGGGCTGACTACGAGTGTCGGTCGTGGTAGCTTGTCGTTGCCTGCAGATAGTGCCTTTTGCATTACCCTGAGAGCTACAAGGCTTGGTCACGATATTTTGATAAGTATTGCTGGTAGATTGCAATACGTTGTATATGTTACAGATGTATCGGATTGTATTCGGAAAATCGTAAGTATGGAAATGTTCTTCGTGGTGGAACGACATGCGGGACAGTTGATTTCACAGTCTGGTGTGCAATGTGTCAATTAGTAAAGGTGGAATACTAATAATCAGCAAGGTTCTATACCGAGATGGACGTGAAAGCCTAGTATAAGGGACAGTGTTGGGAGATTATTTGGAATTCGAAAAGGACTTAGTATGATTAGCTAAGTCCGCTCATTTTCTTCCGATCCATACGATGAGTTTGTTGGATCGCTGGATAGGTTATACCGTGGAGATTTTCAGTTCATGGAGTATATGTGAGTATCGTATGCGATAGCGATTCAGGATTTACCTTAGGATTATGGCATAGTCTTTAACAGGTCACGGATATCGAGCTCCACTCTGGTACAATTAGGTACTTATTATAGGTGGTCGAAATGAAGATACTATTCATACTTTGGAAGGGTTGCTAGAAGCAAGTGTGATTTAATTTTAAGAGATATCAGTAACCCCACTTAGTCACTTGAGGTGTGACTTGTCTCCAGATGCTTGAGATGGTGGTTGGGACATCTCGTACTAATATACGAGTAGGAAATTTGGGGACCAAATTTTTATTAGTAGGGGAGAATGTTAAATACTGAAGATTCAAAATATTAAATTAAATGGGCAGAAATTTAGAAAAAAATACCTTTGGAAGTTTTTTGGGATTTTTAGGAATTTTTTCGAAATTTTTCTGGATTTAAACGGGGTTTGTACGAAAGTTACAGGGATAATTAAATTACTGGGGGATTTAATAGAAACCAAACCTAGGGTTTTCTATTTTTTTTTTCTTTTCCCGACGCACCGCTCGGTCGATTTCTCCTTCGCGATAACTTCTCTCCCCACAGCCGCGCCTAACTTCTTCTTTTTCTCGCGATTTCCCCCACCTCGACCCAGCGTCGTCTCCTCCTCTCCACTCGCGAGCCTCATTGTCGTCGCTTTTCCTCAGCACCGTCGCCGCTCGAGCGTCGGCCGCTCCTCTCCTTCCAACTGTTCGCCTCACCCCATCGCCGTCGCCATATCAGTCGTCGCCGCCTCATCGCCGATGTGGTTGTTCTGCGGTCGCCAGCCACACAGTGTCGCCTTCTTCTCCGCCCTCTCCCCCGATTCTCCTCTTCTCGCGTCGCATCCACTGCCTCCTTCGTCTCCCGTGTGATCGTCGACCTGCGCGTCGCCAGCAGCGGCAACACCGCGATTCTGCGCTTCGCCGCCCTCGATCTCAGCGCACGCAGTCGCCTTCTCCTCGCGGTGCGGCGGCAGTGGCGGTCGCCCCGGCGATGCCATGACCGAGCCAGAGCAGCACTTTATCCCCAGTGCACTTGCAGCCACCGGATCGCCGCCGTGAGCCCCTCTGCGTCGCCGGTGATCATGGGATCTAGGTCAAAAATAGGGGATTCTGCCGGTGAGATTCCAATCGGTGGTAAGCTTGGTTTGTTTCTCTTAGTCGACACCGCGTGCTAATTTTAGGGCTTGGATTTCTGCCAGAAACAGACGGTGGCTCGGCAGTAGCAGTATGCAATTCGGAACTAGGGCTGCGATTTTCGATCGGAGCAGGTAAGTGGGCGAGCTAGGTCCTTGTCGATCGGTGTCGGAAGAGGTGAGCGCTGCTCTGCTCCTTATTTTGGATGGCTGTGACTTCTTTTGTCTTAACGTGGGATCTTGTTTAGGCAGAGATCGTGAATGTCATGTGTTCCGGTGAACAGAGGATAGGAGGAGAAAGGGCTGCCGAGGGACTTCTAAGGAAGGTAAGCGATATTTACAGTTTTAATGTGAGAACTGATAAATTTCTTTGCTGCTGTGTGTGGATATTTGTAATGAAATTGGTGATTAGGGGTCAGGTGTGTTGATGTCGACTGTGAACTGGAGGTTGCGTAGCTGTGAGTGAGAGAAGAAGGTTTATTTGAGCTGTGTGTATGTCACCTAGGGTTAGGTTGGATTTATACTTCTGATCGGTGAGATGTTCTGTATATTGTTGTGGAGTTGTGAATTAGGCTTGAGGAAAATGAAGGATGTATTTAGGATATTGTTAAATTCCATTGCTACAATGGGGTTGACTGTGATTGATTGGCTGGGTTGTTGAGTTCAGTGTGATGTTGATCGGTTCTGTAATTATGTATGAAGGATGGATTAGGTTGAAGAGGATAATTAAATCAATCTAGTGGATCGGATATGAGGTCGATGTAGGATTCGATTTGATTAATTGCAAGGATATGTTCTTGGATTGAGGAGTTAATCACAATTTGTGACCTAGGGGTTGAGGGTCTACTTGGGGATACATAGTAGTAATTTAGCACGTTGTCGTGTGCTTGGATTTGATGGATTTACTTTGGATTATTTGGTTATGGAAGGAATCGATTAAGTATTCGATTTGTCGGTGAATGATATTTTATGCTTAACAATAGTTATGCATTATGCGGAGTTTGATCACGAGGCGGAGTTCACTCGTGGACGATCAGTTCTTTTACGGACATTTTGGCAGGCGGGTATTTTGACTTATCTTTTAGATATAGTCAAGTTGATATGCTAGTTAGGATAGCTTACAATAATTTTCATGTTTATATGCCTAATATGTTTTTAGTGCCTATTTGATACATGCATGTGATAGGTTATGATTATACCTTTCTTGCTTTATTTGGATCATAGTTACTTGGATTATGGATATGTACATACTGTTTGTGCATATTATTCGGATAGGTGTATTTAGTTGGATTTACATGCTTTAGTATCATGCACCATCTTGCATGATTGCATGTTGGCTGGACGAGGTTCCATTATTGTTGAGCCCGCAGCCAGTTACATGGCCTGCACACACTGCCACTCATGGGTTAGTGGTACAACAGGAGGGTGTGTACAGTTGCTCTATCAGGCTCCGCTGGTCCGCTCATGGGTAGCGATGAGGCAGCGTGGTAGCGGGCAGGGATCCCTCCTCTGGTCTATGACACCGGGAGATGAGAGCTTAGCTCCCCCACTCTGTTTAGGGCAGGAGGATAGGTGTACTCCGACAACATCCTATCCACTCGGTTACTCAGGAGCAGTGATGGCAGAGTGCACAGTTGTCATAGTCCTACCCACTCGGTTTCACCATCGCGTGTAAGGCGGCTGACTAGCCTCAGGGGTGACCATGTCATTGGCACGACATGCATTTTGCATGGATAGCATTTGTATTGTGTTTGCTGCATTTTTATTGCTGCCTTGGATATGCATATGATTGTCATGCATACAGGATACATATTTATATATATAGTGAGGACTTTATTACTTCTAGTCAGGCACATGCTCCTATATCAGGGTAGGAGATTCAGGTTAGTACAGTATGTTGGTGCAATCGGCCCAGCAGTACCTTGATGTTATTTTGATGATAGACAAAACTCATGACATGGGATTGTCATGGGAAAGTCCAACATGGTGTTGGCATGGAAAATACAAGCATGGAGCTTGGTGTGGGAAAGTCCAACATGGTATTGGCATGGAAAATCCAAGCATGGAGCTTGGTGTGGGAAAGTCCAACATGGGGTTGGCATGGGAAATCCAAAGCATTGCGAAGCCGTGCGCTTGGTGCTTGGTGAGAAATGCATTGCAAAGCCGTGCGCTTGGTGCATATAGGAAGTCTTAAGGACTTGGTAAGTTCACTAGGCTCGGGGTCCTTGAGTCGGTGAAGGATGGCATTGCGAAGTCGTGCGCTTGGTGCATCCGAGGGACCGCCGGACGGGGAGCGAATGGAGTGAGCCCAAAGGGAAGCATACTTCTAGGGTATGAGACGCGAAGGATGGCATTGCGAAGTCGTGCGCTTGGCGCATCCGAGGGACGTAGGCCGAGGGAAGAGAGCTTCGGTGGGGAACTCCATGAGGGATAAGGTGGACTTGGTCAAGTGGCTAAGACTGAGTGTCGGAGGCTCAAACTTGATGTTTGAGGGTTTACCCGACGGTCGGATGCTCAAACAACTTGGTGTTTGAGGTTTTGCCCGACATCAGTCGACTGGCATAGGTGCCGGTTCGACTGATCCAAGTCGACTAGGGTTCGACTGGTGTAAGGCTAGGGTTTTGTGCTTGGCGTCAGCCATGGGTAACAATCGGCCCGATGTCGGCCGGATCGGCTAGAGGATGTGATCGTGATGGGAATGTCGCGAGAGCGCTCCGTGGCCCGTAGGCGATCGACTACTTAGTCACCGATCGTGATGGGCATCATCAGTCGACTGGTAGGTGATCCGTTGGAACTTGTCTGACATGGATCTGGCCGTTGTGAGATAACGGCTACAGGGGCAGTCGACTGGGGCCTTTTGGCAGTCAACTACTAGGCGCAAAAATAGCTCGATGCAAGTTATAAAAGGAGCTCGAGATGGAGGTTTTTACAATGGTTTTTGTGGAGCTATTGGAGGGGAATTGCTGCTGCATTCCAGTCCTTCAAGAGCCAATCAAAGCAAGCAACAAGCAAAGCGATCAAAGCAATCGGTGAAAGTTTTCTTGTGTATTGTATTTGTGTATTTGCTTGTATTTCTATATTACATTGTAATTGCTTGTGAGAGGTTTCTCCACCTCCGACGTGTTGTCGAGAAGGAGTGTTATAGTTAGTACCGTGTGCATAACTAGAGCTCGGTGAGCTCGCCCGTGGAGTAGGAACCATTCGGTTCCGAACCACGTATATCTTGTGTTGTGTGATTGTGTATTGTTAGTTTCATTATTATTATTATTCCGCTGCGCTAACGACAATCGTAGACAACCAACGCAAGAAGAACGAACAAATTACGACATCCATCGATTGAGGATTATTCACCCCCCTCTAGTCGGCCGATCGATCCCCTACAAGTGGTATCAGAGCCGAGGTCGCTCTTCAAAGACTAATCGCCGCGAGAGCACTACAAGATGACCGGCTACAACCTTCAACCACCCAAATTCGAAGGAGACTTTCTATGGTGGAGAAGAAAAATGGAGGTATACCTAGAAACCGATTTTGATTTTATGATTATTATAGAAAATAGTTTTGAAATGCCTAGGGACAAGTACAATAAGCTAATTGAGAAGTCAAAATGGACCCAAGACCAAATCAAAGACTTCAAGACAAATCTCAAGGTAATCAAGTTGATTAGTGATTTGTTACCTAACACTATTTGATCTAGATTGGGTGATTATAGGGATGCAAGGGAATTATGGAATAAGGTAATGAAATTCCAAGAAAATTCCCAATCGGCACAAGTAGAGGAGAATGTCGAAGAAGAATCACCATCCACTTTTGAAGATGTGGATGACTTGGTGGAGACCTCCACCTCTAGCGTTGAGGGGGAGGAAAGGATTTCGATTCCGGAGCAAGATCAAAATGAAGCTTCTACCTCTGGAAGAAGTGAAGAGGCCTCCACCAACTCCCTAGGTAACTCAAGTGTTGTAATTTTAAATAAAAATCACATAATATGCTTTGAGTGTAGGGAGAAGGGGCAGTACAAGAGCAAATGCCCTAAATTGGCTAAAGAAAAGGCATCAACACCAAAAGTCAATCCAAAGTCAAAGGATGCCGGTGTTCCCAAAATCAAGAGCAAAGAGCACATTGTGTGCTTTAAATGCAACCAAAAGGGACACTATCGAAGCCAATGCCCTAGGGGGAGGAAGAAAGGGCAAGAAGGTGCAACTCATGTAGGGGGAGCTCCTAAAGCTAACCCTAAGGTAAATTTACTTAATGCACCTTTAATTCCTAAAGTCAAAAAGCATGCTAAGAATTATTTTGGCTCTCTTGCTATTGTCAATGAAAAGCATGCTAGGAGAAACAATAAGGTTTATTGCTTAGGTGCCAAGCATGTTCATATGACTAAGGATAAACCTAGGACTCATAATTCTAGAAATATTTTGCCTAGGGAATCAATTAGGAGAGTAGAAGAAAATTTGGGTATTAATCCCAAAAAGTCTAGGCACATGCCGAAAAGGAAAAGGTCTTTCCAAAAACCTAATGAAAATTCAAAAATGGAAAAATTAGAGCTAGAGAACCAAGCCTTGAGGTCAAGGCTAGAAAAATTGGAGAAGACCCTAGCAATAATATCAAATTCGGTTAAGGGGTCTAATGTACAAAAGTCAAGACCTAGAAAACAAGAAATGTCTAAGGGAAAGAAGGGTTTGAGTCATAAACTTATGTCCTACCATAATATTCCATTTAATTATGGAACCACATCTAGGTCTAGGAAAACCAAGGCTAATAGGGAAGTCATCCCTAAGACTAGCCATGGTATTTGCTTAGTGGCTAAGGACTTAAGAAAAACCAAGAATGCCACTAGGAAGGTCAATGGAGGAGTCACCTCTAGAGTTGACCTAGGAAAGACCCAAAAGACTATGGCTTCAAAGCCTAAAAGGGTCATTAGGAAGGTATCTAGGGAAGTTATCCCTAGAGAATACCTTGTTAACCCAAGGAGCTCCAATAGATATTGGGTTCCTAAAAGCGTGATCGATTCACGCTAAATGGGTTATGGTGTGTCAACCCTAAGTGGATGGGTAGTTAACCTAACCATAGTAGAGTTGACACATTAGGGTGTGCCAATGTGCTTGAGAAGTTAAAAATGATTTAAATTGGCACATTTAGGTCATAGAGGTCATGGTGTGTCATTTTGGGTTTTTGGCACACTTGGGAGCTAAATGGTTTAAGGCAAAATGGATTTAATCCCTAGAAATGGCAAATTGATTTTAACACTTAGGTATTCTATACCTTAGTATATTTTACTTGCCATGCTTTATTTGCCTTGTCATGTCATGACATCATTCTCATTTTTATCTCTAAAAATGTCATGATCATGTTTAGACTTATCCTTATATGTCATGTATGCTTAAACATCATTCACATGCCATGACATCATGATTTTGGCATATGCTTTTATCTATACCATATCTATGCCATAATCATATCATGCATATATTAAAATGGAGTTAACGACTATGGCACAATTTGAAGGGAATCAAATAATATTGCCTAGAAATATGCATGAGAACATAAACAAAACAAAACCCACTTCTCACAAAAATTTGACTTGTATGTGTTTTACACATCTAGATATTGGTGAGATGTTTAGAAAAAAAAAATAAAGGTTTGAAAAATATTTTGAAAACATTTTGAAAAACTTTGGTGAAGTCTATCTTTTGATAGCTATCACCATTGAATGGGATGATAAAAAGAGGGCTCCTTATTGAAGCTTTTCTTAAATTTTGGACTTTGTATCAATCTCCTAATTTAATGGGTAAAATAATTTTCCAATATTTTTCACCCATAGTATTTATGATAAGTAATACATATACCAAATTTCAAGAATTTTAAACTTATGTATATTTACTTATGGATTTCGGAAATCCATTTTGAAATCTTTGTCAAATCAAATGATTATCGATCGACATGGTAGCGATCGATTGATGAAAGTGGCAATTGATGATTCGATTTCATGATCATTGCCCAGATTTCGGGTAAATCTTATTGGTTAGGCCCATGTTCAGCTAGGTTAAGGTCCCCTAACCACTCCTAACCCTAGGATATGCTTAGGAGAGCATTAGAGAGGGTGGAAATCCATTGGATATGGATTAGGAGTTGGGTTGAGGGTGAGTATCAATTTTAAGGTGGATGAGAGTTCATTGTTGAACTTTGCCTTAATTTTGATTTGGTTAATGTTCCTATTGGCTTAGGGACTCTCCAAGGACATTGTAGGTGCAATGGTCAAGGGGGAGCAAGCCTCTAGGGGGAGGTATCCATCATGGGAAGATGGATGTGTATTTCCTCATGGGAGGAAAGTTGGGTAGCCTCTCTTAAGTGATATGGGATCACTAGAAAGATTGTAGGCTTGTGTTTCCTCCAAGGGAGAGATTGTAAGATCTCATTGGGATATGAGACATTCATACCCTTGGGGAGGACCTTTTTGATGTAATGTCAAAAAGGGGGAGAAGTTACCAAGTTACCAATTAGGGTTCGTTGGAATTCTCATTGGGATATGAGAATTGCCAATATGGGAGAATTGGTAGACTTGAGATGGTAGTTTTGTCAATCATCAAAAAGGGGGAGATTGTTGGTGCAATCGGCCCAGCAGTACATTGATGGTATTTTGATGATAGACAAAACTCATGACATGGGATTGTCATGGGAAAGTCCAACATGGTGTTGGTATGGAAAATCCAAGCATGGAGCTTGGTGTGGGAAAGTCCAACATGGTGTTGGCATGGAAAATCCAAGCATGGAGCTTGGTGTGGGAAAGTCCAACATGGGGTTGGCATGGGAAATCCAAAGCATTGCGAAGCCGTGCGCTTGGTGCTTGGTGAGAAATGCATTGCAAAGTCGTGCGCTTGGTGCATATAGGAAGTCTTAAGGACTTGGTAAGTTCACTAGGCTCGGGGTCCTTGAGTCGGTGAAGGATGGCATTGCGAAGTCGTGCGCTTGGTGCATCCGAGGGACCGCCGGACGGGGAGCGAATGGAGTGAGCCCAAAGGGAAGCATACTTCTAGGGTATGAGACGCGAAGGATGGCATTGCGAAGTCGTGCGCTTGGCGCATCCGAGGGACGTAGGCCGAGGGAAGAGAGCTTCGGTGGGGAACTCCATGAGGGATAAGGTGGACTTGGTCAAGTGGCTAAGACTGAGTGTCGGAGGCTCAAACTTGATGTTTGAGGGTTTACCCGACGGTCGGATGCTCAAACAACTTGGTGTTTGAGGTTTTGCCGACATCACGGTGAGCATAAGTGCGTTCGTGATCCAAGTCGACTAGGGTTTGACTGGTGTAAGGCTAGGGTTTTGTGCTTAGCGATCGTCATGGATCGTCGATCGGCCGATAGTGACAATGATCGGCGAGGGATGGCGGATCGGTGATGGGAATGTCGCGAGCAGAACTCTCCGTAGCCAGGCGATCGACTACTAGTCACCGATCGTGATGGGCATCATCGATCGGACTGGTAGGTGATCCGTTGGAACTTGTCTGACATGGATCTGGCCGTTGTGAGATAACGGCTACAGGGGCAGTCGACTGGGGCCTTTTGGCAGTCAACTACTAGGCGCAAAAATAGCTCGATGCAAGTTATAAAAGGAGCTCGAGATGGAGGTTTTTACAATGGTTTTTGTGGAACTATTGGAGGGGAATTGCTGCTGCATTCCAGTCCTTCAAGAGCCAATCAAAGCAAGCAACAAGCAAAGCGATCAAAGCAATCGGTGAAAGTTTTCTTGTGTATTGTATTTGTGTATTTGCTTGTATTTCTATATTACATTGTAATTGCTTGTGAGAGGTTTCTCCACCTCCGACGTGTTGTCGAGAAGGAGTGTTATAGTTAGTGTCGTGTGCATAACTAGAGCTCGGTGAGCTCGCCCGTGGAGTAGGAACCATTCGGTTCCGAACCACGTATATCTTGTGTTGTGTGATTATGTATTGTTAGTTTCATTATTATTATTATTCCGCTGCGCTAACGACAATCGTAGACAACCAACGCAAGAAGAACGAACAAATTACGACATCCATCGATTGAGGGCTATTCACCCCCCTCTAGCCGGCCGATCGATCCCCTACACAGTCCTGTTGTATTTATTTCTTGCATACCCTATATGTGAGACTGTACAGACATGATTTTTATTGTTAGCTATATCTTACTTTGCATATCGACTATACCCGCTGAGTTCTTTGAACTTACCCCGTTGATTTATATCTATTTCAGGATGAAGCTGTCAGGAGAGTCCAGCTGCCAAACCCCACTCATCGTGGAAGTTTTTATTTGTTTCTATGGTTTTGGATAATTTGATTAGAGGACATGTTTAGGATTGGAGTTGGATATTTGTATTCGTGGATTTTTTTGGCGTCCTTATAAACCTTATTCGGATTTTGTTTGGATTGGTTTTGGTTGAGTATTCCTGCGCAGATGGCAGAAGGGGTAAGTCTAGTTGTGATAGATGTTACATGTCTATTTGATTGTTGGCCTAAGGCCTATTTTATTATCTGCGTGGATTGTTTGGATTCTGGTCATGTTGACCGATGTATAGTGGTCGTGTAGGTCTTGTATGAAAATTGGTATTGTCACCCGTACAGGGGAGATGCTGCCGGATTTTTGTCTGGCGGGGACTCCATCGGGGCGTGACACTAAATCTCCTCTTCCCTATTTCTAACTCAATCTTATTGTAAGAGGGAGGTTTCTGTGTAAAGAGGTCTTCTCCACCTTGCTTGAGCTAAAGGAGGGTTCTAGTGGATTGATTTGAGGGAGTGATTCGTTGAACGAATCGTCCGTGGATTAGCGACAAGGGCTATGAATCATGTTACATCTTTGTCTTAGTGATTGCTTTCTTGTTTTATTCTTGCTTAGTTTTAATTGTCTTGTTTTAGCATATATTCCGCTGCGCTAACTATTTGTAGACGATTAAGAACAAGAGTATTTTATCTACGACAACAAGGACTATTCAACCCCCCTTCTAGCCAGGCCTCGATTCTTCAACACTACCATGAACGTAGCAAGAATCACCTTCCTTCTAGGCTCAACACCCAAAGAAAATGACACTTTAATTTGCCCAAGTGGTTGTACCTCATGTCCTGAAAACTCGAATAAAGAGGTAGCCATAGGTTGTAAGTCCTCCATTTTCACGTCCATCTGTTTTAGAGCAAGCCGGTAGAGGATATCAACGGAGTTATCTGCATTCAAAAAGACTCGGCCAACATTAAAGTTAGTTATGGTGGCTTGAATTACTAAGGTGTCAGAGTGCAAGGTGGTCACCCCTTCCAGGTCGCCATGGCTGAAACCCAACACCAACCCTACTAGAACTTCTGGCCTATTGACTATCACATTCCTCTCAGCTGTGGCACTTCCTAGCTCAATTTGTCACGCCCCGAGGGAGACCCCGCCAGACAAAAATCCGACAGCATCTCCCCTGTACGGGTGACAATCCCAATTTACATACAAGGCCTACACGGCCACTATACATCGGTCAACACGACCGGAATCCAAACTCACACGCAGTTATATAATTTGGCCTCAGGCCATCAACCAAAATAAATGATAAACAGTCTACCATAAATCAACTTACCCCTTCTGCCATCTGGGCAGGAATACTCACCAAAATCCAATCAAACCAAAATCCGAATAAGGTCCATACGGACACCAAAAATCCAAATGCAAAATCAATCTCCAAACCTATACATGTCCTCTAACCAAAATATCCAAACCATAAAGCAAATACCCAAAATAAAACATCTACGACGAGTGGGGTCAGAATTTGCACTCTCTGACACTTCATCACGAAATAGATATAAATCAGCGGGGTGAGTTCAAAGAACTCTGCGGGTATAGTAGATATGCAAAATCGGTATAGCTAACAATAAAAATATCATGTCGATCTGATCTCACATAAATAGGGTATGCAAGCAAGAAATACAAAATGGTATGCTTACAGATCTCCTACCACGATATAGGAGCATGTGCACGACTAGAAGTAATAGAGTCGACCATATATAAACATGTATCTGTATGCATGACAATCATATGCACATCCAAGGCATCAATACAATAATCAGAAACACAATACAAAATGCAATCAGTCTGCAAAATGCATGTCGTGCCTGATGACATGGTCACCTGGCCCTTGATCGGCCGCCTCACACGCAATGGTGGCCAGGAGTGGGTAGGGCTATGACAAGCTGTGCACTCTGCCATCACTCTGAGTGGCCGAGTGGACGGGATCTTTGTCGGATACACCTATCCTCCTGCCCCAAACATAGTGGGGAGCTAAGCTCGTCTCCGGTGTCATAGACCGGAGGAGGGATCCCACGCTACCACGCCTCATCGCTACCATGAGCGGACAGCGAACTGTGAACAAGCACACACCCTCACGATGTACCACTAACCCATGAGTGGCGGTGTGTGCGAGCCATGTAACTAGCTGCGGGCTCAACAATAATGGAACCCGTCCGGTAGCATGCAATCATGCGAAAATGGTGCATGATACTAAAGCATGTAAATCCTACTCGAATACTGTCCAAATGATATGTACAACCAATATGTACATATCCCTAATCCACATACTATGATCCAAATCAAGCGGAAATATAATCATATCCTATCACATGCATGTATCTAGTAGGCACGAAAGTATACGGGCATATAAACATGAAAAAGTTATTGTAAGCTATCCTACTAGCATATCAATTTGACTTAATCTAAAAGTTAAGTCAAAATACCCGCCTGTATATATATCCGCAAGAATAAGAATCAAATCGTCACGATTGGAAACCTGCCTCGTGATCGAAACTGCGTATAGCATAACTATAGTCACAAAAATACAATTCAAATCGAATAAATAAATCGATTTCCTTTATATCCCAATTAAACCCAAATCTCATATCCTCCAAATATCATACAAATCAACCGATCAACACCTGAATCAACCCAAACCGACCAATCAAGCTCACCCGCCCTAGAAATTCCACCGATAACCAATTCTTTCCCAAATTAGATCCCCAACTAAATTTACAGTGTCTCAAAGATTGTTCACAGCCAATCCTTGCACGATCACCTCCAATAGACCCTCACACCCTCGGTACGGTAGTGAAACACCAACCCAAGCAATTCTCCAAACAAGAACATCCCAGCCAACTCAATAACTCGCTCACAGCGCCAATAACCACTCCTAAATCCATCAACCCTCCCAATTTGCTCCGTCCGCCGAATACCTCTTGCTGCCCTAAAATAGTTTACTCCAACAAAAACTCACCGTCGTTGATCTATCCGCGCGAAGGGGAAGGCTACGGCGACGGAGGCGAGTGAAGAAGACAGCCGCAGGCGAAGAGAAGGCTCGGCGGTCCTGTGGCCACGACTGTCGGCGCTTGCGACGGGACGACTGTCCGCACAGACTCGACGGCTGCGGACGCGAGAAAGAAGGGCTCGCCGGCGAAGAAGAGGGCGCGGTGGCTGTAGACGGCAGGAAGAGGAGCATCGGGCGTGGAGGGGAACGCGAGGAAGAAGTCGGAGTGAAGTGGCTCGCGCGAGGAGAAGGCTAGAAGGAATAGTTATGGCGGGGAAAAAGGGAATAGAAAAATAATTAGAGATTAGGTTTTCCACTGTGCGTATTTTATCCCCTTTAAATAGACCCCTCTAAAGCCCGTTTACTTTATCCCCGTAAAAATCTCGTACGAAATCAGTTTAATTCCAGAAAAATTCCTAAAATTCCCTAAAAATCTCGAAAAATTTCCAGAATTATTTCCTTAATTATTGGGCCTTTTAATTTAGGGTTTTTAAATCCCCGTATTTAATATTCTCCCCCACTAATAAAAATTTAGTCCCCAAATTTCCTACTCAGATGCACAACGAGTAAGAAATACCACAAGTACTGAAAATACACCTCACGTACCTCAAGTAAACAAGTGGGGGTATTGAGCTCTGATCTTTTCCTCGAGCTCCCAAGTAGCCTCCTCGTCGGTGTGGTGACTCCACAGACCTTGACAAATCGCACAACCTTGTTCCGCATCGTTCCTTGAAATCCAAAATCCATGGAACCTCTGCGTCGTAGCATCGGGTTGAATGGAACTGATACATCGATAGAATATGTGTAGAATCGGCACATACTTCCTCGGCATAGACACATGGAATACATCATGTATACTCGTCGAAGATGGGGGTTGGCGCTAGGCGATAAGCAAGCTCCGATCCTCTCCAAAATCTCAAGCGGAAGATATATCTAGGAGCGAGCTTACCACGGAGTCAAACCTCTTCACCCCTTTAGTGGGTGAAACTCGCAGAAATACATGATCACCAGCAGAGAACTCCAGGTCTCCGTCTACGATCTGCATAACTCTTACAGCGATCCTGCGCCTCTGTCATCCTACGTCGATAAATGCGGACCAACTGCGCCTCATCGGCTCTCTGGGGTCCTAGCAACTGGGCCTCCCCAACCTCCTCCCAGAGGGTGGGTGTACGACACTGCCTACCATACAATGCCTCATACGGGGCCATTTGGATAGCCGAATGATAACTGTTATTGTGTAGCGAATTCCACTAACGATAAATGATCCTCCCGATTGCCTCGAAATCTATAACACAGGACCTCAGAAATCCTCTAGTGTCACAGAATGGTCCGCTCGGTATCCCATCTGTCTGCGGATGGAATGCGATGCTAAACCGGCAGTGTACCTAAAACTGCTGCAGACTTTGCCAGAACCTAGACGTGAAACGGGGATCTCTATCTGATATAATGCTCAACGGAACACCATGCAATCTGATGATCTCCCGACAATATAGCTCTGCCAACCAATCCAGAGTCGGTCTTCGAATCGATAAGAAGTCGCGGATTTGGTTAGTCGGTCTCGACTACCCAAATCGCGTCATGATCGCGTGTCCTAGGCAAACCCATCACAAAATACATAGTAATATGATCCCACTTCCACTCAGGAATAGGAATCCTCTGAAGTAATCCAGCGGGTCTCTGGTGCTCAGCCTTGACCTGCTGACAAATCAGACATCTAGCTACAAAATCCGCAATGTCTTTCTTCATACCGTTCCACCAATACAAACGCTTTAAATCTCGATACATGCGGGTTCCGCTTTGGGTGGATCGCAAATAAATCGAGCGATGTGCCTCTGTAGTAACTCCTCCATGTCGGGTGAAATTTGAGGTACACATAATCTGCCTCGGAAATATATAATACCCTCCTCGTCTCGGGTGAACTCGATCTGCATCTGTAGTGATCGACTACCTATGAGCTGTAAATCGCGATCAAGGCTGAGCCTCCGGACTCGTCCGGATAGGCAGCGAGCAACCATGGTAACAGAACACCCTACTCTTCGGTCCACTGCTCCTCTAAGCTCAACTCGGAGAAACCACAGATCAATCAGTGACCAAAACTCGGAAGAAGCTAAAGTCCCTCGGGACTTAGGCTAGTGCATCGGCAACCACATTGGCTTTCCTGGGTGGTAGGCGATGGTACGATCATAATCCTTCAGGAACTCCATCCATCTCCTCTGTCGAAGATTGAGTTCCTTCTGTGTAACAGATATTTGAGACTCTTATGGTCAGTGAGAATCTCAAACGTAATACCATATAAATGATGCCTCGAATCTTGAGGCATAGATAATAGCGGCAAACTCTAAATCATGAACTGGGTAGTTTTTCTCATGGTCCTTCAACTGGCGAGAAGCATAAGAGACTACCCTGCCGTGTTGCATCAATACTGCGCCTAAACCCTGGAGAGACGCATCTGTATAAAGGACGAAACCATCGTCCCCTGATGGTAATACCAAAATCGGTCGCGACACGATCTCCTCTTGACTCACGAAAACTAGTCTCGCACGCCTCTGTCCACGTGAACTTCACGCCCTTCCTGGTAAGGCGTGTCAATGGCATAGAAATGCTCGAGAAACCCTCAACGAACCGTCTGTAATACCCGGCCAAGCCTAGGAAACTGCGAACCTCCTGAACTGATTTCGGCTGCTCCCAACTAGTGACAGCCTCGATCTTCTGGGGGTCAACTGAAATACCTCTACTCGAAACCACATGTCCCAGAAAACCGACTGAGTGTAACCAAAACGTGCACTTATTAAACTTCGCATATAGCCGCTTCTGTCGGAGCCTATCGAGAACAAGACGAAGATGTTGCGCGTGTTCCTCCTCGGAACGAGAATAAACCAGAATGTCATCAATAAAAATAATGACGAACCGATCTAGAAAATCCATAAATTCACGGTTCATTAAATCCATGAATATCGCTGGAGCATTGGTAAGCCCAAATGGCATTACCAAAAACTCATAGTGTCCATATCTGGTACGGAACGCTGTCTTCTGAATGTCAGAATCTCTAACCCTTAATTGATGATATCCGGACCGCAAATCAATCTTAGAATAGACTGATGTACCTCTGTGATCAAACAAGTCCTCAATCGTGGCGAGGATATTTATTCTTGATAGTAGCGGCGTTCAATTGCACGTAGTCGATCGCAGTCTCATCGAACCATCTTTCTTCTTCACGAAGAGCAGGAGAACCCGGGTGATGCACTAGGCGAATAAAACCTCTGTCCAAAAGTTCCACGGAGAACCTTTAACTCATCCAACTCTCTCGGGGCCATACGATAAGGAGCTTTCGATCTTGGCCAGTCGGTATTAACTCAATCATGAACTCCACTTGCCTTACGGGAGGCGGACCGTAACTCCTGCGGAAGACATCTGGATACTCTCGGACAATAGGAATGTCCGCGCATCGAAGTCTGCTTTTGATCATAGATAATAGAAAACCACGACAATCGTGCAATAAAAGCACGAGCTGAATCGTAGATATGGTCGCTATACCGTCATCCCGGATGCAGTGAAATCCCACGAGGGTTGGTTGGAGGTCGAAATGTGACCACCCTCGTCGAAATCTCATGTGGCATGATATCGTGACCCAATCCATGCGAGAATAATGTCGAACTCGACTATGTCCAGTACAATAAATCTACCGTAAGAATGATGTTACCAAAATCTAAGGGACAACCTCGAACCTCTGGGTAACATCCATTGTATTCGCGGACGGTAGGGAGGCGACTAATCTCTGTGATCTACTAGCGGGTAGTCTACCAATCTCTCTCTCATAAAAGTCACGAGAAATAAGCGAATCACGAACTACCGATGTCAACTAGCATAATAGCTAAAAATGCATAAAGTGAAACCGTCTGCGAAATCAGTTGTTGGCTCATTGCGCATCCTCTCTGTGTCGCATGAATCAGCCCGATCTCGATGGCGGTGGAGGTGGTATCACGCCAAAGGTGGATGTGCACGAGCACGAGGTCGAGGTAGTCGGTGATAGGAAGGTGGTATAGCGGCCGCGTAGTGCTGCACGTTGATCTGATCTACTAGTGGCGAAGGCTGCGGTGATCTTGTAGTACGGGCTGCTGCGAATAATCTTTATGATGTGAGGCGCATCTGATGCGGTCTGGCCCGAACCTGTGACACCGTCACGCAGACCTTGGTGTACTCCTGTCCATGAATGCCATAGGCGACTCCTGCAGGGGGAGCTGTCCTCTGCAGGCGTTGCGAAGGTCTGGCTATCTGGCCCCCTCTCTGAGTCCCAGACTGACGCAACGGTCCTCCCTGAATAGAAACCCCGGAAGCCACATGCTGAGCCTTCAATGAACAATCTCGGCTCATGTGTCGAGCGGCTTGCAATAATAGCTATCCCAAGGTGCAGTGAGATGATATGCTCTTCGATCCACAAATCTGATGGGTGTAATGGGCGGTCTCGGCTCTTTGAAAATCGCGAGGCCCTGTAAAGATCGTCCTGATTTCTGAGGCCGGCTAGATGCCCCAGAATGACTCTGACCCGTCTGACTGCGGCCACTCTGCTGCTGTCCAGTAGTCTGTGGTTGTTGGGTCTGACCTGTGGTTCTTTCAGTCTGTTTCCTTTTCCTGTCTGTATTGACCCTCTGTTGAGCCGACTCGATCAACAGAGCTCTATCCAACGCCTCTCGGTAGGAAGAACTACCAAATCCTGCCATCCTGACCTGTAGATGCCCATCCAGTCCCTGAACAAACTGCATCATTCGTGACCTATCCTCGTGACTAACTCGACAAAACACAGCTAGCGATTAAATTACGTATTATACTCCATCACGGCGATTATTAGTCAAGACTCGGAAAATCTGACGTCGCATCATCCGATATGCCCGTGAAATCTTCGACTCTCAAAGCCTCTCTGAATCTCGCCAGTAACTGCTTGCTGCCCGATAATCGGGCATATCCCACCAGATCTCGGCCTCACCTCGTAAATGGAAGGCTGCCAACTCTGCCTTCTCCCACTCAGAGCAGACCATATAGTAAAGGTACGCTCCATCGTCTCGATCAAAGACTGAGCTACACTCGGATCGGTCTCTCCGGGAATCTGATAGCAGGCTTTCATCGACTTCGCTAATCACGGAATCCGAGCTCGTGCGCGGCTACATCAATAGGATAAGTAGGGGCCGATCTTGAGTGAGGGTCGGCCGCTCCAGCGATGGGCTGTCAGTCGGTCTGTAGTAGAAGGTCCCTCTTGGCGGGGTTTACGATGTGTGTGGATCTCCCATTGGTACATCGGATGCCCCAATGATGGGTATCTCGGGAGGAGGATCCGTCGAGGGCGAGGATCCACTACTCCATGACACCTGTGGAATCGACCACGATCAATATGCTCACCCTCGGTAGATCTCTCACGCAAGTCGGTCGCCAAAGATCTCTGGGTCCTCGACATAGCCGTCCCACACCACGTCTCGTCTCATATCTATTAAATGAATACGAGATATTACCATGAATAAAAACATATCAAATTTATCATCATACCTATTTCACCGTCGAGAGGTCCGATGGCAAAACCCATATTAATCTCGTCAAAATCCTCGAATTTAGAAACATAAAAATCATGAATCCATACCAATCAAAATTTCCAAATTACCTGCATAAAACACCTTGCCAATACATGGCGAACTCGAAAAATCCAAAACCCTAGGAACTCGAAAACCTAGGCGCTCGATGCAAATAAATTGTCACGCCCAGAGACCCGGACAAAAATCCAGCGACATCTCCCACATGCGGTGTGATCCCAATTTACATACAAGGCCTACCACGGCCACTATACATCAGTCAACACGGCCAGGAATCCAAATTCACCTGCGATTATATAATTTGGCCTTAGGCCATCAGAAATAAATGATAAGCAGTCTACCATAAATCAACACTTACCCTTACGCCAGGCGGGAATACTCACCAAAATCCAATCAAACCAAAATCCGAATAAGGTCCATACGGACACCAAAAATCCAAATGCAAAATCAATCTCCAAACCTATACATGTCCTCTAACCAAAATATCCAAACCATAAAGCAAATACCCAAAATAAAACATCTACGACGAGTGGGGTCCGGCAGCTGCACTCTCCTGACAGCTTCATCCTGAAATAGATATAAATCAACGGGGTGAGTTCAAAGAACTCTGCGGGTATAGTAGATATGCAAAATCAGGTATAGCTAACAATAAAAATATCATGTCAGTACAGTCTCACATAAATAGGGTATGCAAGCAAGAAATACAAAATGACTGTACTTACCTGAATCTCCTACCCTGATATAGGAGCATGTGCCTGACTAGAAGTAATAGAGTCCTGACCATATATAAACATGTATCCTGTATGCATGACAATCATATGCACATCCAAGGCATCAATACAATAATGCAGCAAACACAATACAAAATGCAATCAGTGCAAAATGCATGTCGTGCCAATGACATGGTCACCCGCCTTGATCGGCCGCCTCCTACACAATGGTGAAGCCGAGTGGGTAGGGCTATGACAAGTGCACTCTGCCATCACTTTGCTCTGAGTGGCCAGAGTGGGCGGGGATCTTTGTCGAGTACACCTATCCTCCTGCCCCAAACATAGTGGGGGAGCTAAGCTCTCATCTCCCGGTGTCATAGACCATAGGAGGGATCCCTGCCCGCTACCACGCTGCCTCATCGCTACCCATGAGCGGACCAGCGGAGCCTGACAGAGCAACTGCACACACCCTCCTGATGTACCACTAACCCATGAGTGGCAGTGTGTGCAGGCCATGTAACTAGCTGCGGGCTCAACAATAATGGAATCCCGTCCAGCTAGCATGCAATCATGCGAAAATGGTGCATGATACTAAAGCATGTAAATCCTACTCAGAATAACTGTCCGAATGATATGTACAACCAATATGTACATATCCCTAATCCACATACTATGATCCAAATCAAACAGGGAAATATAATCATATCCTATCACATGCATGTATCTAGTAGGCACCAAAAGTATACCAGGCATATAAACATGAAAAAGTTATTGTAAGCTATCCTACTAGCATATCAATTTGACTTAATCTAAAAGTTAAGTCAAAATACTCGCCTGTATATATATCCATAAGAATAAGAATCAAATCGTCATGATTGGAAATCTGCCTCGTGATCGAAACCTGCATATAGCATAACTATAGTCAAGCACAAAAATACAATTCACCGACAAATCGAATAAATAAATCGATTTCCTTTATATCCCAATTAAACCCAAATCTCATATCCTCCAAATATCATACAAATCAACCGATCAACACCCGAATCAACCCAAACCGACCAATCAAGCTCACCCGCCCTAGAAATTCCACCGATAACCAATCCTTTCCCAAATTAGATCCCCAACTAAATTTACAGTGTCTCAAAGATTGTTCACAGCCAATCCTTGCACGATCACCTCCAATAGACCCTCACAGCCCCTCTCAGCCGACCACAGCCGTGAAACACCAACCCAAGCAATTCTCCAAACAAGAACATCCCAGCCAACTCAACAACTCGCTCACAGCGCCAATAACCACTCCTAAATCCATCAACCCTCCCAATTTGCTCCGTTCGCCGAATACCTCTTGCTGCCCTAAAATAGTTTACTCCAACAAAAACTCACCGTCGTTGATCTATCCGCCAAGAAGGGAAGGCTACTGGCGGCAGTGAAGAAGACATGACGAGCGAAGAGAAGGCTCAGCGGTCCTGGCACGCTGCCGGCGCTGCGGCAGACGATCGCCAGACTTCGGTGCGGACGCGAGAAAGAAGGGCTCGCCGGCGAAGAAGAGGGCGCGATGGCTGTAGATGGCGGCCTTGGCGAGAAGAGGAAGCGTCGAGGCGTGGAGAGAGCACGCGAGGAAGAAGGAGTCGCCGTGAGTGGCTTAGGAATAGTTGCTAGAAAAATAATTAGAGATTAGGTTTTCCACTGTGCGTATTTTATCCCCTTTAAATAGACCCCTCTAAAGCCCGTTTACTTTATCCCCGTAAAAATCTCGTACGAAATCAGTTTAATTCCAGAAAAATTCCTAAAAATCACGAAAAATTTCCAAAATTATTTCCTTAATTATTGGGCCTTTCAATTTAGGGTTTTTAAATCCTCGTATTTAACACAATTAGAATCGTCATTGGTGGATCCTTCATAGATCATATTGATGATGCCCTGAATAGGTGGTCGAGATGTCCGTGGTATGGGAGGACTCGGGCGGCTTTGCCTTAGAGGGTATTGAGGATGTTGTTGTTGTTGATGGTAGGGTATTGGGCTAGTTAGAAAAGCCTGCATTATGGGGTGAGACCCGATAAATCGCTCTATCTCTTGATCCAACCACTCACATTCATTAGTGGTATGTCCATACTCCTGATGATAAGTGCAAAAAATAAGGGTCGAGAGTCTTTTGTAGCCCCCCCCCCCCTCGGCACCGATTGGTCTTCTCAAAAGTTTATGCTCATCGTAGATATGCATCACCCTTTCTTTAGAAAATCACAATGGAGGAGTATATGCGGGATATCACATTGAAACGAGCCGAGCTGGTAGTATTTGCTCTGTCAGCGTTCTGATATATCTGTCACTTGAGGCCCTCTCTACTCTTGACAATCCCTCTAGGCTTCTTCTATATCTATGTATTTCTTGGATTGGACGAGCAAGGTATCGTAATTTGTGAGAGGCTTCTTGGATAGAGAACAAAAGAAATCTCCCTCTCATAGTCCTTGAGTGAAGGCACCCGTCAAGATCTCTAGCACAACTATAGGAATTTCTCATGTGGTATGTGTGAATCTTTGGAAGTATTGTCGTATGGTTTCCTAGGTTTTTTGTTTAAGGTTGAATAAACTAAGTGGAGTGGGTGGGTACCGCTTAGAGCGGGAGAAGTGTCATAAGAATAATGTTGCAAAATCATTAAAGGATGTTATAGATCTTGGTTTTAACGTATTGAATCACTGCTGAGTGGATCCGATTAGGATAGTAGAAAGATTCAACACTTGATACCCTTCAAATACTGGTGCAATAAAGCGATATTCTTGAATTGGCACAAGTGGTATATACTCGGGGATCTAAGGAGACGGAAAATGTCGAGGTAGTTCCTCCCTTAGAATATCCTCCTCGAAGGGTATCTATCTCTCTGCCACCCTTCGAGTAATGGTTGGCTACTCACCATCCCAAGAAGGTGACTTGCCAAGTTGATGAACAGTAGATTCCTCATTAATGGGTAGGCATTGGGAATGGGACATAGAAGTAAGTAACCTCCTTTGAACTTTGGGCCTCGGAGGGAGCTCTAGCCGACCTACCGGTCGAGGTCATATTTCTGCCTACTTCCGCTGATGAGCTCCTACTCAAGACTGTATCCACTATGGTTGCCACTAGCTAGGTCAAGTCCCCTCGAGGACCCTTCAAGTTGAATGTCAAATTTGATATTGTCATATCCTCCACTTGATGTCTAGCTGTAGCCTTCCAGGTATGAACCATCATAACTTTTTGCTTAGGTTTCTACAGACGACACCAATTTGATGGGATCTCTTTTCGGCACACTCGGACTCCTCTCCTTCCATTGCTTCGGGGGGACGAGGAGTCAACCTTTGGGATTATAATCAGGGCTCCCAATCTACAAATGAAGAGAATGTTAGAGGTCACCTTCTTTGACGTTGCCTCTTCAACACTCGAGTCAATGTTCGATGAAGGGAGGAGAAAGACAATATAATCAAAAAGAAAAAATAGCAAATTGAGAAAGCTTAGAGAAGAAGAGTTGTCTTTGTGTGCCAGAATACAATAAGAATTATCCCTTTACTTTTACCTCCCGAGTATCTTGTATAGTAGATTGGAACCACCTTACCGATTAAACATATTTACATTTATATCCCTTGTAGGTTGTTAGGGGACAACCATTATATGAAATCTCCCTTGTCATACACCATTTCTTATTCATTATACATTGAGGAGAGCAAAATATAACATATGTATGGTCACATGGAACGTATACGGTATGTGCTCGGAAAAGCTATTAGTACTCGAGAGAACCAGTGATACTTGGGAGGTCAGATAGTGTCCGAGAAGACCAATAAAACTCAAGATATCAAAAAAGTACTTGGAAAGGCTAATATGCTCAGGAAAATCATGGTGCTCAAGAAAATCAATAATGCTCGAGAATATCATAATATTTGGAAAAGTTAATAATGCTCGAGAAGACCATAGTGCTTAGGAAAACCAATAATATTTAGAAAGACTATAGTGTTTGAGAAAATCAATAATATTCAAAAAGATTATAGTACTCCGAAAAATTTATAATATTCAAGAAGATTCATAGATCCTTAGAAATCTCGGATACCATCAATATAATTTAAAGTGCATGATTCAAAGTTACTATCAAATTTTACTAATTTTGTGCAAAATGTGATGTGCTCATCCTAGACATCCTTTATCGCTTATCTCACAGCTAGATGAAGGAAAATAAATTACGATTAATATTTAATCGTATCGATGCTTGACACAGTGAAGAGTAGTCACCTTCACAAACTTAGGAAAATAATCTTTATTTACTTATTATAAATTTATACTGTATTAATCATCGGATTCTATAGGGACTAGGGTTATCAAGTTTTTACTAACGACAACATGGAGGTAATTTTAAGCGCATTAATATTTGAGGACGTGAGTGGAGTAAGACTTGCAGCGACTCCTTCGCCCTAGCTTTGACATTTTGCAGTTGAGTGATTTTAAACTTTTAAAGGTGGCGGCTGTGTCATTAACAAACCAATTGATTTTGTGCCCGATATATATAAGAAGTATGCCTGAGTCATTGAATTAGTCGATCAATTTTGCGTTGGATTTTAATTCAATAGGTCGAGTAATGTGATTATCACGATTCTACATCTGACTTGTATTTGGGCTAGCGACAAATTAGAGTTCGGAATTGTTGGGCCAACTAGCTACAGCCCAACAGTGTGTCGCAAGACGAGTTCTTGGGCTAGTAGCGTAAGCGGCCCACTAGCAACCCAGACGCTTATTTTTGACAGTCAGATGTCAAAAAATATATATATTTATAGACTATCACTTACACGAGACTTCAAATATTTAGAGTATCCATTTTAACACGGATCCGGTGCAGAAGCATTACACGAGCAGAGCACCAGTCCACCGCCATGCGCGGAAACGCGATTGAGCTTGTGGTACTAAAGCTTGCAATGGCAAATATTCAATATGTTGCATTTGAAATGGTGTATGCAGGTGATTGGCCATTTTTAAATACAATTTTAATTTGTATAATTCAGTTAGTCACGTTTGGATGCCAAAGCCAGCTCAGCCATCCATCAATAATTGCAGTTTGTAGATCAATAAATCAATTAATGTTCATGTACAGTTTGCTCTGCCTGTCGAACCAATGACCTTGACCTGGAAACAAGCTCAATCTGGGTTACGATTGATGGCTAAGTCTCGGTTATTATGCGGTCGGATTTTACACATTCATCAACTGTTCTCCAGATTTCATGTTTTTTTTTCCCGATGATTCTTATTCTTAATGACATTTTTAATAGCAAAAAGATGTCTTAGTATTTTTCACTATAAAGAAAAATAAATTATGAAAAATTATATCCTTTGATTCAATCAAAAATAATAAAGGATTTTTAAATTTATATAAAAATTCGATCTGTATTTATTTATAATAATATTTATATTACTCTAGACTGTGAGAGTGCACATCCCTAATTGATGATCTGGTCAATTACGCAATCGTTCGTTCCTCCTCATTCAAGACGGCGGATTGAATCCAAAAGATCTTTCAAACTTGGTGTAAAGAAAGGTGAGTTCAGGTGGGCTTTTCATTCGACATATTCTGGTCTCCGAACGTGTTCCATGATCAACGTCGGAAATTAATTATAACCAATTTGAGCGATGTTTTATTAAATTATATTTAACAAAATAGATATTTAGAGTTTTACTAATTTTCTGATTAGATTTACGACGGCAAATTTGGGGATTAGTCCTCCTAAAATAGCGCGTCGTGATTGTTACTGGATCGAACAATTCGTTCCGGTTTGCAGAACTTCGTCGCCCCTTTTCCGCGTCGCGTACGTTCTCCCAAATCTTCGTTGATTTAAAGCCGTCTCCGTTTCATTTCCGCCGCGGTGAGAGCCAAGCTGTTCCCTTTCGCTTCGTTAGTTGGTTAGATCTTGTCTTCTAGAGCAGAATCTTCGTTATAGTGCGGAGAACTGAAATCTTGCGCCGCCCGCAAAGTCGAGGATTCGACCACCATGCCTGGTGAACTCCACCAGCCGACGCATCGCGAACTCCTTTGCAATGCCTTCGCCGGGGCCTCCGCTGGTTTGTTTCTCGTGATCTTTCTATTCCCTTTTCTTAGTCCCCAATTTTAGGTTTAGTTTTTGTGCTTTTTGGAGTTAATTCACCTTGCGATGGTATATTTTTCTTCTTTAGATGAGCAAATAGGTTTTTGATTTCCAAAGCAATTATGTTTCCCTTCTTCCTCTTTGTTAATTTAGGGTTTGGTTTCCGATTGCCTAGTTAGGGTTTTCAATTTAGTTTCTCGTAGTGGTTTTGTTTTCGTCTCTTGATCTTTTTGATTAAGAGGAAGGATGGTGGCAGGAATAATTGCAGCTACGTTTGTTTGCCCGCTGGATGTTATCAAGACGAGGCTTCAGGTGCATGGATTTGCCACCCTTGCAGAGTCTTCCCGCCGGGGTACACGCTTTTGTTTTTCTGTTTCGATGCCTCTATTATTCTTCCTTCTCTTTGAAAGTGATTGCCTTTCATGTCTAAATTTAAGAGATGAAACTGAGTAGTTAGCAGTTGAATCGGTTTGATTTGTTGCTATATAAATGAGTTCGTGCCATAAACATACTATTTGTAAATGTAGCAAATGATACATAACAATCGAGTAAAAATCTGTACAAAATCACGGATACATAGATCCACTTATTTCTTAAAGGCCCTCCTATTAAAACTGATGGAGAAGCACATCTAACTTGCTTCAAAAACTGTGAATAAGCATCCTGTCTAAGCCTTCTGGCTTTGGCTCTCTTGATAGTTCTTCCGTAGGTCAAATGACCAAATCAAATAAGTGGAACATGTCGCAAATCCCTTTAGAGATGTTTTGAGCAGAACTCATGTAGAGGATAGGCACAACAAAGTGCTTTATGTTTTTAGCAATATTTGGCATTGTGAGCAAGCGTGGATTAGTTGTAATGAATTAGAAGACGGTTCTATCATGGAATTGAGCAGGAATGTCTGTTCTTTGAATTAGTCACACTGCAACTCCATTTGATAATTTATCTTCCAATTTGTATTTTCTTAATCTGGATGATCAATAGAAATCCAGTTACTCGTATTTGAATCATGTTATCATTTGCTTTTTATTCAGCCAGTGCATTAGTCAAGATTCTCACGTAATTGATTTCTTTTGCTCAAATTAGGAAGCTTCATCGTTGCAAGCCTAGAACAGATAATTAAAAAAGAAGGAGTTAGAGGCATGTATCATGGACTTTCTCCTACGATCATTGCATTACTTCCAAATTGGGCAGTAAGTATCTAAGCTTTTTCATGTTCCTTCTTCCTTCATTTATACGTACTGGGCCTGGATTAAAAAGAATAATATTAGTTGCTTGGATCTGCAAGGAGAGCTTTGGCACAACGGTAAAGTTGCTGCCTTATGACCTAAAAGTCACGGGTTCGAGTCTTGTAAACATCCTCTTGTAAAAGTAGAATAAGACTGTGTACAATAGATCCTTCCCCGGTATCTCACTTGGCGGGAGTTTCGTGCACCGGACTGTCCTTTATCAGCAAGGCTCCAAATATGCATTATTGCTAGTGGATTGTGATAATGATAATTCATTTACTCTCACTTGATCAATGATCACTTAGTGATTGTTATTCATGTTGTGCAACTTAACATTCAAAGGTGGCAGAACAACTTTACCTTCAAATAATGCTTCTCTTTCAAAACTACCAACAAACGATGTGCCTGCATTTGGGTCCGAAATCATTGCACAAACTTTTTTGTTTAGCAGATGGAGCAAAAGCAGCTGCAGATCTTTTTGTTCGTCCTTTTCTTGCTTGTGATCATGTGGCTTTGATAAGCACTAATATTTGTATGACTTATGTTGGAAAATTATGTGGGTTAGATTTCTTTTCAACTAATAAAGTAAAACATCCCATTGTTGCCATTAACTTTTGGCTTGATTTGAAGGCAGCAAAAATCACCAACATAGAATATGAAGATTCTGGTGCATCATTTTCCTATGCAAGTTCTAATACAAGTGAAATGTGACAATGTTTATGCAAAGCATGTATTTTGTTTTGGTTATTCATTAAAATTTTCTGTTTTGGTCTTCATTGAATTGCTATACTTTTTTAAGATCTGACATCTTATAATCAATTTAACTTGATTTTCAGGTATATTTTACAGTTTATAATAAGCTCAAAGGCTTACTTCATTCACAAGGTTGGTATAGGAGGTCCTTATCTAGTTTCCTGCTTATAATTTTAGATCTTTGTTACTATCCTATTGTTCCTTTAGTACAGATACTTAAATTGGCAAAAAAAGAAAAAGAAAAAGCAGTGTGATGTCTGACTTCTGTAGTTTCAGATGCAGCTGATGTTGACAAGCCACTTTCAGTTGGAGCGAACGTTGTTGCTGCCTCTGGTGCAGGAGTTGCAACCACAGTTGTTACAAATCCACTGTGGGTTGTTAAGACCAGACTACAAGTATGTTTTGGTATTAAGGGCCGCTCTGGGTTTTTGTACACTTTTGGCAAAAAAGTTGAAATTTTACAGTGTCGACAACATTTTCTATGTCCTCCATTTACAAATCTTGGTTAAACTTCTGGAAGTAGTTTCTGATTATGATTTTTTTTATGTTCTATATTTTTCTGGCATTAGACCCAAAGGATAAGCCCTGGGGTAGTTCCTTACAGTGGAATAATCTCTGCACTTAGAAGAATTTCCCGAGAAGAAGGTATACGAGGGCTATACAGGTGAGAACTGTTAATCTTATGTGAATAATTTATATTTTTTTTTTCTTTTGGATTACAATTAACATGGGATCTTTCTTTCTTTTTTGGTTTGTTTGCAGTGGTCTGTTTCCAGCTTTAGCTGGTATTAGCCACGTAGCCATACAGTTTCCAGTATATGAAAATATCAAGTCATACTTGGGAAATAGGGGTATATTCTATCTTCATCTATTTGTTTGTCATTTTTTTCATTATATGTCTTGACCTAAAGGAATATTGTTGTAAAATTGATCGATTCCAGGCAATACGCCTGTGGATAAGCTCAGTGCTGCAAATGTTGCTATTGCTTCTTCACTATCTAAAGTTCTTGCGTCCACTATGACTTATCCTCATGAGGTACTTCTTTCAGCATATTCCAGCATTGTATGAGATTCAAACATCAACTTCATTGTATTGATGGCTTAAAGGAAAAGTTGAAACAAATACCTAATTACCAGAGGAAATTCTTATTACCTTTCCTTTTGATCAGTAATATCGCCAATATTTACAGTAATGAGAGTGATTTTTTTTTCTCATCTGGACTAACTGTTGACTAGTTGCAATAGCCTAGGTAGCAGATTAGCCTACACCAGTCTACCGACTTTCTGCCTTGATAGTGTCTAATAAAGCATGCCTTGACAAAGTCAAAGATTAATTTTTTTTTTCCATATACTTGAAGCTGCATGAGACAAATTGTGGAAAATAATGACTGAATTTTTGGGGCTGCATCTTCCTGTATATTAAAAGTTTATGTACGTGTTCTATCCACAGGTTGTGCGATCCAAGCTCCAAGGACAAGGACATTCTTGGAACTCTCCCGCGCAATATTCTGGTGCTCTGGACTGCGTTAAGAAAATCTTCCAAAAGGATGGCATGTCTGGATTTTACCGTGGTTATGGAACAAATTTGTTAAGAACCACTCCAGCCGCTGTCATCACATTCACCAGCTATGAGATGATTCAAAGATTTATGCACCAATTCAAGTTTATTTCATCTGACGAGAGACAACCAGATTTACTTCCAATTTCTAATAGTCATATGAAATCATAGACCGGTGGCAGTAAGATTTTAAGGGGAGGAAGGCCAGACAATTGACAAGCAGCAGAGGTCCTGTTGACAAAGCGCATTTGAAGCAGTTAACTGATAATTCTTTTGCATTGGACCTGGATCATTGATTCTAATATCCCGGGTCAATGATTGTCAATACAGTTGAAGTGCGATCCTTAATAAAGATGGCCTGAGTTAGCAATCTGTAAGGGTTCAGCTCTTAAAAATAGCATTTTTCTAAAGATAAAAAATTGAAGGTAAAAAGTAGTTAAATCTGTATATTTTGCTATCATCGGGAATGTTGTTAGCAATCTAGTCTATAGGTTGTAAAGATAATTCTTTGAACGAATCGATGGCAATTATTGGTCCTAATTGTGTTAAACATTATCACACACGGTTTAGCTTTCCGCCTATCTAATGGATGTAACTTGTTCTTTTTTTGTTTCTGTTGTTGAGAACTATGCAAACACCCTGAAGTTAATACGCATATAAAGAACGTATTATAACCACCAGAAGATGATTGAAACAGAATCAATGAGAAATACTAACATTTGGAACACTAGATCTATGTTATGTAATCATCATGCATAAGCAATAGACTTTTTTTGACCTATTGGAAGTTTTGGTAATCGATATCAATCTACACCATTTACAGAAGCAATCTTAATTTACAAAACCTTATAAGAACACACAACAGACGGTAATAAAAGCATATTTGTCCTCAGGTCAGTTTGCCAATCTTTTATTAATTCACCAAGCAAGCTATCAGGGGACTAATTGGGCCTAATAAAATATATTGCCCAACATAATTAAATTGATGTGCTGCCCTAAGTATATTGTCAAGAGTGTTTGTTGCTTTGCTTTGTTTCAGTAAAATAAGGAAGGGAAATGTCAAGGATTTCATAGTCTTCAAGTTGGCAATCTTTGATCTCGATGAACTGGGTACCAAGCTAATGGCTCTTCTCCACTCTGTTGCATATGCGCATCTGTCAGTAATTAAGCCCAAAGTGTACCCAGAAGCCTCTCTGACCAATTAAATGGCGAACACACGCCTGCAAAATACTTGAGCTTCAATGATTTTGATGAACTTAAGCTAGTACTTGTACTTTGAAGATTGCTTAGATCCCGCAATGGGAGAGTGACGCTGCCATAGATGACCCTGACAACTTCACATGCAGGCTTCTGGAGAAGGCTGCACAGCATTCCTCGATTGTTGCTACTGATACAAATTTTCTTCCACGAAGCAGGTCTCGTCATGAGCCATTGTTATCTCCCAAACCCTGTTCTGTTCTGATCCCTAAGCAAAACCCTTTTAAGATCACAAAGCAATCGACCAATAGGAATTGAATTAATTAATTGATCATGTTTTTTGGAATCAATATAAACTGAATTAATTGACCATACGTGGGCGATGGCAGTGAGGGTCTACGACCAACAGCTTCAAGAAGTCCTTAACGGTGTAGATTTTTTTTTTTTTTTTTTTTTTTTTTTTTTGCATCTGAGAATTTTCGGCGGAAATTAAAGCTCCATCTTTTTTCCAGTCCCCGCACCTCATCATCATGAGCTTGGTGGTGGTATTTCTTGTACACTGTTTTATAATAGCTAACAGATTTTAGAGTCGGTTTAATTAGAAAAATATAAGGAACATGTGCTCAATCATGAAAGACACGATCACGACTCCCTTAATCCTCGGCCCTTCATGGATCTCAGACAACTCTGGATCTTGAAGTCTCTAGACTCACTCTCTCACTCGCAGTCCGTATGGGATGATCCATCAATGTAGGACATTCTCTCCCTCCCTACGAGCTTTTAGATTTCTGTAATTACACATTTGGAAAATACAAGATTTATGGGTCGTGTTCGGCGAGAAAGTTTAAAAAAAAAAGTTATAATTTGATAAACGAATTGTTTTTATTGAATCGAATTACAAAATTATAATTTTGGGTCTCTGGAAATCTAGTTCTTTAGCTATAGTTACTTGGATGAATATGTTGGGATGAAAATTTATTTAATCCCTATTTTAATTCACCCAAAACAATTTAATATCGCTACATTAAGCGTGCAAATATAGCTGTGTTGGACTTGGTGTTCGAGCACAAGCCGCCTAGATGGAACAGTTAATGAGCTCTAGTGGTAACCTAGATTGAGTAGAGAAATGCTACTGGTGCAGATATTCAGAATGACAAAGAGCTGTCCTGTGAGATGATCGATAAAGTGATTAGTACGGATGATAAAATTATTTTAAAGAGTAAAAGTCAATCTTTGAGGATTATAAAATTTTTCAGAGTGATTATTCTTCTGTCGTATTAATTAGTTCTTAATTCAATAAAAATTTATCTTTCTTTATATAACTGTAAAATTACGATGGGACATCTAAAATAAATGCATCGTCTTTTACTCAAAAAATACAAAGAGCTTGGTGTTTGTTGAACTCGAAGGAAAATACTAAGACGAGGAGCATTTACAGTATTCGAGGGATGAGAGTTTGAATTGAAAAAGAAGTTAAAGGATAGTCTAAATCGAGTAGAGCTACATATCCGAAAACATGTGAACTTTATAGTATAAATACAATGATATAATTAATCCTAGATTTAAAAGAATAATATTTATGAAAGATAATAACTTTTTCGTTTTTTTTTCAGGAGAGAACCAAGGTAAATGTTCTCTCTCGTAAAATTATACCATCAATATGTAAAAAACAATAAGATCCAAACTAATTTGGATTTAAGTAATAAATAACAAAAAGGTACAAGTGTCAAGGAACTTTTGGAGTCTATTTAAGTCGCAACAAGAAGATGACAAAATATAGTTGTTTTTTTTTTTTGTTGAAGAATTCTGTCATGTCTCAGACAACGAAGACAAAATTAAATAATCATGATAGATTTGGCAGATTATCATTTGTCGTGTAGTTCACACAACTCACAAGGAAGATTTTCCTTTGCATATTTTCAAATTACAATCCCATGCATCGAATTAGGGATATTATCACTCGACTAGAAGAGAACTATACACTACCAAAAAAATCCTCAAATAGAGACCGAATTAGAGATCAATTTACAGTCGATCTTTAATTAGAGACTGAATTTAAGAAATCGATCTCTAATTCGAGACCGATTTACAGTTGATCTCCAATTAGAGTCCGACTTTAAAATCGATCTCTAATTAGAAATCAAAATTCAAATCGATCTCTAATTAGAGATCGAAATTCAAATCAGTCTCTAAATTATAAAAATGGTCTTTAATTCGAGACCGAAATTTAAGTCGGTCTCTAATTTAGAGATCGAAATTTAAATCGATCTCTAATATTGAGACTAATTCATGAGCGGTCTCTAATTTAGAGATCGAAATTCAAGTCAGTCTCTAATTTAGAGACCAAAAATCAAATCGGTGTCTAATATAGAGACCGACTCATGATCGATCTCTGAATTAGAGATCGATTGATGAGCGATCTCTAATTTAGAGATCGATTTGAAAATTGATCTCTAATAGAGAGACCGACTCATGAGCGGTCTCTAATTTAGAGACCGAAATTTAAGTCAGTCTCTAATTTAAAGATCGAAATTCAAGTCGGTCTCTAATATAGA
Source organism: Wurfbainia villosa (assembly GCA_025175895.1). Classification (NCBI taxonomy): domain Eukaryota; kingdom Viridiplantae; phylum Streptophyta; class Magnoliopsida; order Zingiberales; family Zingiberaceae; genus Wurfbainia; species Wurfbainia villosa. Next base: position 94,649,164 of record CM045988.1, read on the forward strand.
GACCGACTCATGATCGATCTCTATATCAGAGACCGACTAATGAGCGGTCTCTAATTTAGAGACCAATTTGCATTTTGGTCTCTAAATTAGAGACCGACTTGAATTTCGGTCTCTAATTAGAGATTGATTTTAAAGTTGATTTCTAATTATTATTTTTTTAAATTTGTGATTCCCTTCCTCTCTCATCTCCGTCCCCATTAAGGCGTGAGCTTACTGTCGCGCCCTCGCCCACTCGAAGATGTCCTTCAAAGAGGTCACACGTGGTCGTGGTCACACAAACCCGCAATCGCACGAGGCAACTATCGCAATCGCACGAGCCCATGGTTGCACGAGGTAGTGTCCGATGTTGCACGAGCTCGAGGCCGTGGTCATGCTAGCCCGTAGCCACGCGAGATATAGCAGTCTCGCCTATGATCTCGTTGTGTCAAATTTATTAGAGATCGAATCCGAAATTCCTTCTCTAATTCAACAAGAGGAATCATTAAAAAAATTAACATATATTGATTTTTAATAAAAAATTCAGAATTAGAGATGATTTAAAATCGATTTCTAAATAGAAATTTTTAAAATAAAATATTAAAGATGAGAACACGATAAAAAAAATACTCATTTAGAGACCGATTCTAAGAGGTCATTATCTATAAAATAATTTTTATGAAGAATTATTTTGTAGTCGCGCGATATCATTGAAAATATTTTTAGAAACATTTTAGAAAATTACAAAATCACAGTATATAATAGGGGATAATTTTGGAAGACGAATTTGTAAAAAATTACTTAAACACCAATACAAATGGAACTTAATCACAGTAAATTCAACCTTCGAGTATAGAAAGTTACAAAATCACAGTATATTACAGGAGATAAATTTGGGAGACAAATTTATGAAAAATTATTTAAACACCAATACGAATGTTATAAAATCACAGTATATTCAACCTCTGAGTGAAACATCATTAAGTAAAATAAAACATTCGAGTAAATAATCCATGTAAGATCATATATTGAAATAAAAATAAGTTCCATACAAACTGATAAATCCAAGAGTTAATTGTCTACATCAATTACCAAAAGTATACTAATATAAACTACATCAATATCCACAACAAAATTCCTATGATGACAAAATAAAACCAACATATACTATTCATTGTGTTCATCAAGTGGAGTTGGATCATCAACCGGTGGAGCTGGGGTAGGAGGAGGTTGACTCGACAATCGAGATTGCAACATCTCATACATCTCAAGTTGCCGCTGCACTAAAGATGTCATGCTAGTCTGGATCTCAACGTGACGAGTCTCAAGTGCATCAAATCGCTTAGTCATTAGATCCAATTGTTGGTGATGATCCAAATAAAGCTCTTCAAATCAAGTATCGAGCGACTCTTCTAATTGTTGAAAGCGAGAGTCAAAATAATCAACATAATTGTCCATGATTTGGTCATCTGATAATGGTATTGAGTCTCCGTCAACGACCTCCTCGGGTACAGGAACTACTCCGGCAGCTCGATGTCGGGGTCCCTCTCTTACTTGGCGACCATCCTGCCATGCCGCTGAAAATCCCACAGTTGTCATTCCAGCCAAAGAGAAGGTTCTTGTTGTGATTTGATCATATTTGGTCGTCATCGCCTTTGAGCTGCCTTTAGAAACATCAATGCCTATGGATTCCAACTAGTTGGTAATGATGTGTTCAAACGGCATATGAATCTTCCTCTGGACAGGCTTTATGAAGTGGATGATGCATTGAAATATGTTTAATGTCACATTGATGTCAGGCGAGTGGAATGCATATAACACGAAGAGATGAGGAGGTCGAATTGTGGCTAGTCTACGTGTCACAATAGGTAGAATGCAATTGACAATTAGTTTGTAAAGAACGTTATCAGGAGTTGACACTGCAGAAAATAAAGATGAACCATCAGGACGAGATTTGCGATAGAAATGTTCATGCATAGAGGTTAATGAGATATGTTCAAAAGGTGTAGGCATTTGATCGGGCAGCGAGGGATAGAATACAAAGTCATCAGTCGAAGGAAGACACTCTAAAAACTCTTGGAGGATGACAGGAGTGAAGTCCAAATTACGTCGTGCAACATGAGTCCGGTATTTATGGCCTTCACCAGTTGAACGTAAATTGTTGTAAAATTCAGACACGAGTTCCTGATTAATAGGTCGTTCACAATAAACAATAGACTCCAACTTGTAGTGTTGAATCACGCAAATTACATCAAAGCAATAAAGTCGCAAGAACTTTTCATCTACTGACCAAAGTGGGATTAACTGAAATTTATGGGTGTGATATGCTTTTTCAAATGATGTATTTGGAAAATGCGGATCAGTAGATGGTTGTGGTTTCGTTGATACTTTGTTAGACTCTATTTGTTTACGTTTCAATCTAGATAAATATAAACGATGTGAAAAATATGATTTAGCCAATAATGATGGTATGCAACGATCAAAATCATGATGCATGAATGCAAACCAAATGCCAAAACAAATGTAAATTGATTAGGCATTACATTTAGATAAACATATAATCAACAGAACTAAGGAGAAGGATAAATATTTGGGAGGCATTTCTTCAATAGGATAAAGTTGACGGAAATTTGGAAGCTAAATGTTGTTGCCGAAGTTGTGCCACAATGGAATCAAACCCTAGCCCAGGCAACGTTAGGGTTTAGGGCTTGGGCGATGATGTCGACAGAAGATCTTCACGAACAAGGAATGGGAAGATGTTAGTTAATGTGGATACTAGCTAGGTCAAAATCTATTAAGGACTTACCCGTAGTAGTCGTCGAAGAAGAAGGGGGAAATCGCCGGCGATAAAAAATCGTCTGGGTCAGACAGAAATCATCGAGGGAAAATCTGCGAGGTTTACGAGGCAAAGCGAGGAGGGCTTTTCTTTTAACATTAAAGTTAATAATCGATTGTTGTATATTACCAATCGATTGGTAATATTTAGTCGATCAGGTGGTCGACTAAATCTGCTTCTGTGGATGACTCATATTACAGTAATCGATTGAAAATTAATTCAATCGATTGTTTAAAAACAATCGAACTGGCCAATCGATTCAGCACGCTTTTGTGACCGAGCCCTTGAGTAGTGATTGATTGATTTTGGACAATGGAGTAGGTCGATCGACTGCGACTAGGTATTCAAATGTCCTTAGATTTTCCAATCGATTGGGAAAACTAAATAATCGATTGTCGTCTAATAACTTATACACGTATATGTTTTGCCCGACAAATTTAACTGCCCTAAATTTCTCTCACATCGGATAAGTCACTCTCATCGACGACAAGTTTCGATTTCTCCATCACGGTAAGCTCTTCTCCGCCTTATGCCCTATCTTTCGTATGCCCTCTCCCCCATCCTATGTAGGTCGTGCAGTGGATAGCTCGGTCGTCACCTCTGGTTCGCGAGGTAACAACCTCAGCCGTGGGCCGACTTTAGCTGTCGAGTTAGGGACAAGGGTGGCCAAGGATTCCAACCTGGTCCTGCCTATCCCCTATCGTGCTAGGTAGCATGATTGGCACGGCTGCAACATCGTTGCAATTGTGCGATGTCTTGGCATTGACCTAGGTCAGCAAGGTAGATGGTTTACTGCTATACAAATGAGATGTTATAATAAAATTTGTGTTTCTGTTTTTTTTGTCCTGGTGAAGGTCTTAGTGTTGGGCCATTATGCGAGGTCTTAGTGCTGGCAGGAGGTCGAGCCTTTCTTCAACGATCGTTTCCACTAGGTTGGTGTTAATAGCTTAAAATGTAGTATATGGTACTACATATCAATGTGAGATATTTTATTCTTTATCTCATTTAGTAGTTTCAATTTTTGTCGTATAGGATACAATGAATAATCTTAAACTATTGCATATATATTTACAGATGATATATATCTGTTACAAATAATGTTCGTTAAACCTCCTCTTAGCATATAATATAATTACCAATATTATTATTGTAATATCTTGTAGGTTACAATGAATATGAATAAAACTTGGATGTACAATAGGCTAGTTAATGAATTTATAGCTGACGAATATTTTAATGGCATTGAGGCATTTGTGAACTTTTCTAAGAGTCATCCAAGTTGTATGGATGGTGACAAGATACGCTATTCGTGCAATCATTGCAAATACAAAAATACAATATTTCGTGATGAAAATATTGTAAAAGTACATATTTGCAAACAAAGCATGTGTCAACAACATTTTATATTTTTGGCACATGCTTTGTTTGATTTTTTTTAATTTTCTATATTTCATTGCATATCTTTTGAAGCAGTGTTGGCACATTGCATCATATTAGTTAGCTTGGAGCTACAGTGAAGCATCAATTTCACATAACAAGCTACTGAAGGAGAAGATTATCATTTTTCTTTCACATGTTGCTTAAATCTATTATGACTGGCATTTCTCAACATGGATTCAATTCACTTATCAAGAAATTATTGTCACTTTCAATATTGCAGACCCAACCCAAAGTGGGTAAAATATGGTTATATTATCGGTGCTTTCAAGGCACCATATCATATAACAATATAATTTCGTTTATTGATGGGAAAATCTAAAAGAAGGTGAGTGTCATATTAGTTTTCATATTTATGCTCTCTTATGTCTTCTTTCTTTCAAGTGGTATGAATGTGAGATTGACTTGCAATATGTTCTAGAATGACTTTGTCATATTTGTTATTTATTTATTCATGTATTTGTGCATGCTTCTATAAAGAAAGAAAATGACCTTAATCATGACGTTGACTTATTTAAGTAGAGTCTTCTTTTATTACTTTGAACTTATCCCATTAATTTTTCTCTCGCTCCATATTTTCCTCTCAACACACTTTGTTGAATTTTGTACTCTATTGGTTAACTTCTAAAACTTATCTTTGATTTGCTTTACTGATTTCTGGATTCCCATATGCAGTTTGTGCCTGAAGGTTGCATCTTTGTGCTGGGAGAATAATCATAACCACAGTTTTGACTCTCATAATTGGTGAGTCCTGAGTTAATTAGATAGTCTTTTAGAGGTTGCTTTTTAAAGTAACTGTAATGTTTTAGAATAAATTTTGAAGATGGAAGACTCACTATCATCCTTAGAGTATTGCATCAGTAAGGGTCGTCCACTCTATCATGATCTCAATGCCTATAGAGTTTTATTTGATGAAGTGAGTGGTAATGTGTAATGCAATATAACAGTTCTCAATGGAAACATTTTTTGCATTCTTATATCAAATTCCGAACATAATCACTAGTATTGCAAGAATGTAATCCCAGCCAAGAGATATATATGCAACTAGAGTACAGATTTCCAGCAAGAGTTGATCTTATACAGTATGTAAGGCATGGAAAGAAAAGAAATTATGTGCAGATCACACGGGAAAATAGACAAGCTTGCTTTATCCGTGGCCATTGTGAAGGCGCAAAGCTAAATTACGACTTAGCTTATTTTTTCCTTTTCTCATTTTTAGATAAAAATGTGGTGTTCAATCACCTCCCTTTTGATTAAAAACTTGACAAATAAAAGTGCTGGATTTGATTGTATAATTGTTGAGTTGCCTAATTTTGTCATAAGTTTATTATATTTGAATCATTGTGAAAAACAGGTTGATATATATGGAATTAATTTGTATAAATTTTGATGTATCAATTTAGAGATCGAATTGAAATCGATCTCTAAATTCATAGTTATGCAATTTAGAGACCACATATTTAGAGATCGAAAATTTCGATTACTAAAACGGTTTCTAATATATTTAAAGACTCTAAATCGGTTTCTAAAATGAATTTTTCTCGTTGTGATAGAAGATCATGCCAATTTTCATGAAAGGATTAAATGATTAATAAGGAGTAAAGATTAATTCTATGAAATTATAAATTTTTCGATATGTCAATTTTTTCACAGTATTAATTTTTAATTAGATAAAATATTTTTCATGATTTATTTTTCTTATATTGATTGTGAAATCAATTGATAGTCGAGACAATGAATTTCATCTTTTATCCTAATGAGACCATGCCCGACCAAACATGCACTATTTAAATCTCCAACGACAATGAATGCACTCCGAGCAAGAAAACCAGCCCGAAAGGAAAACACCCAACTTAAGTCGATATACTGTTAATCAAATGAATAGTAACTCTAACAATGGAATGAAATCTCTTCGGAAAAAGAGAATAAAATCAAGAACCTGAAGTACGGAAATGGAAACCGTAACGCATAAGTAGCACAGTTAAAAAGTACAAAAAATACATTAAACTATTAGGTGGACATATGGAACGGCGAGAAAACAAAAACACAAAAGCAACATGGACTTGATCAGAACCGATCCTAACAATTTTTTAAGCTCGATCTATTTTTTTTTTTAAAATAGAGTCCCTAAATCATAATACATGTTCGTATTCTTTTAATTTTGTAATAATTTTTTAAAATTAAATTAATACAATATAAAAAATTAAACCATATGTAATAATCAAAATATTTTTATTATAATCGAATAACAAAATAAAAACATGTCTAAAATAATCATAATTTTAGAGCTAAAAATTTTAATAAGTCGGTATAATAAGTTTTTTAGTAATTTCTTTCTAAATTAATAATATAGTCAATACATTTAATATTTCTTATAACACGATTAATCGAAAAAAAGTTTTAATGAGTTTTAATTTTGAGAAATTGATTCAACACTTGCTACTGTAATGAGGATAATTACTTCCATGGAGATGGCATAGTGGCTAAGACACGACAGAGTTTACGGATAAGACAAAGATCGATTCCGAAAGGAGTTTAAAGTTCTTTTTTAGATTCAGATGACTCCTACGTATTTTAGTCATCACATCAAGACCCATAAAATCTTTCGTAATTTATCTCCCTCACAATGACCGTGAAATATATCGGGAGAAAGATCGATAATGACTGCTAGATTGACGGATTTTAATTTTTTACGAAAAATAATTAATAAGATTTTATAAGTAACACGAGCATTTACAAAACATCCCTCCATTTTCTTCAAATATTCACTATATAAATTGTCAATTTTACTTCTTTTAGTAATGGACAGTTTAAAATATCAATTCCGAAAATAAATTAAATCATCTCCATTAATATCAATTTTTTTTTAGAATCGGACATGTATTCAAAAGGCATGATTAACTTAAAAATTAAAAAAAAATCAAAGGAATATCACATATGTTATAATTTTGTTAGACATTTATTCAAACATTTAATAAGCATATGAATTCATATCTCACCTTATCGAAATTTCTTATAATAGATTAATATAATTTCTAGTATTATCATAAAATAGTAAAATACTCAAATTAAAGCTCATTTTATTTTATATCTCAAATATATGCATAGTATTATGACTTTTTCATACCAAGTAAACAACAATAGACGATAATATATCAAAATGGAAATAATACTGTAGGACCGTTGATGTCGCGCTAGAAGAAGGATGAATAGCATTCTTCGATTTTGTTCGCATTCGTACTTGTCTATAAATTATTAGTGCGCGACGGAAATAAAAATAATCAAAAGCAAAAAACAATACCAGCATAAAACACCGTTGCTTAACATGGTTCGGAAATAAAGCTCCTACTCCACAACAATCCTTAAGACGAATCACTCATCTTCAATGATTCCACTAGCTTCCTCCTTTAGATAAGCACCAAGGTGGAGTAAACCTTTTTATAACATGAGCTTTACAATAAAATACAACAAGTATATAATGTAATAAGCAAATACAAGTAAAGAAATATTTTACACAATAAATCTTTGCTTGAGTGCTCTGTTGATTACTTTTGATGGCTAGGAAGTTATAGAAAGCATCAACTTATCCCCTTCAAAATCACCAAGAACCAGCTTCCTTCTTCTCTACCGAAGTCCACCTTTTATAACTCAGCTCAGATTGTTTTTCCGCCTAGCAGTTTATTGGTTTTACCCAACAATCGACTATCTGCTTGATTGTTGTCTCACTTTGGACTAATCCACATCAAAAATTGTCCGATCAGTCAACTGTCCTGACCCAACAATAGACTAACATAGCCATCAGTCAACTGTCATAAGCCAGTATTGACTCAGAAATATTATGTGCTCTGTCCACTTAAAGTCAGTCGATTGTCAGTGGTCAATCGACTGTCAAAGCACCAACCAGTAGTCAAGCCACAGTCGACTACTCGACTAGTCGACTAGGTCATAACACCAGTCGACTACTCGAGTCTTCTGAGCCCTCTGAATGTCAAGCACTTGATCAATTGATTGGTCCAAAGTCTTAGTCAACTGTCAAACAATCTGCCTGATTGTTTTAGCCCACCAATCGACTGAACCAAGCTTTAGTCGACTAGTAAATCTCAAAACTGAGGTTTAACACCCAAGTATGATCTTCTCATACTTGATACACACCCTTAACCTATATTTAAACCTTCAAGCCACTTCCATTAGCCTCGCACCTTTGGTTCGAGTCCACAACTCCTCACCTTTGTGCTAGCCTTCAAGTGCTTCCATCAGCTTCGTCATGCTACCGGGTCTACCTTTACCAAGACCTTGTGCCTCCGGGACTTCCGTCGCCAAGTCTCCATACTTGAAATTTCACTGCTAAGACTACATTTTTGTACTTACACGAGCAAAACTACACACTTGAGCTTTTCCCTTGCCAAGTCTCCAAACTTGGACTTCCACTCGAGTCTTACTCAAGTTTGGTCAACTTCGACCTAAGGTTGATTGCTCCAACAATTTTCTCCTAACAATTTCTCTCACATGATCTTAGATGTCTCAAATCATCCAATAGTCATATGATCATAGTATAGTTAAATGTATTGTCAAAAATCAAAATACTACTCAAGTCTCACTTGAGCCTGATCAATCTTGACTCGAGACCGATTGCACCAACAGTCTCCCATTTTTTACATTTTATAATACTTTTAAGTTAGACTGGCCCATAAGCCAAACTCGACTCTTCTTATGTCAAGGCATAATGAAAGTTTCCTAACTTAAACCCTTCAATTCTCCCCCTTTGACATACATCAAAAAGTCTACCAAAATTTTTCATATCTCATCTTCCAATGAGATCCTTCACTCTCTCTCTTAGTCCAAGACTCATCATAAATGCCTTCATTCCAATGAAAGACAATTCTTCACTCTCTCCCTTTTTAACCTTCATCCATCATCCCTTGATGGACAAACTCCCCATAAAGGCTTACTCCTCCTAACCATTACACCAACAATGTTCTTGGAGAGTTCCTAAGCTTATAGAAAATCTAAACAATCAAAAATAAAGGTAAAAATTCAAACTTGAACTTTAGCATCCCTTAAAATTTGATTCTTATCCTAATTAACTCTCATATTTATTTTCAATGAACATCTCACCTATCCAATGATTCTCTAAGCATATTATAGGGTTAGACATGGCTAGGGTACATAGGGGTGCTGACAAATAGATAAACAAATATTGTTAAGTCAAAAATCATACCATCAATCGACTGAAATTAGTAATCAGTCGATTAAAACCATCACCAATCGAATGGCTACATGCAGTAGTCGACTGACATTTGATTTTCTAGAAATCACACTTTTTAGATGAATTTTGAAAATTCATAAGTAATTACATGATTTTCAAAAAATCTTGAAACTTCATATATACATTACTTATGTCAAGTAATATGGGTGAAAAATAGTTTTATATTAAAATACTTATTATTTTGAAAAAATGATACAAAGTTCAAAACTATTGCAAACATTAATGTTTTTGCCTAACTTGTATTAACATTCTCAATGGTGATTGCTATCAAAAGATGGACTTCACCAAGATTTTCTAAAATTATTTTAAAATTATTTTTAAACCTCATTTTCAATCATGATTTATGGGCTAAGTATACATGACTTGTACACTAATTTTTCTCATGATTTGTGTATATGATTGAAAGAGTTTAAGTTTATTTCAATTGAACATAACTCAATTTTCTAGCACCTCATATGTATCTAAGACATATCAATACACACATATATCGTCCTACAATCTTTGTGAGAAGTGGGTTTGATTTTTTCCTAACCTAAGGGTTCATGCATTAATATCTAGACATATTCATTTGATTCATTTATCTAAGACATCAAATAATATCATTTGTCCTTAATTTAAAAATTGATAACTTCAATGCATGAATTATGATCAAGACATAAATAATTTGTATAATTTAAAATATTTGTCAATGATGTCATGACATAATAAGAAAACCTAAGTATTAGTCATGACATTAATCAATCTAATTATTATCATGACATTTTAAATAATTATATGAAACATGATGTTATGACATGGATTATGGCAATCAAAGCATAACAAATATAAAAAATACAAAGGTATAGAATACCTAAGTCTTAAATCAAATTGCTATTTTCTAAAATTATATCAACTACCATCATTTCCATAATAACACCTAAATCTCTCAAGTGCATCAAAACTCCAATTTGGCATACTATTAACCTTTAACCTAATTATGCCAAATATGATCAATTTTTAAACTTCATAATTTATATTGGTACATCCTAAAATTTTTTAGGATTAAATTATAATTTCATTTTCAAATTATCACTATACCTCAAAAATGCTCTAAGTATCAACTCTACTATGGTTAGATTAACCACTTTTTCATTTTAGGTTGATATACCTTAAACTCATTTAGTGTGAAGGAATCACATTCCTAGGAATCCAATACATATTAAAGCTCCTTCAGTTTACAAGGTACTCACTAAGGATAATCTCTCTTAGTATCTTTCTAATGATCCTCATAAATTTGGAAGTCTTGATCATTGTGGTTTCTTCAAGGTCAATTCTAAGGATTGCCTCCCTTGTAACCTTGCTAATGACTTTATTAGACTTGGATGTCTTAGTCATTTGAGTAGGTTAGCTCTAGGGATATCTTTCTTTGTAACCTTAACTTTCCTAGACCTATGGTTAGTTTCATAGTTAAATGAAATACTATGGTAAGAAGGATTGATTTCTTTGGACTTAGGCTTGTAATCCAAACCTTTCTTATCCTTAGAAGGATCTTGTCTACTAAAACCTAAACCTTGTCTATTTGACCCTTCAATCAGATTTTTCCAAGGGTCTTTTCCAATTTATCAAGTCTTAATCTCAATACTTAATTTTCTAACTCTAATACCTCAAGGTTTGTTTTTCTATCATTTTTTTGGATATTTTGATTCTTCCTCGGCATATGTCTACTCTTCTTAGGGTTATTGTCTAGATTGTTGACTTTCTTAGATGAACTTGGTCTACCTCTAAAGGTTCTAGTATTTTCCTTAAGTAGAGTGGTTCTAGAATTGTCCTTAATCCTAATTTCATGAGATTTTGCACCTAAAAAATAAAACTTATTTCTCACATGCTTTTTATCATGAACAATTGCAAGTAAATTATTAAATGATACCTTAGGTTTTGTCACGGGAGCTCCCCATACACATGAAGCTCCTCTCATGTTCTTCCTAGGGTTTCTTCCCTTTGGACATTGATTCCTATAGTGACCTCTTTTATTGCACGCAAATCACACAATATGCTCCTTGCCTTTCGGATGAGGGTACCGATCTCCTTGGTCTTCTCCTTCACTATTTGAGCCTTCATCTTGGCTCTTTTTAGACACTTGCTCTTGTAGTGTCCCACTTCCCTACATTCAAAGCATGTTATGCGATTTTTATTTTTATTGGTCATGCTAGAATTACTTCCTTATATGTAGAGAAGGCTTGGGAAGGTTCTTCATTTCTTCTGGCGGTAGAGGCTTCCTCTTGCTCCAATGTTGAGAATCTAATGTCCTCCTCAATCCTAAAGGTGGAGTCTTTCTCTAACTCTTCTACTTCTTCTTCAGAAATTGAACATCTTTCAACATTCGAAGCCTTTCGAAAGATGACGCTTGCTTCTTCCTTGACTTCTTCTTCATCTATCTGAATAGGAGAATTTTTCGTAAATTTTTTGTCAATTTGCTCCATAACTCCTTGACATTCTTATAATTACCTAATCTACACAAAACCTCATTAGGGATTAAATTAATTAGGGTTTTTGTTACCCTTTCATTTATCTCGAAGGCTTGGATCTGTTCTTCTGTCCATATCTTCCTCTTGATAAGCTTTCCCTTGTCATTTGTAGGAGCTTCGAACCCGTCCATTAGGATGAATTATTGCTCGATATCCATCATAAGGAATCTTCATCTTCGTGCTCCATGTCAAAAAATATTCTCGGTCTAATGATGGAGGAATCCAGATATTATAGCTGAATCCGTCACTTGGCTCCATTTTGATCTATCCCCTCGCTCCTTCCGACGGTTAATCCTTGAAGAGCGACCTCTCTCTGATACTAATTATAGAACCGTTGATGTCGCACTAGAGGGGGATGAATAGCATTCTTTGATTTCATTCGCATTCGTGCTTGTCTATGAGTTGTTAGTGCGCAACCGAAATAAAGATAATCAAAAACAAAAACAACACAAGCATACAACGCTGTTGTTTAACGTGGTTCGGAGATAAAGCTCCTACTCCACGGCGATCATTAAGGCAGATCACTACTTCTTCAATGCTTCTACTAATTTCCTCCTTTAGGTAAGCACCATGGTGGAGTAAACCTCTTTACATCTTGAGTTTTACAACAAAATACAATAAGTATATAATGTAATGAGCAATTACAAGTAAAGAAACACTTTACACAATAAATCTTTGCTTGAGCACTCTTTTGGTTGCTTCGGATGGCTAGAAAGGTATAGGAAGCATCAATTTATCCCCTTCAAGATCACCAAGAATCAGTTTCCCTCTTCTCCACCGAAGTCCACCTTTTATAATTCAACTAGGGTTGTTTTTCGCATAGCAGTCGACTGGCCTTACCTAGCAGTTAACTGTCCACTTGACCATTGACTCACAACGAACTAATCCATGTCAGAAATTATCCGATCAATCAACTATCCTAACCCAACAGTCGACTGACATAGCCATCAGTCGACTGTCATTAGTCAGCAATTAACTCAGAAACATTTTGTGTCATATCCACTTAAGATTAGTCGACTGCTTACCCTAAAGCACCAGTCAACAATCGACTACTTGACCAATCGACTGGTCATAACTCCAGTCGAGTCTCCTGAGCCCTCTGAGTACCGAGCACTCAACCAGTTGACTGGTCCAAAGCCCCGATCGACTGCCAAATAATCTTCCTGATTAGTTTAGTCTACCAGTCGACTGAGGTTTAACACCCAAGTATGATCCCTTCATACTCGACACTCACCCTTAGTCTAGACCTAAGCCTTCAAACTACATCCATCAGCCTTGTGCCTTTGGTTCGAGTCCACGACTCCTCACCCTTGCGCTAGCCTTCAAGTGCTTCCATCAACTTCGTCATCCTATTAGGTTTACATTTGCCAAGAGGCCGCACCTCCAGGACTTCCATTGTCAAGTCTTCGTACTTAGACTTTTGCTACCAAGACTACACCATTGGACTTACACAGTCAAGACTACACACTTAGACTTTTCCCTTGCCAAGAATCCATTCTTGAACTTCTCCATGTCCAAGTATTCATATTTTAACTTTTCCCTGCAAAGTCTCCAAACTTGGACTTCCACTCAAGTCTTACTCGAGCTTGGTCAACCTAGACCTAAGACTAATTGCTCCAACAATCTCCTACTAACAAATTCCCTCACATGACCTTGGATGTCCCAAACCATCCACTAGTCATATAATCATACGTATAGTCAAACGTATTGTAAAACCCATTGTTAAACATCAAAACATTATTCAAGTCTCACTCAAGCATGGTCAATCTTAACTCGTGGTCGATTGCACCAACAAATACCATAAGTCAAGTAATACAAAATGCAACTAAATCATAGTCCGTGGTATAAAAGAAATAGAAATCAAAACTCTTGATGTGAGATGGGTCCGACGAGCAGGACCTCTGAACATCATACTATATCTTCTATCTACTATCTGGAGGGAAAAAATAAACGAGATAGTAAGTACAAATTACTTAGTAGGTATAGGAAAGATAGTGCATGAACTAAATATAAGGAGATCAAAGGATATATAATCTCATAGGTAATATCAACTAAGCAATAGAAAGAACATAATAAATATATATATCAACCTGATCCACCAAGTATAATATAATAAACAAAAATAAATGGGGATTTGCAATGGTATTGCTCGTAATCACATGAGCAATATATAACAACACATAACAAACAATAATATGTATGACAAGGTCATGCCTATGCAACATATCACAAACATAATGCAATATATATCACCGGCATATGCAACGCACATCACATGCATATACATGGTTACTGCTGGCACGTAACTCTTGTTACCACTATCTCTGAGTGGCCAAATGGATGGACATGACAATTGTACATAACTCCACCTACCACTACTCTAGAGTGGTTGAGTGGGCAATATAAAAGTAGCTATCTAGCTACATACAAAGGAGGTCTTTGTCTGCACGTAACTCCAGCTACCACTATCCCACGTGGTTAAGTGCGTGGGCAAGACATGACTAATTGCACGCACCTCCAACTATCACTACCCCGAATGGTCGGGTGGACAAAAATGATTGATAACACTCTCAATCATAAGGGAGACCTTGGTCGTCAACATGCATGTGTTGGTGTAATCGACTCAGGTCACAATTAACCAAACTCGAGTTTAACTCAAGTAGTATTTTGATGTTGGACAAAATGATTGAAAATGTGATTGTCATGGAAAGTCCAAACATGAGTTTTGACAATAGTAAAGTCTAAGTCTTGGATACTTAGCATGAAAAGTCCTAGAATGGTCTTAGCAATGGTAAAGTCCAAGTCTTGGGTACTTGGCATGAAAAGTCCAAATATGGGTCTTGGCAATGGTAAAATCCAAGCATGAGTCTTGGCAATGGTAAAGTCCAAGTCATAGATACTTGACAATTGGGAAGTCCAAGGATGTGATATTGGCGACATAAAATTTAAGTTATAGTCTTGGCAGCATAAGTCCAATGTTTGACGACGTAAAGTCCAAGCGTTTGTCTTAGCGGCATAAGTGTTAGGGCAATCTCTTGCCATGATAAGGTTTTGATGTGTGTGGCAAAGGGTTTAAGTTAGGTTGTTATTGTGATTTGATATGTGCGTTGGAGTCTTGCAGGACTTAATAATTCGCACATGGAGCCTTGGCGAGTTTCACTTCTAATGACTCGGTCCTTGAGTTAGTGAAGGATGACTTTGCGGAAGTCGTGCGTTTGGAGCATCCGAGGGACCGTCGGACGAGAAGCTTGGAGTGAAGCCGGAGGAAGTAGACTTTAGGCGAGACGCGAAGGATGACGCTGCAGAGTCATGCGCTTGGCACATCCGAGGGACATGGCCGGACGAAGACAACTTCGAAGGCGAGGGACTCCAAGGGATGAGAGTGAGCGAATGTAACCCGGGAAGAGGTAGTGCTCGTAGGTAAAACTTGGTAATTTGGCTAAGTGTCGGATGAGGTTTCGACACACGATCAGCCATGAAATGACATGATTACGCTCTAGTCGAACAGGTTTGGTAGTATCCCGATGGGTTTATGCCCGTGATATGGAATGGTAGTGACGCAAGAAGTCGCGCATAATCACTCGTGGCGATCGGGCGATCGACTACGGAGGCAGCAATCGACTAATGGTTACATCAGTCGACTGCCAAGTGTTCCGTTGGACTACAACGGTCGAAATCCAACGTGTTCGGAGGCCGTTGTAGTAGCGGCGTGATCATTTATCAGGCGTGATCGTGGCGCGGCAACGAAGAAATCAGCCCTCTCTATAAAAAGAGAGGGTGTGGGCTTTTGGATGGCTAATGCTCATATTCCAAACCATCATCCAAGTGCTCTACAAGTGATAAACTCCTTCTTCTAGTTCTCTTTCACATCAATTGTAAAAGGAGTGTTCTTGAGTTGTAAGGGTCACCTCCACCTAGCTTGGTGCAAAGGAGAGACCAATAGTGGATTGGTTGCGGAGTGATTCACCAAGGACGAATCGGGGACCGTGGATTAGCAGCGTAACCGTGAATCACGTTATATTATCTTGTTAGCATTGTTTTTACCTTTTCATTATTTATTTGCTTGTCTTGTTTTATTTCCGTTGCACTAATTAGTTTTGTAGACAAGCGAATTATGTCATCGAACGAAAGAGGGCTATTCACCCCCCCCCCTCTAGCCGGCCAACACCACACCGATCGATCCTCTACAAGTGGTATCAGAGCCGAGGAAAGCTTGTCGAGGACTAAACGCCACAACAAGCACATTCAAGAATGACCGGCTCCAACATTCACCCACCAAAGTTTAAAGGAGAATTCTCTTGGTGGAAAAAGAGAATGGAGGTATTTTTCGAAACCGATTTCGAAATTCTTTTAATTATGGAAAATGATTTCGAAATACCTAGGGATGAAGAAGGGGAGCTATTGGAAAAATCAAGATGGAGCAAGAGGCAAAGGGAAGAGTATTTGGCAAATTCAAAAGTCAAACATCACCTCTACAATGTACTCCCCCAACAAGAAGTAAACCGGATTGGGGAATGCTCTAGTGCCAAGGAGATGTGGGAGAAGCTAGTAGAGCTTCATGAAGGTACCTCGGAGGCCAAACTTGCAAGGAGAGACCTCCTCCGCTCCCAACTATCAAACATCAAATTAGAAAAGGGAGAAAAGGTAACCTCACTACACTCTAGATTTAAAGAGATAATAATCGGTTTATCTAGTGTAGGAGAGAAGCTTTCAAATAGGGACATGCTCATGAAGGCTATAGATGTCTTTCCTCGGTCCTCAAGATGGAACTCTATGGTGGACTCGTTCTACATCTCCAAGAACCTAGAAGTTAGCATCTTGGAGGAATTTTTCTCAACAATGGAACTCCACGAAACAAGGCTTGAAGGAATAGTAGAAGAGCCTAGAATTCAACCTTCAAGAGGAGTAGCCTTGATGGCCCACAAAGAGAAGAAGAAGATGGAGACTCCCTCCTCCGACGAAGCATCCTCATCCTCCTCCATGGATAGCACGGAAGAAACTTATATGGTAAGGAGGGTAAGGCGTGCATTAAAAGGTTTTAAATTCAATAACTCTAATGATAGAAGAAGAAGACCAAGGGGGGAGGTGATTTGTTATAATTGCCAAGGAGAGGGACACATAAGGGACAATTGTCCCCTCTTGAACAAAAGCAAGGAGGAGAAGAAAAAGAAGGAAGAAAAGAAGAAGAAGAAGGGGAGCAAGAAGAAGGAAGAAGAGAAGAAAGCCAAAGAAAAGGGAAAGGCAAAGGCACTAAAAGCAAGGACTTGGGATGACCCTTCCTCCTCCTCCTCATCATCATCTGAGGAAGAAAATATTTTTGTCACAAATTTGGCATTGATGGCCTTTGACGATCTAGACTCCTCCTCCTCCGAAAATGAAGGATCAAGCACAAGTGAGGAGAGCTCTAGCGAAGGGGGAGCTTCTTCACCATCCTCCGCATCCAAAGAAGAAGACATGGAAACTATGGTAACGAACCTCTCACCAAGTAAAATAGTTTCCATGATTTCTAGTCTTACTAAGGATCTATTTAGAGCTAAAAGGAAAAATAAGAGCATGCTAGATCAAATTAAGGTCTTAGAAAATAAATTAGAACAAGCATGTTTAGATGTTAATAATGATGATGCATGCTCACATGATCTTTATGTGCCATTAGATGTAAGTGATGCATGTATAGAGGAAAATAGGGCTCTAAGGAAAAAGGTAGATCATTTAACCAAGGCCCTAGAAAAGTTTACAATTGGCTCAAACACTCTTAACATGATCATAGGAAGCCAAAGAGCAAGTTTTAACAAGAAAGGCCTAGGATATAAAGAAAATAAAAATGAAAAGGCCTATAAATGTTTAATTGCTAGGGGTCAAGACAAAAAGAAGGTAATAGCTAGAAAATGAATCCCTAAAGAATTTTTAGTGAACCCCATAGGCAAGAATTTATTTTGGGTTCCGAAATCCATCCTAAAGGGTTAGGAAAACCCTAGGATAGTCAACCATAAGGATTTCACCTATATCATATTTTTGGTTGACTTAGGATGGCGGGATAATATTTTTGAAATAGTATTAGGTGATGATAATGCACCTATAAATAGATAAATCATGCTTTAGGTAATATTTGCCTTATTATCATGATGTAATGCCTAATGCATGATTGCAATTTGATGAATACATGTGTTTCATTATCATAATGTGAAATTAATTCGTACATGTCTTTATGATCATGTTGGATGTTAGGATGATACTTAACCATGGGTAGAAATGCATGAAATTAATGGTTAAGTGTATACAAATACCTTTAGGATGCATCTCACACTCACCATAGGTTATCTTGATTGAAAACATAGCATGGGTGAGATGATAGGATGATACTAATGGTCCACTAATGCCTATGGCATTTAGATGTGTTAGGACCCTTGGAATGGCTAGAGGGGGTGATTAGCCTTTCTTCTTTTCTACAAAAAATGTTAGCGGAAGCAATATGAAATATAAACACAAATCAAAGCAAGAACAAAGCTAACACCCGATGTACGTGGTTCGGAGATGACGCTCCTACTCCACGGCAATCCGTAAGGTGGATTAGCCCTAATCAACCTTCACTAGAACCTCCTTTGGATGAACCAAGGTGGAGAAACCTTTCTTACAATGCTCTCCTCTTCTTTACAATGATGGATGATCAAGAACAAGAGAAGAGGAGGATTTAAATCACTAAAAACACTTGGAAGGCTTGGTGAGCACGAGAGTATAGTTAGGAGCAAGAGCACTAGCTTCACCAAGCTCCCCATGGCCCCTTTTTATAGAAGAGGGGTTGTTTTTCCCGTTGGGCGTCGATCAGTCGACTGATGCATGCCATCGATCATTGCCGCCAGCCAACCCAAACGCGATCTCGCGGAGATTCGTAGCCGCAATTTCCAGCGGGTGATCGATCGGTGATCCCTCCATCGATCGGGATGGGGTGATCGATCAGTGATCAAGCGATCAGTGAGGCGCGTTACGTAGCGATATTTCCCTTGATCGGTCGGTGATGCCCCGGCGGTCGGTGATCGGCGATCGATGATCAAGGCAAAGCGATCGGTGATGGTCGAGGTTTCATCTCGACTCGATCGAGCGCGACGATCGGTGATACATCATATCAGTCGACTGATACTCATCAAGTATGAGTAATTCATACTTGATTTTATACCCTAGACCTAGACTCAACCTTCTATCTCCTCAATAAGCCTTGCGCCTTCAGGATCCCTCCGAGTCCGCGACTTGTTCATCCTTTGCGCTTTGCTTCCAAGAGCTTCCTTCGGTTTCGTCATGTCTTGGGTTGCCAAATGCTTGGACTTTACGCCGCCAAGACTACAAGCTTGGACTTATGCTGCCAAGACTTTACTTTGGACTTCCTTTGCCAAGGTTCACTTTGGACTTTATGCTGCCAAGACTACAAGCTTGGTCTTATGCTGCCAAGTCCATCCCTTGGACTTCCTTTGCCAAGATCATACTTGGACTTCCTTTTACCAAGTACTTCATCCTTGGATTTCCCTGTCACTTAAACACATTCGTAATTAGATCACAAGATATTGCCTAACTTAGATGATTAGCCAAACATCAAAACATATAAATGCTTGGAGCATTGTTGCACCAACAATCTCCCCCTTTTTGATGTTTGACAATCATTTAAGTTAGGTCTTTAAAGATACACACATAATCATCTAACTTAAGCATTCCTTCTCCCCCTTTGACATACATCAAAAAGAGAAGGATGAAAGAATTAAGAATGTTGGATCTTGGACTAAGGTATTAGATCGAAATTAAGCTCCCCCTTAATCCAAGATAGGATGTAAATTACATTTGAAGCAAAGCATAATCTAAAATTCAAAAGTTAAATCCTAACTTTGCACCAACAATGGTTTTGGGGATAAAAGGATAGAATTTATTGAAACTCCCCCTAAACCAACATTAAGCGGTCCTAAAACTTTGTTTATTGCAATATTATCATACTAGAGTGGTAGGACATCAAAAATACATCAAATATCAGAAAATGGAGCTATTATCAGAAAACCGATTGTATCGATCGTTTACGAACGATCATTGCTGATCGCTTGAAATCGAAATTTCAAATTTTCATTTTTTAAAATGCGGTAGAAATTCCAAAAATCTCGAAAAATCACGAAATTTTGCATACGCATTTCTGAAATCATATTTTATTAAGGAAAAATAATTTGAAAAATATATGTTTTCCAGATTTCAAGATTGATATAAATTTGGAAACTTACAAAAGTTCTAAAGAATTTTCAACCTTTGTATCACTTTTGTGATTCACTTGAAAACTGTTTTCCAAAATATAATGAACATAGTTTAAAATATATATGATTTGGAATTTCCAACCATGTTCTTAGAGCTATATACTCATTACTTGAATACAAGCCTTCCCAATGGTTGGTCCATAAGGTATTTATGTCTCTAGGTGTGTCATTGGCTCATAGTAATGCATCATAACAAGCATGATGAGCCAAGTACACCTTCCCTATCATCTCACATGGTTCCAAGTGTTTCAATACAAAAATCAAGGTTTCTTAAGACTTTTTGTGAGATGTATCAAGGTATAAAGATAACATATAAACATGGGATCATGCAAACCTAGAATTTTACTCTACAAAGCACATACCAAGCTCTCTCCTTAAAGATGAAAATTCATTTTCGGGAAGAGCTTTGGTGAAGATATCGGCAATGTTGGACTTAGATTCTACATAATTAAGTTCAATGTCCCCTCTTGCCACATGATCTCTTATGAAGTGATGTTTCACTTCAATGTGCTTGGTCCTAGAGTGATGTACCGGATTTTTGATCAAATTGATGGTACTCACATTATCACAATAAACTTTAATGTTAGAGTAGTGTAGCTCATAGTCCACAAGAGTATGCCTCATCCAAAGTAATTGAGCTACACAACCACCCATAGCCACATATTCAGCTTCGGTGGTTGATAAAGCAACACAATGTTGCTTCCTACTACTCCAACTAACTAGGGAGGACCCAAGAAATTGGCATCCACCACTAGTACTTTTCCTATCCAATTTGCACCCGGCATAATCGGAATCGGTATAACCAAGTAATTCAAATGACCTAGTCCTAGGATACCAAAGTCCTACATTTAGGGTGCCTTTAATATACCTTAATATTCTTTTGACGGCTACCAAATGTGATTCTTTGGCACAAGATTGGTATCTTGCACACATACCTACCGCAAATAAAATGTCGGGTCTACTAGCGGTTAGGTATAGTAAGCTACCAATCATACTCCTATAAAGTTTAAGATCAATTGATTTACCTTCATGATCACTATCTATCCTAGTGCTAGTGGCCATAGGAGTGGTTACAATTTTGGCATTTTCCAAACCAAATTTCTTGATCATTTCATTTGCATATTTGGTTTGATAAATATGAATACCCTCATTGGTTTGTTTGACTTGCAAGCCTAGGAAAAAGGTAAGCTCTCCAACCAAACTCATTTCAAATTCATTTTCCATATTTTTTATAAAGTCTTGAAGAAGATCATCATTTGTTGACCCAAAGATGATATCATCAACATATACTTGGGCTATGAATATATCTTTTAACGTTGACTTTATAAACAAAGTTTGATCTACTTGGCCTCTTCTAAAATCCTTAGAAATTAAGAAGGATGACAATCTTTCATACCATGCCCGGGGAGCTTGTTTTAACCCATATAATGCTTTCCTAAGCTTACATACATGATTTGGATAATCTATGTTCTCAAATCCGGGAGGTTGCTCTACATATACTTTCTCCTTAATAAAACCATTTAAGAATGCCGATTTAACATCCATTTGGTAAAGTTTAAATCCCATGTAGGAAGCATACCCTAAGAGAATCCTAATAGATTCTAACCTTGCAACCGGGGCATAAGTCTCATCATAGTCAAGCCCCTCAACTTGATTGAATCCCCTAGCAACCAACCTAGCTTTATTTCTAGTGATATTTCCTTGATCATCTAGCTTATTCCTAAAAACCCATCTTGTAGTAATTATGGTGCTATCATTGGGTCTAGGTACTAGTTCCCACACTTGACTTCTCTCAAATTGACCCAATTCATCTTGCATTGCCAAAATCCAATCCGGATCATGTAATGCATCATTGATCGATTTGGGCTCAATTTGTGAGATAAGAGCAACTTGACTAGTAGGAGGTCTATGAAATGACCTAGTTCTTACTACTTGAGATAGATCTCCTACAACTTGGTCAAGTGGATGATCTTGATGAATTCTTAGGTTTCTAGAAGGGGTTTCAATTTGATCATTGTTATCTTCCACCCTTCTTTCATCATCGGAGTCTCCTCTTCCTCCCCCTTGATCATTAACCCTAATGGTCAAATTTTGAAGTTTTTGTGTAATGTCTTGATTATTGTCATTAATATCATTATCAATGGAGGACTTTCTAGGGTAGGTACTAGTAGTTTCATAATATTGAACATTGGAAGACTCCTCAATCCCTTTGGTTCTCTTATTGTAGACTCTATACCCTCTACTTGTGGATGAGTATCCAACTAGGATTCCCTCATCCGCTTTTGATTCAAATTTTCCTAAGTTATCTTTGGTGTTTAGAATATAAACTTTACATCCAAAGACTTTGAAATAATGAATTGTGGGTATAGTCCCATTCCATAATTCAAATGGTGTTTTTCCTAAAAACCTATGGATTTGAACCCTATTTTGGATATAGCAAGCGGTATTAACCGCTTCCGCCCACAAGTAGCTAGGTAGAGAATATGCATTAAGCATAGTCCTAGCCGCCTCTTGTAGGGCACGATTTCTCCTTTCCACCACCCCATTTTGTTGGGGTGTTCTCGGACAAGAGAACTCATGCTTGTACCCTTGCTCTAAACAAAATTGTGAAAATTTTAGATTTTCAAATTCACCACCATGATCACTACGGATCCGGTTGATTTTGAGACTCTTTTCATTTTCAACCCTTTTACTAAATCCTATGATTATTTCTAAGGTATCATCCTTATGTTTCATAAAATAGACCCAAGTATACCTAGAAAAATCATCTACTATAACCAAACAATATTTATTACCATTTAACGATGGAGTACTATGGCAATCAAATAAGTCAAGATGCAATAATTCTAATGGTAAAGAGGTATTGGTTAGGGTTTTACCTTTGTGTGATGTCTTTGTTTGTTTTCCTTCTTGGCATGCATCACACAATTTGTTCTTGACATACTTGATCTTTGGTAGCCCTTTGACCAACTCCATCTTGGCTACCTTGGCTATGTTTTTCATGTTGATATGCCCCAATCTTCTATGTCATAGCCAACTTTCCTCTTCTTTTGCAACAAAACACTTAGTAGAAATGTTAGAAGCATATGAAAGATCAACATAATAGATGTTTGATTTCCTATATCCAACTAACATACAATCATTTAACTCTTTGTGTCTAATTATGCATTTTGAGGATTCAAAAGAGACATGATAGTTTGCATCACAAAGTTGACTAACACTTAATAAATTAAATTTCATATTTTCAACTAGCAATACTTTGTGAATAACAATTTTAGGGGATACCTCAATTGTACCTCTACCTAATATCTTGAGTTTTCCACTATTCCCAAAGGACACCGCTCCCTTCTTCACATATTTAATTGTGGAGAACTTTCTCACATCCCCGGTCATATGTGTTGAGCAACCGCTATCCACAATCCACATACCTCGCTCTCCTACCTAAATCACATGAAAAACACAAGCTTTTGGTACCCAAACATTTGGACCGGTAACATTAAGTAAAAACTTCTTAGGTACCCAAGCTTTCTTAACCTTACCCTTAATGGTTGCTTTCCTATTAATTAATGAAATATAAGCAACTTCTTTTTCTTTTGGCTTATATCCTAACCCGGCCTTGTTATAAACCGCTCTTTGTCTACTAAGAATCATATCAAGACACTTTGGGTCATTTGAAAATTTTTCTAAACATGCTTTCAATTCACTAACCTCATCCTTAAGTTTGTCATTTTCTTCCCTAAGCATGCAAGAGTCAATATGTGAAGGCTTTTCATCCCTAATGGCCTTTAGTTCTACCTTCATGCTCTTAACCTTAGATTTTGACTTATCTAGAGCTTCTTTAAGATAAGCAATTGATTTATAGAGAAGCATAACCTTGGGAGAATTCATTACCTCATCGTCACTAGATGACGATTCATCACTTGAAGAATCTTCTTGACTTGATGTGCCGGAATCATCTTCTAATGCCATGAGTGTCACATGGCGTGTGATGTGGCAAAGCTCATCATCAGATGAAGAGTCTTCAACACTTGGTGTGTCTCATGTGGTTTGAGCCACCATGGCCTCCTTCTTCTTCTTTTCCTTCTTGTCCTTCTTTTTCTTTTCCTTTTCCTCCTTCTTCTTTAGCTCCGGGCAATTCGGCTTTATATGCCCCTTCTTATTGCAAGCATGGCAAATCACATTATTGCTAAAACTTGAACTACCATTAAATTTACCTTTTGAGGAATGAGACCCCTTCCTTGCTTCTCTATTCTTGACTTTCTATAAAGCTTCTTGACGAAATTTGCCATTTCACTAGATGAGTCCCCATCGCTACTTGACTCATCCTCCGACTCGGATGATGATGAAGCTTCTTTTCTTTCCTTCTTCTTCTTTTCTTTCTTGTCCTTCTTTTCAACAAATAGAGCTAAACCCTTATCATTAGATTACATTTTAGATAGCTCATGTAATTCAAACTCACAAAATAATTCATCAATTTTAATTTGAGATAAATCCCTAGTTACCTTAATGGCATCAACTATTGAAGTCCATAAAGAGTTTCTAGGAAATGCTTGTAAAATATATCTTACCAAATCCCGGTTGTCAACTCGCTCACCTATGATATGGAGTCCGTTTATAATTTCCTTGAACCTTCCATGCATTTGACTTACGGTTTCATGCATCTTCATTTGGAAGGCTTGAAGTTGTCCAATTAATAGGTCCTTCTTGGCCCTCTTTGATTCCTTGGAACCTTCATTTAGCTCAATGAGCTTTTTCCATAGCTCCTTGGCGGATTCAAAAGGCCCCACCTTGTTGAGTTGCTCCATTGTGACGCCGCATTGGATGGTGAGGACGGCCTTTGCATTTGATTCAAATTTCTTGTTTATTTCTCTTGTCCAATCCTTGCTTGGAATAGGATGTCCATGTTCATCCACCGGTTCCTCGAAGCCATCTACAACACTATGCCAAATTTCAATATTACTCATAAGATAGTACTTCATCCTACCTTTCCAATACGCAAAGTGACTCCCATCGAAGAGCGGTGGCTTGGCGATGCTATATCCCTCTTGAAGAGCCATTGATGTCTTGGTTGATGGTGAGATCTTCCAAGCTATCCGGGCTCTGATACCACTTGTTAGGACCCTTGGAATGGCTAGAGGGGGGGGTGATTAGCCTTTCTTCTTTTCTACAAAAAATGTTAGCGGAAGCAATACGAAATATAAACACAAATCAAAGCAAGAACAAAGCTAACACCCGATGTACGTGGTTCGGAGATGACGCTCCTACTCCACGGCAATCCGTAAGGTGGATTAGCCCTAATCAACCTTCACTAGAATCTCCTTTGGATGAACCAAGGTGGAGAAACCTTTCTTACAATGCTCTCCTCTTCTTTACAATGATGGATGATCAAGAACAAGAGAAGAGGAGGATTTAAATCACTAAAAACACTTGGAAGGCTTGGTGAGCACGAGAGTATAGTTAGGAGCAAGAGCACTAGCTTCACTAAGCTCCCCATGGCCCCTTTTTATAGAAGAGGGGCTGTTTTTCCCGTTGGGCGTCGATCAGTCGACTGATGCATGCCATCAGTCGACTGCCGCCGAAGCCAACGGCTTCTGAAACGCGATCTCCGCAGAGATTCGTAGCCACAATTTCCAACGGCCAGGTGATCGATCGATCCTCCATCATCGGTGATGGGGTGATCGATCAGTGATCAAGCGGCGATCAGTGAGATCGCGTTCGTGGCGATATTTCCCTTGATCACCGGTGATCGATGTTTTTTCGGTGATCGATCGCAGATCGGCCCGATCGATCGGCAGCGATCGGTGATTCATCAGTATGAGTAATTCATACTTGATTTTATATCCTAGACCTAGACTCAACCTTCTAGCTCCTCAATAAGCCTTGCGCCTTCAGGATCCCTCCGAGTCCGCGACTTGTTCATCCTTTGCGCTTTGCTTCCAAGAGCTTCCTTCGGTTTCGTCATGTCTTGGGTTGCCAAATGTTTGGACTTTACGCCGCCAAGACTACAAGCTTGGACTTATGCTGCCAAGACTTTACTTTGGACTTCCTTTGCCAAGGTTCACTTTGGACTTTATGCTGCCAAGACTATAAGCTTGGTCTTATGCCGCCAAGTCCATCCCTTGGACTTCCTTTGCCAAGATCATACTTGGACTTCCTTTTACCAAGTACTTCATCCTTGGATTTTCCTATCACTTAAACACATTCGTAATTAGATCACAAGATATTGCCTAACTTAGATGATTAGCCAAACATCAAAACATATAAATGCTTGGAGCATTGTTGCACCAACAAGATGGTCATTTAAAGTATCAAATAGCAATAGACCAATCATAGGGAAGACTTATGTTTAATTCATAGACATATTGCCCAAAGATCATGGTTGGATATTTCATATGTTTTCAAAACAATTTCTTACTTTAAAATCTGTGTGTTCATGTTTTGAAACAATCCAAAGCAAAACTAGGTGTTAAAATGGATACAAACTTGATCAAAACACTAGTTATTTTTAAAGTTTTTGGATTTTTGGAAAATCATTGAAAATATAATGTTTTTTCATGGAAAACTATTTTTCATTGATAAAGAACCCTAAAAGAAATGTGTTCCCTAAATTTCACTATTTTTTGAATTTTCTGGAATTTATAGTGCATTTCTGAATTTCGTCCAGAAAATCAGAAAACCTGATTTCTTTGTGCCAGTCGACTGCCATACTGATAGCAGTCGACTGATGGACTGTGAACAAGCACAGTAAACTGATTTTATCAGGTTTTTGAGTGATTTTGATTATTTTTTTTTTCTCTCTAAACTTGATGTCATAATATATAAACTTTGTTTAATCTTTTTGATAGTGTCAAAGGGGGAGAAAGATGTATGTTTAAGTAAGGGGGAATATATTTAGGGGGAGTTTCATGTATTAAGGAGGAGAGTTGCTAATCATGTTATTTACATGCTTTCTTTCCTTAATAGTTTATCAAATGTTTTACCTAACTTAAACGGATTGTCACACATCAAAAAGGGGAAGATTGTTAGGGCAATCTCTTGCCATGATAAGGTTTTGATGTGTGTGGCAAAGGGTTTAAGTTAGGTTGTTATTGTGATTTGATATGTGTGTTGGAGTCTTGCAGGACTTAGTAATTCGCACATGGAGCCTTGGCGAGTTTCACCTCTCATGAATCGGTCCTTGAGTCAGTGAAGGATGACTTTGTGGAAGTCGTGCGCTTGGAGCATCCGAGGGACCGTCGGACGAGAAGCTTGGAGTGAAGCCGGAGAAAGTAGACTTTAGGGTGAGACGCAAAGGATGACACTGCAGAGTCGTGCGCTTGTCACATCCGAGGGACGTGGCCGGACGAAGACAACTTCGAAGGCGAGGGACTCTAATGGATGAGAGTGAGCGAATGTAACCCGGGAAGGGGTAGTGCTCGTAGGTGAAACTTGGTCATTTGGCTAAGTGTCGGATGAGGTTTCCCGACACCAGTCGACTACCATGAAATGGCGATCGCTTCCGAGTCGAACGGGTTCGACCGATATCCGATCGATGGGTTTATGCCCAACGACGATCAATGGAATGGCGACGCCGTAAGAAGTCGCGCACAGAACCTCTCGTAGCAGTAGGCGACTACGGAAGAATCGACTGATGGTTACATCAGTCGACTGCCAAGTGTTCCGTTGGACTATAACGGTCAGGATCCGACATGTTCGGAGGTCATTGTAGTGGCGGCAGTCGACTGCCAAGGGAAGCAGCCGACTGGTGGCGACCAACGGGAAGAAATCAGCCCTCTCTATAAAAAGAGAGGGTGTGGGCTTTTGGATGGCTAATGCTCATATTCCAAACCATCATCCAAGTGCTCTACAAGTGATAAACTCCTTCTTCTAGTTCTTTTTCACATCAATTGTAAAAGAATGAGTGTTCTTGAGTTGTAAGGGTTACCTCCACCTAGCTTGGTGCGAAGGAGAGACTAATAGTGGATTGGTTGCGGAGTGATTCACCGAGGACGAATCGGGGACCGTGGATTAGCGGCGTAGCCGTGAACCACGTCATATTATCTTGTTAGCATTATTTTTACCTTTGCATTGTTTATTTGCTTGTTTTGTTTTGTTTCCATTGCGATAATTAGTTTTGTAGACAAGCGAATTACGTCATCGAACGAAAGAGGGCTATTCACCCCCCCCCTCTAGCCGGCCAACACCACACCGATCGATCCCCTACAATAAGTCCAAATGTACCTTGGCAAAGTAGACCTGATTAGCATGACAATAGCCGATGGAAACACCTAAATGATAGCATATGGATGAATAAGTCATGAAGGACTTGGAGGGATCCGATAGACATGAGACTGATGGAGGTGGCTAGAAGGCTTAGTCTAGGCTAAGGGTGGTCTATCAAGTATGAGGGGATCATACTTGAGTTAAATCTCATGTTTGGTGTTTATCAGTCAATTGAGGATATGGATCAGTCGACTGGCCGAATGTTTAACACTTGGCAGCCTAGTCAACTTAGAGTAATTGACTGAGATTATGATCAGTCGATTGGTCAGTAGTCGACTGGAGGCTTGACTATTATAGTGTGCCACAAGAAGTCGACTGGAGTTGGAGGACACGAGCACAGAATATTTGGTAATCGATTGGGCAGTCGACTACCGGACAACAGTCGACTGTTGATAAGGGCAGTCGACTGCTAAGGTATCCGTTGGGCAAGTTCCAGCGTTGATGGAGTCATTGTGAGACAACGAATGGGAGAGCAGTCGATTGAGGACTTTTGACAGTTGATTGCTAGGCATAAAAGCATCCCGAGTAGAGGTTAAAAGGAAGCTGAAATGGAGGATTTCACCAAGGGTTTTCTTGGGCGATTTTAAAGCGAAGTGATGGTACATTTCAAGGTCTTCAAAGGCATCTCCAAGCAACCAACAAGCAAGCAAAGCATTCAAATTCTTGTAAAGTGTTATTTACATTGTTGTTGAATTCCATTTGTAGTTATTTGTATTTATTCTTATTGTTGTAAGATTCTTATACGAGATTTCTCCACCTCTGACGTGTTGTCGAGAAGGAGAAGATTTAGTGGTGGTGTGCATCACTAGAGTTCACTTGAGCTCGACCCGTGGAATATGAACCCTAGGTTCCGAACCACGTTATATTTTTGTATTGTTCTTGTATTATTGCTTTCATTTATTACTTGCATTTGTATTTGTATTCCACTATGCTAACAACAATTGTAGATAAGCAATCAAATGAACGCAAACGAATTTCAAGCGACGAAGCGAATCGCTATTCACCCCCCTCTAGTGACGTCCGATCCTCAACAAGTGGTATCGGAGTGGGTCGCTCTTCA
The DNA here is from genome assembly GCA_025175895.1 of Wurfbainia villosa. Taxonomy (NCBI): domain Eukaryota; kingdom Viridiplantae; phylum Streptophyta; class Magnoliopsida; order Zingiberales; family Zingiberaceae; genus Wurfbainia; species Wurfbainia villosa. The sequence goes on from CM045988.1 coordinate 94,678,784, forward strand.
AGGATTAACAACCAAATGAGCAAAGTGCTAGAGGAGAAGAAGATGGAGTTTCAATAAAAATTGGGTGATGATGTCACGGTTTCACCTTCCTTCGACCGTAAAAATTTTACATATTGAAAAGGTAGAATGATGTATTTTCTTATGTGTGATTATGATAATTGGATTAGTTTTATAATAGGATTTGACGCTCTAAAGGATAAGAAGGGGAGAACACTCGAGAAGAAGAAGTGGACCAATGAGCAAATCTGATATTTCGAAATAAATAATAAGGTAACAAAAATGTTAGTTAATTTGTTACCTAATGATATTTTGGCAAAGTTAGGTTAGTTTAAGGATGCTGAGGAACTATGGAGTAAGCTAGTCAAGCTCCATGAAGAACCCTCAATGGCTCAAGAAATAGAGGAGGACAAAGAATAAGAATGCTCAACGGTCCAAAATAGAGATGATAATGAGACCGAAGAACGGAAGAAGTATGTTCGTCATTCACACAATAGCTTAAAGAATCGGAAGTTGAGAGATGCTCAACATCCGAGGAAGAGGTGGAAGAATTAGAGGAAGCCTCCACCTCTAGAATTGAGGGGGAGGATAGATCATCCTCAATGTCGGAGCAAGAAGATGAGTCATCCACCTCCACGAGCCAAGGATAAGACGAAAATTCCCTTATCGACTTAGGTAACTCAAATACATGTATTAATAATAAAAATCATATAATGTGTTTTGAGTGTAAAGAAGTAGGACACTACAAGAGTAAGTGTACAAAAAGAGTCAAGAAGGCTCAACCGACACTAAAAGTCAATGAAAAGCCTAAGGATGTTGGAGCCCCAACAATTAAGAGAAATGAGCATATTATTTGCTTCAAGTGCAATCAAAGGGGTCACTATAGAAGTCAATACCCTAGGGGGAGGAAGCAAACCAAAGACAAGGGAGGAGCTACACATATAGGGGGAACTAAGGCAAATCCTAAGGTATATTTCATTAATGCTCGCTCTTTATGTAAGGATCAAAAACATGTTGGGAATTTTATTGCAATTCATAATGACAAAAAGCATGCTAGAAATAACAAATTGTATTTCTTAGGTACTGAACATGTTGATTTATCTAAGAACAAATCTAGAACCAATAACTCAATAACAATTCAACCTAAGGAAGGTATTAGGAAGATAGAGAACATTTAGACACTAACCCTAAGGAAGATAGAAAACATTTAGGCATTAACCCTAAGAAAGGTAGGCATATGCCTAAAAGGAAGAGCAGTGTCCAAAGATCAAATGAAAATTTAAAATTTGAGGCATTAGTGGTAGAAAATCAAGTCTTGAGGTCAAGGCTTGAGGAATTGGAAAAGTGAAGGTTTTGCGGAACCGAAGCTCTTATACCACATGAAGGTGGAGAAACTTCGCTTCCCTCTTCAACTTAGTCGTTTGTTCATGGCGATCCCTTCTACGTCCCCGGATAAAAAAAAATTATCATTGACAAGAGGGATTGCCCAAGCTACCGTTTCATCGTCGTGCTATTCGATTAGAGTAGTCACTTGAACAAACTTGTTGTTCAAGCCACCAACCTCTATTCTACGAATAGCCGCGGAATAGATGATGTACGGATCGCCGACTTTTGTGTTTGTATTCGGGGTTCAAGTTAATTTAGCCATTAAACAAAGCATACAACAAGCATATAATTGAAAAACAATTATAGACATAATACAAAAGAACACTAATCAAAATAAACAAGATTATACCTCTTGTTATACCTCTTGATCTTCTATTGTATGTCCTTCCTCCTTTTGAATGTCGTGTGGGCGACGATCTTCCAAAAGTCGAAGCCTCCTAGATCACCAATCTTCCTTTCCTTGTTCACTCCGAACAAAGAAAAATCATAAAATAAAACTCTTCTTCCTATCTAGAACCGGCCACCAAGTCAATGGACTTGATGTTGCCGCCGGCCAAGGAAGAGAATATGGAGTATGGGAATCGGGCAAAGGAGAATCAAGGAGGGTGATGGGTGTCAGCCAACTCTTGGAGAAGAGAAAGGAAACCAACCCTTCACCTTGTAGCCGCCCAAAACTCTAACCCTAGCTCTCCTAGTTATCGCCGGCCAAAGAAGAATCAAGGAGGGTGATGGGCGCCGGCCAACTCTTGGAGAAGAGAAAGGAAAACAAAACCTTCACCTTGTAGCTGCCCAAAACCCTAACCTTAGCTCTCCTAGGTTTCTTGCCGCCCAAGCCAAAGGAGGCAAAACCATAATCTCCCTTCCATTAGTTGTCGCCCAAGCCATAATCCTCCTTTTATAGAGTTGGGCTCAAGCCTCCCTTTAATCTCCACCTTCTATTCTAGGGATTTAATCTCAACCGTCGAACCTAGAGAATTAATCTCAACCGTCGAATCTAAAGACTTAATCTTTACCATTGGATCTAGAGTTTTGTTTTCTACCATTAGATCTAGAGTTTTATTTTCTACCATTGGATCTAAGTTTCATGAGGTTTTAATAGGCTACAATAGGGACCATGAGGAGGAGTTGGATTTTGGCCACCCAATGGATCAAGCCCACATAAAGTCCGATCCATTAATGATAATCCAATCCACTAAAGGATTATCATTGATCTACCTCACCAACCCCCATAAGATAATATGGGCTCCATATATTATTTGTACATTTATCTCCCCGTATTTAAGATCTCGAATGTCCTTCGATTAATTAATTTACTGACAATTAATTAATCAACATCTAACTCCATGAGTAGTACCACTCAACCTTATCATCATGCCGGACCAAGTCCACCTACAGGGTTTACATGATGAATCTTATGAGCTCCTCAAGGGGACATCATCATCCTAATATATAGGACACGATTTCCTCCTATAATCAACGACACACCATATAAATAATATCATTTTCCAACTTACCGAGCCTATCGATTTAATCTATAAATCTCGTCCATTGGTAAATCAAAGAAATGAATACTAAGTATATATGCCCATTATTATATCGGGATTAAGAGCATGTACAATATAATATCTGAGATCTGATTCGATTATGTAGTCAACAATAAATCGAATCACCTCTAAGTCGGTCCTGCTCAATACACACAAAGTGTACTAATGTGATTCTATGGTCAAGACAAACCAATACCAAATCACACTACAACCATACCAATGGTTTGTCCAAAGTCATCTAAATTGTGAGCCTTTACTTATACTTTACAATGAACCGATAACATGATCTCCTATGTGACACTACACACCATGTTATCTACAATGTAAAGTATCAGACTATATGCATAACTAAAAATATGCAAACAATGATCATGTGATTCTTATTTCAAAATAAAGATGTTCATACAAAAGATAGACTTTTCAGTATACATCCCAACAATCTCCCACTTATACTAAAAGACTATGATGTCCTCATACTGTCATACATCTGATTCTCATTCCCTCCACATGCCAATCAAAAGCTCTCGCTTGAAGAACTTTAGTGAAAGGATCTACTAGGTCATCCTCTGATGCAATCTAGGCGACAATAACTTCTACCTCCTTTACGATCTCTTGTATCAGGTGGTACTTGCGCTCTATGTGTTTACTTGCCTTATGGGATCGTGGTTCCTTCGAGTTTGCAACTGCACCACTATTATCACAATAAATTGTGATAGTTCTAGGCAAACCAGGAATCACATCCAAGTCCATCAAGAAGTTCCTGAGCCATACAGCTTCTTTGGTCGCCTCAGAGGCTGCCACATACTCAGCTTCCATGGTGGAGTCTGCCACGCATTTCTGCTTGACACTCCTCCATACAATGGCTCCACCTCACAAAACCTGAGGTAGACTTACTGTTATCCCTATCTGATTGGAAGTCAGAATCTGTATAACCCACAGGGAGTAATTGGTCTGCCTAATAAACTAGCATATAATTCCTAGTCCTTCTTAGGTACTTCAATATATGTTTTACCGTAGTCCAATATCTCTGTCCTGGATTACTCTGATATTTGTTGATCATGCCCACAGCAAAGCAGATATCTATTCTCGTACATAGCATCGCATATATGAGGCTTCCTACTGCCGAAGCATAAGGAACCGCCTTCATCTCCTCTATCTCCTCAGATGTTCTAGGACACATCTCCTTAAACAAAGGAACTCCATGCCTGAAGGGTAGAAAACTCTTCTTGAAGTTTTGCATGCTAAAACGATCCATAATGGTGTCTATGTATGAAGCCTGAGATAAGCACAACATCCTTTTTCTGTGATCCCTTATAACCTTGATCCCAAGGATGTGTCCCACTTCTCCCAAGTCCTTCATATCAAACTGTTTGGACAACCATACCCTTACGTCTGATAACACCTTGACATTGTTGCCAATTAATAAAATATCATCTACGTATAGTACAAGAAATACCACTACGTTTCCGTCACATTTCTTGTATACACAAGACTCATCCGGACTTTGAGTAAATCCATAAGACTGGATTACCTCATCAAAGCAGATGTTTCAAGACCTCGAAGCTTGCTTCAATCCATAAATTGATCGATTAAGCTTACACACAAGATGTTCTTTGCCCTTTGCAATGAATTCCTCTGGTTGCTTCATATAGATGTTTTCCTCAAGACTTCCATTAAGGAAAATTGTCTTGACATCCATCTGTCATACCTCATAATCCATATGAGCAGCAATGCATAAGAGAATCCGGATAGACTTAAGCATGGCTATCGGCGAAAAGGTCTCCTCATAATCGATACCCTCTTTCTGAGTATACCCTTTTGCAACAAGCCTTGCTTTGAAGGTCTCAACCTTCCCGTCTATTCCTCTCTTTCTTTTGTAGATCCACTTGCATCCAATGGTTCTTACACCATTGGGTGGTTCTACTAGCTCTCAGACCTGATTTGAATCCATAGATTCAATCTCAGTATTCATTGCACTTTGTCAAGATACCACATCTTTATCTTGGATTGCTTCGTCATATGTCCAGGGATCAGGTTCATGTTCGCCAGAGACCAAATCAGAAGATTCTCCCAAGAACATGAATCTATCAGGCTGTCTCACAACCCTCCCACTACGATGAGGTATCACCTGTATATCCTTTGTGACACGCGGTGCAGTGACTTGTGGTATATCCTCTTGTACTAGTGGTACTGAAGAAGTGACTTCCCCTTTTAATTCCTCCAGAACAATCTTACTCATGAACTTGTGGTTCATCACATAATCTTCCACTAGAAATCTGTCGTTCGTGCTAACGATCACCCTCTGATCTCTAGGACTATAAAACAAACCTCCTTTCGTTCCTCTAGGATAGCCAACGAACATGCGCACTTCTGTACGAGGTTCCAACTTACCAGCATCTGCCTCCAGCACATGTGCTGGACTCCCCCAAATCCGAATATGTCTCAGACTAGGCTTTCGCCCAGTCCATAATTCTGTGAGAGTAGAAGGCACTGATTTAGATGGTACCAAGTTCAGAATATACACTGTCGTATCTAGAGCATATCCCCAGAACGATTCTCGCAACTCAGAATAACTCATCATTGATCTAACCATCTCCATAAGAGTCTTATTCCTTCGCTCTGCTACACCATTCTGCTGGGGTGTGTCAGGTGCAGACAATTGGGATTGAATTTCAACCTCTGATAAGTAATTCCTAAACTCTCTCAAGAGGTACTCACAACCACGATCAGATCGTAGTGTCTTGATACTTTTACCTTGACGTTTCTTTACATCAGCCTTGAATTCTTTGAACTTGTCAAAGCATTCAGACTTGCGGCACATCAAGTAAATGCATCCATATCTCGAATAATCGTCTATAAAAGAGACAAAATACTCAAAACCACCTCTAGCCTAGATAGACATAGGACCACACAAATCAGAATAAACCAATTCTAACACATCTTTGGCTCTATACCCCTTGGCCTTAAAAGACCTCTTGGTCATTTTACCCTCCAAGCAAAATTCGCAAGTTGGGAAATCTTCCACCACTAATGAACCCAAAGGTCCATCAGCTATCAACCTTTGAATTCTGCTTAGGTTAATATGACCAAGTCTTAGATGTCAAAGATATGTTTGGTTCATCTTCGAAGGCTCTTTTCTCTTATTGGAATTAGAAGATGAGTTATTAACTTATATTTGCATCGTGGGAGCTTTTGGTTCAAGTGTATACAAATTTCCTATCAATGTACCAGAACAGATAATTTCCCTATTCCTTTTTATAACAACTCTGTCATTAAAAGAAATAGAATATCCATTCATAAACAATTTAGAAATCGAAATTAAATTCTTTCTAAATAAAGGTACATAAAGGCAATTCTTAAGAACCAAAACTTTATTTTTCTCAAAAGATAAATAAACATCTCCCATCGCACCACCTTGGCATCAAGTATATCTGATCTCTCTCACCCCGTCTGGTTTCTTGGAACCCCTGCAAAGTATTACAGACATGATCAGTGGCTCCCGTATCTACACACCAGGTGCTGGTAAATAACACCGCTAAACATGTTTCAACAACTAGACTAAAAGATATACCTTTGTTCTGTTTCTGGTTGGGACAGTCCTTCTTCCCAAGTCCAGTCTGCTTGTAAGTGAAGCACTTGCCTTTCGGCTTCTTCACTCCTCCCTGAGATCCTCCCGCCACCTTTGCTCCACCTTGTTTCTTCTTCTTCTTGCCTTTCGGCTTAGAAGTAGAAACCTTCTGAGCAACCATGGCATGAGCCTGAGCAAGCCCTTCTGCCACCTGGAGTTCTATCAGAAGCTCCGCCAACGAATACAACCTCTTATTCATGTTGTAATTCAGGCGAAACTGCTCAAAACTCCTAGGTAGAGACTGGAGAATGATATCGACCTGGTTTCCCCATCGATCTCAGCTCCAAGGACTTCCAGCTCATTTTCTGACTTAGGAGGATACTCTTCGAAGAGTACATACTTGTACTCCTTAACAGTTAAGACAATATCTAGATTCCTTTTTCCAATCAACATAATTATGTACAATGAGTTTATTTTCCTTTAATATCACAGCAAGTGGACTGAAAGTCATTTTTGAAAAACCTAAGAATCACATAGATCAAAACTTTAGATTTCAAAAAATTATTGATTCCTCAAACAATAAAATTTTAAAATCAACCAACACCGAGAATATCATATGCCACGATCGTGTGGACGTATACGAATTCTACATTTGTAAGAGGAGGTTTTACCCATTAATTTTACTATCTTGTCAACCTAACTTTTTGACAAGTAAAATTAATAGTTGGTTCCTCTTCGGCCCTACAAATAAAAGCAGTGACTCCAATGGGGAGGATACTTATATTTGTATCTAAGTATTCACCATTACTCGGTACCAAGGTAATTATCTCGGGTTATGTGCCTTCCGATGGGAAATTACACACGCTCCTTAATAATTTCCTATAACCATATTCGACCTTGTGATCCGCAAACAAACTCATCCGATAGGGAGGAAGGCACTCAGAGCCGACGTGCAAGTTTGTTTGCATCACTTGTCAAATCGTAATGGAGGTCGTGGGAATTTATAAAAATATCCCTCTCCCACTTAGTAATTTAAAATTGAGGAATTTTCTAGCCTACGACATGCATATCAAACAATAAGCAATAAATATGAAAAATAAATATTTTCCAACTATTATGGCTCCTCCCTACTCCACCATCCGAGATCCGAGCCGTGAAAAACTATTTTAATTTACATCCATCGATCCTATACTCCACAAGGGAGTGTACATGAAATCTAGATCGAAAGTAAACTAAAATAAAAAGAGTGGCTGAACAATGCCGTATCTAATTACAAAAATTAAATACTAGCCTCGTCAACCCCGAGGATTCAACAAAATATACAATTACACACATACAATCACATACACACATATGGCCATAATAGTTGGATCCTATGTCTGCAACCAAAAAGTTAACCTACGCACATCCTACTATTATCCGACACATATAATATATGAAAAGTGCATAAAAGTAACCAAATCCTAAATACACAAAACCAGAAACCGTGGCTCTGATACCACTTGAAGGGGAGGAAACTTCGCTTCCCACTTCAACTCGGTTGCTTGTTCATGGCGATCCCTTCTATATCCCCGGATAAAAAAAAATTATCCTTGACAAGGAGGGATCATCCAAGCTACCGTTTCATCGTCGTTCTATTCGATTAGAGTGGTCACTTGAACAAACTTGTTGTTCAAGCCACCAACCTCTATTCTACGAATAGCCGCGGAATAGACGATGTACGGATCGCCGACTTTTGTGTTTGTATTCGGGGTCCAAGTTAATTTAGCCATTAAACAAAGCATGCAACATGCATATAATTGAAAAACAATTATAGACATAATACAAAAGAACACTAATCAAAATAAACAAGATTATACCTCTTGTTATACCTCTTGATCTTCTATTGTATGTCCTTCCTCCTTTTGGACGTCGTGTGGGCGACGATCTTTCAAAAGTCGAAGCCTCCTAGATCACCAATCTTCTTTTCCTTGTTCACTCCGAACAAAGGAAGATCATAAAACAAAACTCTTCTTCCTATCTAGAACCGGCCACCAAGTCAATGGACTTGATGTTGCCGCCGGCCAAGGAAGAGAATATGGAGTATGGGAACCGGGCAAAGGAGAATCAAGGAGGGTGATGGGCACCGGCCAACTCTTGCAGAAGAAAAAGGAAACCAACCCTTCACCTTGTAGCCGCCCAAAACCCTAACCCTAGCTCTCCTAGTTGCCGCCGGCCAAAGAAGAATCAAGGAGGGTGATGGGCGCCAGCCAACTCTTGGAGAAGAGAAAGGAAACCAAAACCTTCACCTTGTAGCCGCCCAAAACCCTAACCCTAGCTCTCCTAGGTTTCTTGCCGCCCAAGCCAAAGGAGGCAAAACCCTAATCTCCCTTCCATTAGTTGCCGCCCAAGCCATAAGCCTCCTTTTATAGAGTTGGGCTCAAGCCTCCCTTTAATCTCTACCTTCTATTCTAGGGATTTAATCTCAACCGTCGGATCTAGAGAATTAATCTCAATCGTCGGATCTAGAGATTTAATCTCTACCATTGGATCTAGAGTTTTGTTTTCTACCATTGGATCTAGAGTTTTATTTTCTACCATTGGATCTAGGCTTCATGAGGTTTTAATAGGCTACAATAGGGACCATGAGGAGGAGTTGGATCTTGGCCACCTAATGGATCAAGCTCACATAAAGTCCGATCCATTAATGATAATTCAATCCACTAAAGGATTATCATTGATCTACCTCACCAACCCCCATAAGATAACATGGGCTCCATATATTATTTGTACATTTATCTCTCCGTGTTTAAGATCTCGAATGTCCTTCGATTAATTAATTTACTGACAATTAATTAATCAACATCTAACTCCATGAGTAGTACCACTCAACCTTATCATCATGTCGGACCAAGTCCACCTGCAGGGTTTACATGATGAACCTTATGAGCTCCTCAAGGGGACATCATCATCCTAATATATAGGACACGATTTCCTTCTATAATCAACGGCACACCATATAAATAATATCATTTCTCAACTTACCGAGCCTATCGATTTAATCTATAAATCTCACCCATTGGTAAATCAAAGAAATGAATACTAAGTATATGTGTCCGTTATTATATCGGGATTAAGAGCATGTACAATATAATATCTGAGGTCCGATTCGATTATGTAGTCAGCAATAAATCGAATCACCTCTAAGTCGGTCCTAATCAATACACACAAAGGGTACTAATGTGATTCTATGGTCAAGACAAACCAATACCAAATCATACTACAATCATACCAATGGTTTGTCCAAAGCCATCTAGGTTGTGAGTCTTTACTTATACTTTACAATGAACCGATAACATGATCTCCTGTGTGACACTACACACCATGTTATCTACAATGTAAAGTATCAGACTATATGCATAACTAAAAATATGCAAACAATGATCATGTGATTCTTATTTCAAAATAAAGATGTTCATACAAAAGATGGACTTTTCAGTATACATCCCAACAAAAAGACCCTTGCAAGAATGATAAATTCAATTAATAGGTCTAATGATCAAAAATTAAGATCTAGAATGCAAGAGTCTTCCAAGGATAGGAAAAGCTTGGGTCACAAGCCAAAGTCCAAGGAGGTTATGCCAATCTATTATAGAATTTCCTTTGATTATGAAATCACTCATAGGTCTAGTAAAACCAAGATTATTAGGGAAGTCATCTTTAAGGCTAGCCATGGTAAGTGTGAAGTGACTAAGGCTTCAAAGAATTCTAGAAAAAATCACTAGCAAGGTTAGAAGGAGAGTTACCCCTAGAATTAACCTAAATAAGACCCAAATGACCAAAGCTTCAAAGTCTAGGAGGGTCATTACGAAGGTACTAAGGGAGGTTATCCCTAGTGAGTACCTTGTGAACCCAATGAGCTCAAATAGATTTGGAGTTTCTAGGAGTGTGACTCTCTCACGCTAGATAGTTAGGTTGTGTCAACTTTGAATAGATGAGTAGTTAACTTAACCATAGCAAAATTGACACTTTAGGAGATTTTCAAGGTTATGTGATACCTTGGAAATGAGTTTTGAATTTTAATCCTAAAGATTTTAAGATGTGTCATTAGAAGTTAAGAAGTATGAAAATTTGATCAAAATTGGCACGATTAGGGTTTAGAGTCATTGTGTGTTATTTTGGATTTTTTTTGCACACTTGGGAGATTTGATGTTATGGCGAATTAGTTTTAATCTTAGAAAATGATAATTTGGACTTAACATTTAGGTATTATATACCTTTGTATTTTATTTTTGTCATGTTTTATTTGTCTTGTTATGTCATGACATCATATTTCATTTAATCATTTAAAATATTATGATAATACTTAGGTTTAATTTTCATGTCATATTTATGCTTAGGTTTATCTTTATATTATGATATCATGATTATTGACACATGATGTAATTATGCTATCATTCTTATGCCATAATCATTTTTCATGCATTTAGAAAAATTAAAATTAATTTAAGGACAATGGCATGATTTGAAATCCCAAGGATAAAAGAATCAAATAGAGTTGTCTAGAAAAATACATGATCCCTTAGTTTAGGGAAAGAACCAAAACTCACATCTCACATTAAATTGACTTGTATGTATTTTCATATACCTTAGACACATGTGAGAGATTAAGAAATGAGTTAAATTTATGTGCTTATTTAGTACATCATAATGAACTTAGAACCCATTAAATGATAATGATAAATCATGAGGAAAGCTAGTATACAAGTCATGTATATTTAGCTCATAGACCATGATTAAAATTAAGGTTTTAAAATCATTTTGAAAAATCTTGGTGTAGTCTATCTTTTGATAGCAATCACCATTGAAGAAGTTGATACAAAGTATGCCTAAAACATTGAAGTTATTAATTGTTTTGAACTTTGTATCAATCTCACAATTAAATGGATATTTTCGTATAAAAATATTTTTACCCATAATGATTGACATAAGTATTATACATATGAATTTTCGTGATTTTTCAACTTATGTATAATTACTTATGATTTTCCAAATCTCATTTCTGATAAGTTGATTTCTGCGTTTGCAGAAATCAGTCAATTTTCGCATGATGGCAGTCAACTGGTAGTGGATCAGTCGACTGAATTCTGATTTCAGTCGATTGTTAGGTCTAATTTTGACTGAACAAGGTTTGTTCAACCATGTATCTTCAAACCCGATGTACTCTAACCGCTCCTAACCCTATGATATGTTTTGGAAAGCATTGGAAGGGCGAAAATCCATTAGAAATGGATTAGGAGAGGTGTTTAGGGTAGAGTATCAAATTTTAAGGTGTGTAATAGTTCAAGTTTGAACTTTTGCCCTTAATTTTGATGGTGTAGTGCTCATATTGGCTTAACAACTCTCCAAGGACATTGTTGATGCAATTGTCAAGGGGGAGCAAGCCTTTAGAGGGAGATTATCTATTAAAGGATGATGGATGTGTTTTTCCTCAAAGAGGGAGAGTTGGAGAATGGAGAAAATGTCTTGCATTTAGTAATGAGTGTCACTAGAGAAATGAAGGTGTTAATGATGATTTTGGACCAAGGGGGAGTTGAAGTATCTCATTAGGATATAAGACATGAATACCTTTGGAGGAGTCTTTTTGATGTATGTCAAAAAGGGGGAGAATTGATGGCTTGAGTGTAGCCTAACTCAAAGGTTTTGTCAAATATCAAAAAGGGAAAAATTATTGGTGCAATCGACCTAGGTCACAATTGATCGGGCTCAAGTTTGACTCGAGAAGTATTTTGACATTTGACAAAATAATTGACAATGTGATTGTATGGAAAGTCCAAGCATGGGTCTTGGTAATGGTAAAGTCCAAGTCTTGGATACTTGGCATGAAAAATCCAAGCATGTGTCTTGTCAATGGTAAAGTCCAAGTCTTAGGTACTTGACATAAAAAGTCTAAACATGGATCTTGGCAATGGTAAAGTCTAAGTCATGGGTGTTTGACAATTGGAAAGTTCAAGCATGGATCTTGGCAATGGTAAAGTCCAAATCATAAGTACTTGGCAAAGAAAGTTCAAATGTATAGTCTTGACGGCATAAGTCTAAGTGTGTAGTCTTGGTGGCGTAAAGTCCAAATAAACTTCAACAGTGAAAGACCAAGTCATGAGTACTTGGCAATTGGAAAGTCCAAGGATGTGATATTGGCGGCGTAAAGTCTAAGCATTTGTCTTGGTAGCATAAGTCCAAATGTACCTTGGCAAAATAAACCCGGTTAGCATGACAATAGCTGATGGAAGCACCTGAAGATTAGTATATGGATAAACAAGTCATGGAAGACTTGGAGGGATCCGATAAGCGTGAGACTGATGGAGGTGACTAAAAAGTTTAGGTCTAGGCTAAGGGTGGTCTATCAAGTATAAGAGGATCATACTTAAGTTAAACCTCATGTTTGAGATTTATCAGTCGACTGACCGAGTGTTTGACACTTGGCAGCCTAATCAACTCAGAGCAGTCGACTGGAATTATGATCAATCGACTAGTCAATAGTCAACTGGAGGCTCGACTGCAGTCGACTGCCATGTATGGGCAGTCGACTGCTTTGAGCAATCGACTCTTATGGAGAGTTGGTTGACATGAGCACATAATGTTTGGTAGTCGACTGGGCAATCGACTATCGGACAGCAGTCGACTGCCATGTATGGGCAGTCGACTGGCTTTGAGCAATCGACTCTTATGGAGAGCAGTCGACTGGAGCTGGTTGACATGAGCACAAAATGTTTGGTAGTCGACTGGGCAATCGACTATCGGACAACAGTCGACTGCTAAAGTATCCGTTGGACATGTTCCAGCATGGATGGAGCCATTGTTAGACAACGAATGGGAGAGTAGTCGACTGGGGTCTTTTGACAATCGACTGTTAGGCGCAAAATCAACCCGAGCAGAGGTTAAAAGGAAGCTGCAATGGAGGATTTCTGCAAGGATTTTCTTATGCGATTTTGAAACGAAGTGCTAGTACATTTTGGGGTTTTCAAAGGCATCTTCAAGCAACCAACAAACAAGGAAATCATTCAAGTTCTTATAAAGTGTTCTTTACATTGTTGTTGTATTTTATTTGTAGTTACTTGTATTTATTCTTATTGTTGTAAGATTCTTGTATGAGATATCTTCGTGTTGTGTTTGTGTTGTTGCTTTCATTTATTACTTGTATTTGTATTCCGTTGTACTAACAACAATTGTAGATAAGTAATCGAACGAACACGAACGAATTCCAAGCGACGAAATGAATCATTATTTATCCCCCCCCCCTCCTTTAGCGACGTCCAATCCTCAACAGCATGTAAATGTGATGATGAACATAAAGTAAATAGTCATCCACACAAGTATAGTCATCTCCATACAACAGTGATATAGTCATAGCCAGAAGTATGAGATGTAAACAATGTACATAAAAATAGTCGATTTAAATGATACTAAATAACATGGATAGCAAAAGAGACTGTATAGATATCAAGTAGATCATTTCTAAGATCAAGCAGATAAATATCAAATTTAAGTACAATAAAAAGTGGAGTCGAGATAATGATACTAATAGTATATCAGGATTCATGTATTTAGATCAATGATCTACATATGTCAAAGGAAAAAACTACTCACCTAATATATAAATCTGGATGCTTATCTTTACATTTGATCCTACAATATAAAATATAAGCATAGCTACTTAGTTCCACCATGCATCTAGTAATAAAGTATTAACCTTTTAATTAAACTCATTAATCCAATTTACAATGGATCTATTTATTAATCACATTACAATTAATTGAACTAGTTAGTTATCAGAAGTAACTTAACCATTCAATTAAATAAATCATTCTCCTTTAAACATTTCGATTAACTAATCCCTCTACCTGTTAATCAACTAATTAATTAACTAGTTAATTAACTTAATCATCCTTAATTAATTAACAACGACTATCTCATCAATGCGGGTTGATAGCGATCGTGAACGTTGTCGGAGGACGATCGACAGGCGTCGCGGTTCGACAGCGGCCGATGCAGTGCGTGAGCCGGAGTGGCCTAGCGTTGGCAGAATCGACGGGGCAGGCAACCGTCACTCCTGCTCTCGGCAGAAGGGCAAGTGGGGCGAAGATGTCACCCACATCGAGGACGAGTTGGGCACAGGGAAGGCTAGGGCGGCAACATCGAGCTGGCAAATGGAAAGGGGAGGCAACATCGGAGGCAGGCAGCGGAACGCGTCACCGAGGCCATCGATTCTCGCTGTCGTCGGCATAGACGGAGCGCGGGCAAGGAGGGGTCGGCGGCATAACGCAAGTCACGGCGGGGATGAGAAGACGCTACTCGCGGCGACAAGGTCCCTGGCTTTGGCGACCAACACATGGGGCAAGTGGCCAACGGATGGCTAGCGATATGATGGAGAGAAGCAGAGTTGGCCGACGACAGCGGCGATCGAGCCGACGACGGTATCGCGTACTGGGTGGAGGCTAGCCGCGGCAAGCGAAGGCCGGCAAATGGTGTCGTTGATCTGGTCATGGGTGTCAATTGGAAAGGAGATGGCGAGCTGGCCTCGGAGAAGGGAATAGGACGGCGATGGGGACTGACGAGTTGTTCCGGCGGCACGCAATGGAGGGAGGAGAGGGCGGCGACGATGAGGAAGAGAAAAGGGCACGGGAGATCGAGGAGAGAATGAGAATAAGGAAAATAAAATTTAAATCTAGTTTTGATATTTAAATTTTACGTTAATTAAATCTATTAACTGATAATCCAAACAGATCCTATAAAAATTTAATTAGTGGATCTTTCTTACAAAATATCATAGAAAATTCAATTTAAATTTTAAAAAATTCCTAAAAATTTTCAGATAATTAATTCAATAAGTAATTACCTAATTAATAATTATTATTTTATTATAATTCTAATTTAAAATTTAGATCGAGTTAATAAACCTATCCGAAAAAAAAAACTATCCGGAAGAACTTTCAGACGGGCTTATGCTTTAGCAAATATCCAAGTTTCTCCTATAACTATTGATTGGAGAATATAGATGATCCACGAAGCTAGGTGGGTTTATTAATTCACTGTACATACATACAAGCTTTGTCAGTCTTCTCTCCAGGCAAATTAATTCGCACCTAATACCATAAATGCCTTTTTTATAAAATGAAAATATTGACGTACTCACATAAATGTATTTTAGCCACCCACACACCGCCCAAGAGCAAATCAAAGTTGGTCTTCGATATTTTAGAGCTATAGACGAAATAATAAAAATAGATTTTTTTTATAGATAAAAAAATTATTTTTTAATAAAAATGGAGTCCCTTTCCTTATAAATTTTAAAAATATCTATTTGAGCTCTGGACAGGCTCCAACTACCTTTGTCCAGAGCCGACTCTGGAGCAAGGGCATCGGCTCGTGTAATAGGCTTGTTAAAATAATCAACAAGAGTAAGATCAACTCGATGAAGAAGGATATAGATTGTTCTAGGATTATAGATCGTTGGATCTGTTGAGGTAGTTTGCACGAATACTTTTAAATTTATTTGGATGATTGATAAAAATTTCATGCGGAATCGAAAATCTAGAAATCTAACGTCAGTAAAAAAAAGACACAGATTTTAGTTTTTTTCGATTATATTCCAAAATTGCCCAACCATATCTGCTGATTCGTCAGGGGCATTATATAACATCAGAGTCTACTAAATGTTTGCCAACATCTAATTTAACCGAACGTACCATGGACCACAAGCGCCATTTTCATTTGTGCCCGAACGATCATCTCAGGATCACGATTAATCAGTTAGAAACTCTACCATAGGGACACTTGTAGAATCTATAGATAGGGTCGTCATGCCCTTCACCTGGGATCACATAAAATTTTTAAGTAGTATTTAATAAAAAAAATTAAAACATTAAATGATTGTAAATGTCCATGCTACTAAATTACAGTTTACTAAAGTAGAATATAGACAATCTAAATATCATATTTATATATCCACTACATTTCTTCTTCTTTTTTTTCCCTTCAATTTTTCATTCTACTGACAAAGGACTTCCTCCCATTTTTTATCAACAGTATTTTTTTTTTTTTTCAGATCGACATGGATATTGGCAGCTGATCCAGCATCCAGCTAGTTTTCTAAGAATCGAACAGGCACGTGAGGACGTCGATCTTTCCTTTTGTTTGTTTGTTTTCTTTTCCTATAGAGGATGGAGAGCGGTGCAGCCAGGGTGGCGTTCGATTCCAGTCTGCAGGCCGTCGTGGAAGCGGCGGAGGCGGAGGACTCTGCAGCCAGGACGACTTATTCGAAGCTGCCTTCGTCTCGGTACAGGGGCGTAGTGCCGCAGCCAAACGGCCGGTGGGGCGCGCAGATCTACGAGCGCCAGAAGCGGGTCTGGCTCGGCACCTTCGTTGACGAGGTTGAAGCCGCGCGGGCCTACGATGTGGCGGCGCAGCGCTTCCGCGGCCGCGACGCCGTCACCAACTTCGTGCCGCTGTCGGCGGAGGACGAGGAGGGCGAACTGGTGCTGGCCTTTATCGCCGAGCACTCCAAGGCGGAGATCGTTGACATGCTGCGTAAGCACACGTACCACGACGAGCTTCGGCAGAGAAAGCGCGCTGGGGCCGGCGCCTTTGGGGGATCGCGTCGCCGGGGGCAGAGCTACCACGAGACAGCGCGCGTGATGCTGTTCGAGAAGGCAGTGACGCCGAGCGACGTGGGGAGACTAAACCGGCTGGTGATCCCGAAGCAACACGCGGAGATACACTTCAAGTTTTGGAGCGGAACAGCAGAGGCGTCCAAGGGCGTGCTGCTCAACTTTGAGGACGCCGCCGGCAAGGTGTGGCGATTCCGGTACTCGTACTGGAATAGCAGCCAGAGCTACGTGCTGACCAAGGGATGGATTCGATTCGTGAAGGAGAAGAACCTAAACCCAGGCGACGTGATCAGATTCTGGCGGTCCACTGGGCCGGAGAAGCAATTGTACATCGACCGCCGCGACGCAGAATCGCCGGTGAGGCTGTTTGGGGTGAACATATCGGAGGGGCAGGCAGGCCGCTGAGGCTGTTCTATAGGCGCCATTGTTGCTGATCAGTAAGTGTTTTGTATGTACGTACGGCGGTACGGATCCCTGGCAGCTAGCTAGCTTGACGATAAGGCTTTTGGTTTCGTTCATATACTCCTGTTCTCTTTCGATCTTTCTTTTCTAAGGAACTAAATTGTTTGATTTAATTCGCAAGAAAGCATTGCGTTCGATAAAACTTACCTTGAATGGAAAATATTTAATTTAACTTAGCTTGTTTCTAGTCGATCTTTGGCTAGCTTACTAATAATCAGCCCACTTTCTAGTGTAGGAATTGAAGCATAATGGATTAAAATGATATAAGATATACCTATTTTTCAACCAAACCCTAAGGTCGAGCCGGTCGGCTCCATTATGAGGAGGCTCTATAGTTGTTTGGATTTGGAAGATACTGCCGGAAGGGTGAGAAGATATGCCTTTTTATCATCATTATATATTGGAGAAGATGCATGCCTTTTATCTCCCTGTAGATTTTGTTTTTCTGAGAAAGAAAATAAAAACTATGAAAAGATTTTCGCGACTGTTTATTTCTTTTCTTTTCCTTCGCCTTCTTCCTTGATCTTTCTGTACTTATTTCAAAGGAATAGTACGTAGGAATATAGTTCAAAAAGGCGTTGCTAGGACAATTAATATTCCAATACAAAACAATGCGAACAATATTTATATATCAGTTGCTTGTGATGCTGATGAATGGTTTTCGACTTTGCAATTATTTTTTTTTTTGTTTTTTTTATTGGCATTAGAGCGTCGGAGTCTCTGGCCCAATTAATCTATGAGACGATCAATCTGATTCACGGTCTTACAGAAATATCTTTCCAATAGCTGAGCCAAAAGATATCAGAACTAATACAGATCTCCATTAACTATTCATTTGAGTATATTAAAGAAATGCTCATAGTTTGACGATATAGTCCAGACTCTGCAGTTGTGTCATCCCTAAAAGATTGTTTAACGTCGAAGTTTTATTTCATCCGCCGGACAAACTCCTATACAAAGGATCGTCTCCTCCATAGATTTTTTTCAAAATTCATCATCGAACTATTAATGTCTCAACAAAAGATCAAACTGTATTTTCTGTGAAATGCTTTTTCACTTTTATCACCATGTCACGGTTCTGGACTTTGCATTTTTTTATTGCCATTAGAGTATCCAAATTTTCAGTTCGACTAATCTCTGGGAGTGATCGGTCCTGCCCACAGACCTTCGGGATACCTCACTAATAATTGAGTTGGATAAGATCGGAGTTTAATGTGGTTTCTACCGACCACCAAAGGTAAATCAAAAAAGTGTTTGCAGCTTTTTTACGATTCAGTCCGGATCATACAGTCGTGTCATCTCTGAATGACGATTCAACGTCGAAACTGCACTCTATCCACCGAATAAATTCTTGAGTCCCAAGACCGATCAAATAATTTTTTTTTAAATTCACCGTCGAATAATATCGACAGAAGATCAAATTGTATTCTCTCATAGAATACCTCTTTTATTTTTGCCATTGCATCGATCGTGTCTATTTTTATCATTGTATCGTGCCCTGCGTAGACTTTGCATGTTCTATATTACCTTTGCACCTGTGATCAATTAATTAGTTGATGAAAAAAATGTTGCAATATTGATATAATATTACTTTGACACATTTGGTTAGATATATAATTAAAAATATTATGTTATAAATTTTTATATAGTAATATATTTATTTTAGGAATATAATTATCTCTTTATATAAAATATTTTCTTTTCATAATTTAGCTATATTTATTCTCTCTATAAATAAAAATATAAAATATAATTATTATATATTTATTTGTCTCTCCTTCATTTGACTTTTTAAAAATTAAAATAAAATAGAGATGAGATTTTATAAATTCTTTTAACAGTTTTTTATTT
Source organism: Wurfbainia villosa (assembly GCA_025175895.1). Lineage (NCBI taxonomy): Eukaryota > Viridiplantae > Streptophyta > Magnoliopsida > Zingiberales > Zingiberaceae > Wurfbainia > Wurfbainia villosa. Next base: position 94,698,238 of record CM045988.1, read on the forward strand.
TTTAAATTCCACATTTTAATCTTCGTACATTTAAAATTTAACTTCAAAACAAATAATTTGTCAAATACATTTATAAACCTTTTTGAAAAAAAAAAATTAAGATTTTATTTAATTAATTTTGAATTTTGATTAATCGGATCATTTGAATTAATTAATTTAGTTGGATTTAAATAATTAATTAGATTTAGATTAATTAAATCTAGAGTTTAATGGATGAATTTTGATTAATTAATCTATTTTAATTAATTAATTGGTTTTAGATGGGTTAATCGTTTTAATTAATTAATTAATTAGCATTCGGTTAATTAATTTATTTGAGTTAGATTAATTAAATTTGAATTTAATTGGTTAATTGATTTAGATTAATTAATCTGTTTACTTAATTATCTAAGGTTAGATTAATTAAATTTGAGTTTAATTGATTAATTGAGATTAAATTAATTAATCTGAGTTAGATTAATTGACTAATTTGATTTTATCTGATTATTATAATTAAAGCTCATTTAGGCTCGAAAATTATCAATTAATTAATTGATTAGTTTAGTATAAGTATAATTAAGGTGTTATTAATCCACAAAGTGTTAATTTAATGAAGTAGTTAGATTATTATTTCGATACAGAAGACTACTTGTGCATAGATGTTTATTTGAGGTAGAATACGGACAAACAAGGATGGGTCCTAGTGGCTTTGATAGTTAGTTTTAATAGAAAAGTTAATGTGGTATTTTCTAACGAGCAGCATGATTTGGATTAAAATGTTTAATTATCATGGAGGATCTCCTATGATTTTTCATGACATTTCTTTTCTAGCTATCTGATGGTTTCTTCCTCTTCTGGTGTTATCTAATATTCTTTCACAGTCTCTTAAATGTTTCTAGCTACGCATGAGATAAGTTCTTTTTTTTTTTACTCTGCATTACTTTTACTATATTTAATATATTTTCTTTCATCCATGATGATTTTGACTTAAGCATCGGAGGGTCACCACCAAATAGGTCAATTGTAATTTAATTCGTGTTAATTTTTTTAAAATATTTACTGATGCGGTCGAAGAGAATTTCTTCTCGATGATACAAGATTAAAGAACGAAAAATTTAAATTGCATTACGGCCCCTCCAAATCTAAAATCCTGGATCCGCCCCTTTATATTGATATAATATTACTTTGACACATTTGGTTAGATATATAATTGTACCGATATCAATTGTGTTGGAAGGTGCCACTAAGGCATTAATTTATTGATGTAAGGGAGGAAAGTTGATCTCTTTGAATAACCTAGCTCGATGCTAGATATCATAAGTTTAGCTATAAAGATGGAGTTCTAATTATAAAATAAAAATAGTGTAATAGTAGAAGTTATGTTTTGATAAATTTGTCATTCTTCATTTGACTTTTTAAAAATTAAAATAAAATAGAGATGAGATTTTATAAATTCTTTTAACAGTTTTTTATTTTTTAAATTCCACATTTTAATCTTCGTACATTTAAAATTTAACTTCAAAACAAATAATTTGTCAAATACATTTATAAACCTTTTTGAAAAAAAAAAAGAAAACAAAAACAAAACAGTGAAAACGATCCAAGCAAAAATGGTTTTTAACTTTCATAAAATTTTAAAACATTTTAACAGAAAAAATGGAAATCGAATATGCATATAATATTGCAATCAGTGCATGCTGTAGATGCTCTAATCAATTTGTATTTTTTTTTTATTTGTAGGAAATAAATATAATTTTCATGAATTTATTGTGTTTACATTTATTTTTTTAAATAACTCGACCATTATTTATGCAAAAAAAAAACACCGAATAAATGATAATAATTTGATAAATTATATGTCCATAATAAAACATTAATATTTCTTAAATTGCCTTCGTGATAATTCCATTAAATGACTCTATGGAAGTGACCCAAGAGCCACGCATCATAGACATGATGCATGGTAAAAATAAATAGATATTATGTAGAAAAATATAATTTGATTTTTTATTGTGATATTGTTCGATGATGAATTTAGAAAAAAATTATTCGAACGATCTTGGGGTCAATGAGTTTATATGGTAGATAAAGTACAGCTTCGACGTTGCACCGTTATTTAGAGATGACGCGACTGAAGAGTCCGAGTTAAACCGTAAAAAAACTGTGAGCATTTTTCTGATTTATTTTTGATGGTCAATGAAGATCATTTGAACTTTAATTTTATCCGACTAAATTATTGATAAAGTATTTCGAAAGCACATAGAATTGTGCGAGTGACTTTTAAAATTAATCGGATAGAAAATTCAAATATCTAATACCAAATACCAATAAAAAAAAATTGGAAGTGATCCACGATAGCTGTGCATGGGAAGTCAAAAACTCAACATATATACACCGCATCATGCATGCCCACCCTGTCTCTCTCTCTCTCTGTTGTGATCGTACTCTGACGTTGCAAAGCCCTGATTTTGATGCACCCACTTTTGCTTTGACAGTTCGCCGTATCATGTTGCATGTGTACTGGTCCATGCACGCAGCTGCAAGCGTTAGGCGGGAATAAAAGCTGATTCCATGAGCCATGTCTACCTTTCGATGCACCTCCAGCTGATTTTTGAAGCCATGCCCTCGATTGATACCAAATTCGAAGTGCATCTTAAAGAATTTAAATTTATTTATATATTTTTTTTTGCATTCAAATTTTATATGTAATTGTTTTTTTTTTAAATCTAAAGTATACATGTTAACAATACTTACGTTCATTCTAATAAATAGAAATTCTTCTTTAAATATTAAGAATATGTATTAGGATAAGTGAAACAAATTAGATTGAATTTATTAATATTTGAGGTGTACGTATTGGGTTATATTTTCTTAAATACGGTACTGCTCTGTTTAGAAGAAGTTTAATTAAGTTAATTATTCTATGATAAAATAAAAGAGCTAGTTTATAACGACTCTAAACTTTTTAAAAATAATGGTTCTTGTACGTGGAATTAATTTATTTTTCAAAGCTCAAGTTAATTATTCCAAGTGTCCATCTATAATTAATTAATTATAATTAAGGTTAATTAGGATCGAGCCCAAACTCAAGTAAGCCTTGCACTTTTTCAGTTTGCACAATTCATCTCGATATTTTCTTAATTATGTCTGCTTAAAGAACTAACTTGTATTTAAAGTTATTTTCTATAAAGTGAAATTAAAGCACTACAATTAAATTATTTGCGATGACATTATTGTGCGATCCTAATTAACTTCTACACGACCGACCAATTATTAGTAAAAAAAAGGTGTCTTTTATTATAGCAAAATAAACATACACACGCCAATTTGTTGGTAATCAACTTAATTAACTATTTGTTTCATATCACGCGGACAACCACAGGCTTCATTATATTATGGTTTAAATTAGGATAAGGACCGAGCATTGACTTGCATCCGGTGGCACAAGCATTAACTGTGCTCCTGCCATGTAGCCGGTATCAGATTGGTATCGGATTTAACTTTATTTCTCTCTGGCCCAAGATAGCCAGTGGAATCGTCCAAGTGCATCTCTTTTTATTTAAAAAAAAAATCATCAAATAACGTCCTATAAAATATTTTATTTAAAAACCATTTTTATTTCAATATTAGTATAACAATCACTTAGAAAAATTACCCAGTATTATTGTAACAGAGTGATTCAACGCCCTTTTATGATTTTTTTGTTTTATGAAAAAAGATATCCTTTCGACAATTTAAGTAATTTAAAATATCTTTTTAATGTTTTGCAACGTAATTTAAATTATATTTTGAATAAATATTCTAAAAATTTACCCGTCATTAATCACCCTGCAGGAACCTCTAGTATTTCAACGGGTAAGGTGTGGAACATCTAAATCACTTCCACTGTTCGCACCCCAATCACATCGCCCATGTACCATGTTCTGATTTAGACCAAAAGAAGGCGATTCCTAGCTCGATCTGCGGCGTCCTGGATGATCAGATTTCATTGATTCATTCCTTTTGGCTCACTATTAATTAAGAAATTCATCGTCTCAGATGTTCACATTGTTCCGCAGGAGTACCAAAAAAAAAAAAAAGAATTTTTTTTTATTTAACGATATTATTAAATGACGAAATGGATCAGTTTTATCAGTCGAACTGCTTTTTTCTTTTATGGAAGATCTGATCAGCCGTCTGGCGTCCGCTAATTAAAAGCAGTGTTTTTGTCGCACTTAATTCCGGAAGAAATACGGTACTGTACTTCACAGTAGTCGACGATGATTTTTCCCTTTTTATAATCCAGTTTATTCACTTGTCAAATAAATTCAGTGATTAATTAATTTATTATTCCTCGGAATAAGATATGAATGGAAAATTGTTGCAGATCTGAAAATTTGAAAGCGTCGGCAATCTCTTGCAATTGATAGGTGAAACTGAAATCCTGGTAAAGTTCCTGATCAATCTATTAGCAAGTTACGGAAACTATGTATACATGATCTTCACAGAACACCAACTTTCAATCCTAAAGGCGAACATTTTACTGGCCGGGATCAGTTTCGGTAATTGAAAGTAAATTTAGTTTGGACAAGAAATCTTAATTATCATTAAGAATATGGATTATATGGAACAAAGAATCACTTGGAGCCCAACAAAAGTTATCTGAAGTAGAATAAAATGTTGGATTTCTAACATGAACGGATTATAGTTTCATTTACAAAATTTTAGAATGTAATTCCTGCAACTTGTGTTATTTAAAACGTGTAGAAGTATTAAACAAAAAAAAAAAAGTAGCATGTATTACTATCTCTATCTCCATTGGAATCTGAGTCAACCTATCGTAACCACTAAAGCACTGACGTATTATATCTTACCTTGTATTATAAATTATGAAAATTAGACGATGAGAGAAGAGAGGGGGAAAAAAAAACTAAGGCTTAAAAATAAGAAAGAAGTAATTGTACCAGTCTGAGTTCACTCAAACCGGGCCACATGCCCGAGCTAGCTAGGTAGCAACTGGCCACATAGTGCTTAACCCGACACTTTTTCATTTTTTAAAGAAAATTTAAAATTTGAAGGAAAAAAATGAAGAGTGACAAAATATTTAAATATTTATTAATAACTAGTATGTGCCTGCATGCCAAAAATCAGTCAACTATGGATTATTTTAAAACAACCTTTAAATTACGAAAATTTCATTTGAGGCCAAATTTAAATAATAGCTAGGTATTACCATGTTGTCATACGAAATAGATCAAAATTAACTTGATAATAGAAGCGAGAATTTCATATTCATCGATCGATGCTAGCTCCAAATGTTACAAACCAATGATTTAAACTATTAGATATATATTTTTAATCTCGAACAAGTTGTTAAAAAGAAGTACAAAAGAAGATTATGTCACACTAGATTGAAGGTAGAAAATCATCAGTTGGAGCCGCTTGAGTATAAACAAAAGCAAGATCTTGATTGTTAAGATTTTTACCTCATCGATCAATTTGATATGATTGAATTGCTAACTTGCAGTTCACTACATGAAGACCATGAATTATGTCCGGTCTACTAGCTTCTATAGCTATGTGGAAGAAGTTTATATATGAACAGTCACATGAATACATAGTACAAAAGGTAAAAGAGCAATGTAACACTTAAGAGGACCTTAGAGAAATTGGAAAACAAAAAACAAACAAACATGAGCGTGAAAATAGAAAATTGGCAAATATCGTAAAAAAAAAAAAAAAGTGATCAAGTGATTGCAAAAATCTGCTAGCTCCTTATTTGAGGAAATAAATGATCGTTCTTAATAGTAACATCTCATCAACAACAATCATTAACGTCACTTTCAGCCATGCATTCTCGATCTACAATTATCTCTTTGATCTCCGGTAGCCAATTAATACAGAGTTTCCTGAAACAAATTTCAGGAGTCTTGTTTGTTTCAGAAACACAGGTAAAAAGCTTCAGATATCACCAAATTTGCTGATATCTGGAACTCTCGCGATGACTGGACCATCTCCTTCACAAACAAAACAAATTCATAGCTTATATATATGTCAGCGAGTCTTCTTCAAGCGCCGCACCCGGCACCGCAAACCGCACCGCACTCTGCTGCCGAGCAACCCTGGGCACTGCTGGTGTATGTTTGTGTATTTACCATAACCACCCCAGGATCTTTGTCCTTTGGTAAACCATCAGCACATGAAAATATGACAAATGAAACAACACAGAGAGTTGCAAGAACAGCAGCAAGTAGCAGCACTACGCCGCCATCACCTCCTCCTCCTCCTTCCATCCGTTGCTACTTGCTTTCTGGAGTAAAACAACTAGATTATGTATAGCTGCACCCACAAGATATTATTTGAGAAGCAGAAAGTTACAATGTATCAAGCGCACCATGTGTGGCCAAGCACAATCTAAGTGGTCAATTTTGAGATGTGAACGGTGGAAGAATCGTGCATAATCCATTGGAGGCTACACGCCGACGCGTCTATTAGTTAGTGCAGGTCATATCCACTTTGATGGGCACTAGCACAGCCTTTACAAGATGCTCACGATCCTCAGTGTATTGGGTTAGGTAGGAGGGTCAAATTGAGCAAAAGAAAGGTGAATTAAAGAAATTGGCAAGCAGATTAGCTTGAAAAGGAATTGGCCGGATAAAAATTCCTGGCTATCTTGTTACTTTAGCTACTAAATTAAGCATTGTCTTAACGTGGTTGTAGAAAATCCTCCGTGTATAATTCTGGAAAGGATCTATTCACACGAATCTAACAAAGTGATATCTAGAACTTTCTTTTTTAGAAAGAGATTTTGTGTGAGCCGCTGTTATTGTTGGTGGTGAGCTTATATATGATTACCGTAATGCATCTGAGTATGTCGTATCGGTTCGAATCCGATTAAAGTGTAGAACTCTTTAATCCGTACCGTTAGCATTGATGGGATGTTAACGAATTTTGAGTTAGCTCTATATAAAGGGTGTGATTTCCACAGGAGAGAAGAACGATCGGCTTACTCTTTTTTCCTATTGGACAGAACATACAGGACCGACTCTCTCAACCTGTGGAAGATCAAGTCCTGCGGCTCTTCGGCTTCTTCCGACTTCAGATCCTTCTAGCGATAATGTGAACTACTAAAAATGGACTTTTTAATTATGGAAAATCCCATCGTTAAAGAGTTAATTCTTGTCGTTGATGAGTTTTAATGACGGTACTAAATTATACCGTAGAAAATTATCGCTAAAAGACTTTGTCGAAAAAAGATTACGACGGTAATAAAAATACCATCATTAGTAGCACTTAACGAAGATATTCACTACCGTCTTTGATATTAACGACGGATTTATATACCGTCGTTAATGGCAACAATGATAATCGTATGTACCATCGTTAATAACAACAATGATGGTTATATGTACCACCGTTAATAATAATAACGGTGAGTATATGTACCGTTCGTTAATAACAATAATGACGAGTATGTACCATCATTAGTAATTTAATAACATTTAATTGCAACAATGACGGTTTAGCATACCGTCATTACTAACAATGACGGTCATTACATAAGTGTTATTTTGTCATTATTATCTATACACAATTCACAATATATATTAATGAATGTAAATAAAAATCAAAACACCATATATACTAAAATAACATCCAGTAGTTCACAGTGAGTGTATATACATTAGTAAACATGCAAAATTAACATTCATTTACGTCAAAAGAGAATATTTCTCTAAAGTCTTCATATGCAAAATGTTGACATTCTCAACGGCTCCAAAAAAAATTTATTTCGCTACAAATCTCCAATACCAATAATAAATAGACAAAAAATTTGAGCATCACAATATGATCTTTAAAAAAATTTAGAAATTTTGATATACAAAATATTAAATCTACAATTTAATTTTAATAAAAAAGAAAAGAATTTTAGAAAATACCAATCAATCACTAAGATAAGCCTTCATTCTATTGTTCCTCACTAATAGCCTATGTGCCGATGAAGCATTGACAACTCAACATGAACAAAACTACTCATTTTCATTATCAAATAAAAGAAAAGAAATAATTAAAATTTTAAAATAACAAATTCAACCTTCAACGGTATCTGAAGTCGATGTATCCAAATGTCTTGTAAAGGCCGGATGATTCAACCCAATCGCTCGACCTATATAGAAATTTATAGGAAGCTTGTCTCCATTTTTCAATTTACACACCATACCACACTTATTTTTCCCTGGTGTGTTCAAATTTTGTTGAGTAAATGATTTGTCTAAATATTAAAATAAAAAAATCATAGATTACCATTATACATGTTACTCATCACAATCAGAATGGATACTAATCACAGAAGATGACCAGAAAAGATGATTATTAAGTTATCAAGTCATTGGTTGCAATCTAAATCCAACCATAAGAACAATATATTATTAAATATGAAGATTTAAGAAGTACCTTGTTAAGTGACCCTTGAATCAATGAGAAATCCCACGCGATGTAAGAATTTACAGATTCAACTGTGAACTGCCAATGTTACCTGCAAAACAAGTGAATAGAAGTGATGCCTAGTTTCAACTCCCATAGAAGATTGATAATGCTATCACATGAACTGGCTGAAAACTCTAGAAGCACTTTGTGTTGCCAGATATAATTATCGAGTGCAGTAAAAGGCAAAACAAACACATAATTAAAGAGAGTATAATATCTATCGTGCCTCCAAAAAACATAAACATGATTCAAAATTAATATATGAAACAAAAACACACGCACCAACACAGGCCTTCATAGCATTTGGACATTTTTTTGGTCAAAATATACATAACAAATAAACGAACTAGTGATTCCCTTTAAAACTCAACAAACAGCGATCACATACCAGATATCTGGCTTAGTTTAAAAAGTTCTCAGTATACAACAACAAATAATTCATGACAAAAAAATATTGTTTAAAACTCAACAATAGAGGGGATTGAGTTCTAGAAAGAGCCAGGTAATGCAGTTCCTATCTAACGTGAGAATAGGAAAGAGAAGAACGAGCAGTAATTCGCCACTAAGTTCCTATCTAACAAAAGATTATTCACTATAACATTAAGATTTAGCTGGCAAAGGGAAGACACAAAGCTTGATTTGCATAGATATTAGTTCACACAGAGAGCATGACAATTAGAAGGAAAGAACAAGACTTGCTTGATGGAGCTCCCAGCCTTCTGCACACCAGATTTAAGAAAACTGAAACTAAACATACCGATTGCTGATAACTAATAACTAAGAAATTGTAAATCATACAGATTGCTGAACATATCTAAAGAGCCAGTTATCAAGACGCGAGCATTGTTTCTTGCCTGAAGAAAAAAAAACACAGTTAAAATTATACGACTTTCTAATAAAAATAAAGGATAAGATCTAAAAAGTATCATTAATGACCATCAAATAAAACATAAATAGGAAGGAAACATCAGAATCTTTAAAGTGAAAAACATCAATCTTTATACTGGAAATAATTTCTGGTGCCCAATTTACTCGCCAAATGAAACAGATCATTCAAAAGCAGATAAACTAAACCGGTTGCCTCAGATTTATTGAACAATCATTCTTGGTACTACATATGATTTCTTGAAAATGTAACTAAAGTAATTCTAATCCAAACATTTAGTTAGAGATTTAAAACTAATTGAAGTTACAAAAAGTATTTAGTAAAAAGAGGAGACGAAGCAAACGAAAGAGAGACGAAGCACGATCCAATTGGGAAACTAAAGAGGAAGAACAGAGAGGTCGCACGATCCGATTGGGAAATTTCACAGTGAAAAGGAGAGGAGATCAGAATAGCAGCGAGAGAGGATGGTACCTCTTCTAGGATGGCCGGACTGCCGATGTCTCGAGGCGACGGTGAAATGCAGGCTGCAGGGAAGGTCACGGGCGGACTACCAATCTCTCGAGGCGACGGCGGAATTGCAAGATACAGGGAAGGTCACCGCCGGACTGCTAATTTCTCGAAGTGATGGTGGATGGCAGAACTGCAGGTTGCAGAGAAGTTGGGGTATTTTTTTAAAATAGGTATGCGTGAACATATTAGAGCATCCATAACCCTTATCCATTATAACATCCTCCACCTCATAAAAAAGCATAGGGTCCATTGCCACATACTCATTATAACAACATATTTTTTCATCCACATTCCTTTTAACATTAACAATAATTATTTACGGATCTCACACTCCACTTAATCCTTTTAAAATTATATCATATTAAATAAATAAATTTAAAAATATTTTTAAAATTATTATTATTTTTTTTAATAATAATCTTATTTTTTTAAAATAATTTTACTATTTTTAAAATTTTATTCAAATTTTTAAAATTTATAATTTTTTAATATTTATAATTAAAAAAATAAAAAAAAATACATATGATCATTGAACAGCGTTGATGTTTTGAGCAGCGTTGAATGATAACACCCCTTCACAATGGTATTTAATATCATTGGAGTGTTATAACACCCCATTAACCAAGCATTGTAGATGCTCTTACGAAAATATATAAGTGATTTTTTTTTTTTGCTTTTTTTTTTTTTTGTTTTCACAGCCGGAATTTAAATCCCGGCGGTGTTTTTTTTTTTTAGTTCACCCTCGGGATTTAAATCCTGGGGGTGTTTTTTTTTTTTTTTTGTGACTGCTGGCAGTTTTTTTTTTTTTGCTTTTCTTTTATAAGTTGGAATTTAAGATTTGATTTTTTTTTTTCATTTATTCTCGGAATTTAAATTTAGGTATTCGTCGATCGATTAATCATCATCCGTCGATCAGTCGATCATCGTCCGTCGATCGACTAGTCGTTGCCCGCTCGACAATCGACCGACCATCGCCCTTCCATCAGTGGGCCATCGTCAGTCCGAGGGTTGGTCGTCGCTTGCTTGGCGGTCAATCATCGCATGTCGTCGCCCCGCCAAACAATCGTCGTTCACTCGTCGATTAGTCGACTGATCGTCGCCCGTTGGCCACCTACCGTCGCCCTTGTTGGTTGCGATCGACTGCGGATCACAGTCGGACGTCGATAAGTGGTCAGTCGCGGTCGCCACAAGACCGTCGGTCCCCGCCCGCCGTTGGCCGACTGACCGTCGTCAATCGATCGCCCGCCGCGGCCATCGTTGTCGGCCGATCGGTCTATCGACAACGACGGCGATGGACGACCTATCGATGGTGGCGATCGACTGGGCAACAACGGTGATTGCCCAATGGGCAAGCGGCAATCCGTCGACGGGAGGGCGGCGGTCGGCAAGCTGGCCGACGAACGACGACTAATCGATCGGCAGGCGATGATTAATTGACGGGCGAGCGTCGACTAATCCATCAACAGGAGATGATCAATGGGTGGACGACGATCGACTGACGGGAGGGCGTCGGTCGTCCGACGATGAACTACAAGTAATGAAAAATAAAATACAACGGGATATAATTATTTTAGATGTCGATTATTTAAAAAGAATTAAAAAATATATTCGGGATTTAAATTTCGAAGATTAAAAAAAATTAATGTAATGAACGAAATCATAAATGAAAAAAATAAAAATAAAAATATTTTCGAAATTTATTTATTTTCGTAATATGTTTACTGTTTAAAAATGATTTTTTTTCATTTTTATTTGGTTCATGTATTAGTTTTTTTAATCTTCGGAATTTAAATTTCGAATATATTTTTTTTAAAATTCGAGATTTAAAATAATTATATCACATTGTGTTTGATTTTTCATTGTCCGTAGTTCATCGTCGGACGATCGATGCCCTCCCGTCAATCAGTCGTCGCCCGCCCGTCGGTTGCCCATCGGTCATCTCCTGTCGATGGACTAGTCGTCGTTTGCCCGCTAATCAATCGTCGCCCAATGATCGACTAGCCGGTCGTCGGTCGACTTGTCGGTCGGTCCCTTGGCCCAGCCGATCGCTTCTTCCAGATTATCCTCCTGGCGGGTCGTTGGGGCCGATCGCCACCGTCGCGAGTCGCCCGTCGCCGTCATTGTCGATGACCGATTGGCCGAACGATGGCTGCGGCGGTGGATCGACGACGGCAGTCGACGACGGCGAGGCGGGGCCGACGATCTGTGGCGACCATGGTCGGCCGCGATTGACCAGCTGGCGCCGGTGACTGCGACCAATCGCGGCCAAGCACGATGAGTGGCAGTGGTGAGCGACGATCGATCGGTCGGCGGTGACGACGATCGATCGATTGGCCGATGGCGACGGCAGGCGATGGTGCGACAAGTGACGGCATGACGCCAGAACAAGCGGCACCGCCCCGGGTTGGCGATGGCCCGCCGATGGAAGGGCAACGGTCGATCAACTGTCGAGCGGGCGACGACTAATCGATCGATGGACGATGATCGACTGGAAAACGGACGACGGTTAGTCGATCGACGGATATCTAAATTTAAATTCCGGGAATAAACAAAAAATATCGAATCTTAAATTCCAATGTATAAAAAAAACTGCCGACACCGAAAAAAGCCAAAAAAAAAAAACACCTCCGGGATTTAAATCCGACGGTAAAAAAAAATTTAAAAAAAACTTCGTCGGGATTTAAATCCCAGCAGTGAAAATAAAAAAAAACAAAAAAAAAATCATTGCCGGGATTTAAATAAAAAAAAATCACTGTCGGGATTTTCTATTTTCGTAATATGTCCCACACCTATTTTAAAAAAATCCCCGAGAAGTTGAAGAGCCGTGCCCGTGCGGGGGATTTTTTTAAAATAGATATGCACAGTGAACATATTGCGAAAATAGATAAGTTTTAAATTAATTATGAAAATAGGTAAGAGGGTTTCATTGTCGGGATAAAAATTTCAACAGTAATTTTTTTTAAATTTTTTTTTCACTACCGAGAATTTAAGATTTGATTTTTTTTCATTTATTCTCGAAATTTAAATTTAAGTATTCGTCGATCGACTAACCGTTGTCCGTCTGCCAGTCGATCATCGTCCGTCGATCGACTAGTCATTGCCCGCTCGACGATCGACCGACGATCACCCTTCCATCGGTGGGCCATCGTCAGTGCGAGGGTTGGTCATCGCTTGCTTGACGGTCGATCATCGCTTGTCGTCGACCTGCCAAACTATCGTCGCTCGCCCGTCGATCAGTCGATCGATCGTCGCGCCGCTGGCCACCTATCGTCGCCCCCCGTCAGTCGCGGTCGACTGCGGATCACAATCGGGCGCCGATAAGTGGTCAGTCGCGATCACTATAAGATCGTCGGTCCTTGTCCGTCGTTGGCCGATTGACCGTCGTCAATCTATCGCCCGCAGCAGCCATTGTTGTCAATCGATTGGTCTATTGACAACGACGACGGGGAGCGACCTACTGATGGTGGCGATCGATTGGGCAGCGACGGTGATTGCCCAATAGACAAGCGACGACCCATCGACGGGAGGACGACGGTCGACATGTTGGCCGACGAACGATGGCTAATCGATTGGCGGGCGACGATCGATTGGCGGACAAGCGGCGACTAGTCCATCAACAGGAGATGACCGATGGGCGAGCGATGATCGACTGACGAGAGGGCGTCGGTCGTCCGACGATGAGGTACAGGTAATGAAAAATAAAACACAACGTGATATAATTATTTTAAATGTCGATTATTTAAAAAGAATTAAAAAATATATTTGGAATTTAAATTTCGAAGATTAAAAAAAATGTAATGAAAGAAATCATCTATGAAAAAAATAAAAATAAAAATATTTTAAAAATTTATTTATTTTCGTAATATGTTTACTATTTAAAAATGATTTTTTTCATTTTTATTTGATTCATGTATTATTTTTTTTAATCTTCCAAATTTAAATTCCGAATATATATTTTTTAAAATAATCAAGATTTAAAATAATTATATCACGTTGTGTTTTATTTTTCATTGCTCATAGCTCATCGTCGGATGACCGACGCCCTCCTATCAGTTAGTCGTCGCCAGCCCGTCTGTTGCCTATCGGTCATCTCCTGTTGATGGACTAGTCGCCGTTTGTCCGTCAATCAATCGTCGCCCAGTGATCAACTAGTCGCCGTCTATCGGTCAGCTTGTCGACCGTCGACCTCCCGTCGGCGGATCGTTGCTTGCCCATTGGGCAGTCGCCGTCGTTGGCCGATTGATCGCCACCATTGGCAGGTCACCCTGTCGCTGTCATTGTCGATTGACCGGCAACGATGGTTGCGGCGGGTGATGGGTGGCAGGCGGTCGATCGACGACGATCAATCGGCCAACGCCGGGTGGGGACCGACGGTCCTATGGCGACCATGGCCGCCCGTGACTGACCACTGACTGGCGTCCTACTGTGATCTGCAGTCGATCGCGACCGATGATGGGCGACGACAGGTGGCCAACGGGCGACGATCGGTCAGTCGACGGGCGACGATCGATCGATCGACTGATGGGCGAGCGACGAGCGATGGTCGTTCGACGGGCCAACAGCAAGTGACGACCGACCGCCGAACAAGCGACGACCGACCCCCGGGTTAGCGATGGCCCGCCGATGGAAGGACAACAATTGATCGACTGTCGAACGGACGACGGCTAATCGGTCGACGGACGACGATCGACTGGCAGACAGACAACGGTTAGTCGATCGATATATATCTAAATTTAAATTCCAGGAATAAACGAAAAAAAAATCAAATCTTAAATTCCAACGTATAAAAAAACAAAAAAAAACTGCCGACCGTGAAAAAAAGCCAAAAAAGAAAAAGAAACAAAAAAAAACACTGCCAGGAAAAAAAATAAAAAAAAAAACATCGCCGGGATTTAAATCCCGGCGGTGAAAACAAAAAGAGCAAAAAAAAAATCATTACCGGATTTAAATCTCGACAGTGAAAAAATAAAAAAAATAAAAAAATCACTGCCGAGATTTTTATCCCGGCAATGAAACTCTCTTACCTATTTTCGTAATTAGTTTAAAATTTATCTATTTTCGTAATATGTTCACTGGGCACATCTATTTTAAAAAAAATCATTAGTCATCGTCCGTCAGTCAGCTTGTCGACCGTCACCCTCCCGTCGGTGGATCGTCGCTTGCCCATTGGGCAGTCACCGTCGTTGGCCGACCGATCGCCACCGTTGACAGGTCGCCCCGTCGCCGTCATTGTCGATAGACCGATTGGTCGGCAACGATGGTTGCGATGGGCAATGGGTGGTGGGCAGTCGATTGACGATGGTCAATCGGCCAACCAGCGGCGAGGACCGACGATCTCGGCGACCATGGCCGCCGCGACGACCAGCGACCGCATCCGATCGCGACTCGGCCGTCGCAAGCGGCGATGGCGATGGCAAGTGGCCAACGGGCGACGATCGGTCAGTCGACGGGCGACAATCGATTGATCGACCGATGGGTGAGCGACGGGCGACGGTTGTTCGATGGGCCGACAACAAGCGACGACCGACCCGTCGAACAAGCGATGATCGACCCCCGGGTTGACGATGGCCCGCCGATGGAAGGGCAATGGTCGATCGATTGCCGAGTGGGTAACAGCTAATCGATCGACGGACGGCGACCGACTAGCAGACGAACGGTGGTTAGTCGATCGACGGATATCTAAATTTAAATTCCGGGAATAAACGAAAACAAACTGCCAACAGTGAAAAAAAGCCAAAAAAGAAAAAGAAACAAAAAAAAACACCGCCAGAATTTAAATCCCGGCCGTGAAAAAAAATATAAAAAAAAATATCGCCGGGATTTAAATCCCGACCGTGAAAAAAAAAATAAAAAAAAAACATCGCCGGGATTTAAATTCTGACGGTGAAAATAAAAAAAGTAAAAAAATAAAAAAATCATTGTCGAAATTTAAATTCCGACAGTGAAAAAAAAAACTCTCTTATCTATTTTCTTAATTAGTTTAAAATTTAAAAGCATTTTCCTAATATGTTTACTGTGCACACCTATTTTAAAAAAATCCCCATGAGGACGGACGCGCATATGGAATAGGTTTTTACGAGAGAAAGATTTGAGTAAAAAATTCGGCCCATCTCAACCATTGGATAGATATTTTTGTATTTAACTTTTTCTCCGAATTTTTTTGTTTTTCTTAAATCGTCGTTAAAAATCTTATAATAGTGAAAAAAATATCATCATTAAACATTGGACAACAACAACTGAAATAAAAATATCATCGTTGATAACGACGAAATAAAATATCGTTGTTAATACGTATATGGACATTAAATCTGATCGTTATTGAACCACTAATAACGATAATATTTGATATCATAGTTAAAATTATCTTTTCTAGTAGTGGCCTCCGGATTTAGATGTATATTTATATTTTCATTTACATTTTTGTTTTTCATTTTATTTTGCATATTTATCGTAGATCATTTGACAAGATCCTATGTTTAAATTGTTTTATTTTCTATTCTTGAATACATATATATAGATACGCGATCTATTAACGGATCCAAAAGATCCATCAGTTATCTCTTGATATATACACGAATAACAAAGGAAATACAGTTGAGATAATTGTCTTTGCATCATTGTCAAGCCCGATATTTATAAACATAAACTTTCGTGATGATAAACAGGGCATCCAAAACGATACCAGTTTCAGCCTCAGACTTTCCTTTATAGGATTAAAATATTTGTTTACCCTTTTAAATTATCATATCAATAACTAACTATCCATTCATGGTATTTTAATATTAATATAATTTTGAAGATTAGATTTAAAAAGCTGTTAACACTTAGATGCATTTTAAAAATTACCATTTGTCTTAATTTCCCTAGAACAACAAAAGATTGCCAGTAAAGCTAAGGGTATCCACAAATTTAGTTTTCCATACTCTTCAAGGGCAGTTTTATTTCGGAGCATAGAAGCTGAACAAAGCAGGTGATTCACAGTACATGAAAGATCCATATACGATGAGATCAGAGGAGAGCTATTGACCCAACAAAATTCTGAAAACATCTGCAAAGGCACCCAGAATGTTTTCCTGATCAGTTTCCAATTAATCACCAATTTCCAAACACTGAATGAGTGTCCTCCTCCTCCCAGAGCTGATTTTGTGAAAATAGTTTGTGTTTTTCATCCCATCTCCTGTCCTTTTTAATTAAGTAGCATTAACTCGTTTAATACTTTCAAACTTTCTTAAAAACATTTTTTAGTCTGCTTGTTCAGAAACAGTCAGAAGTGTATTGGTTCCGATTCCTTCCAATTCATCGGTTTAGCTTGAATCCTCTGCCTTCAAATAAACAAGATTGTCTCAATTGCTGGCTCCATCCTTTTAAGAACTCGTCAAGTTGCCTTAGCTTGAGTACCCAGCTTGCCTCGACAAGAGAATTATATGGCTAGCTTCGGGTGTCATGAAAAATGATCCTTCGCTCGACAGAATGTAGGATGATAATCAGAAAGTGAGGATTTTAAATATAATTCTCTTTATTCTAGATTCATCAGTATTAGAACAGTTTCAAATTTTGGAGTTGGACCTGATTGCAAGACCTCCCGACTCAAATATAATCCACTCACAAGTGCCAAACTTATGCAAACAACCAGAAATAACTACGGGACCTGTGCATGATTTAATTTCCTGAATCTACAGGAAACCACAATACCATTAATTGTGCAAAATCAAGGAGTTAATTAATATTAGACGTAGCATGTAGGCATAATAAATTCTCGACAAACACCCTCCAGTCAGAAGAACCACAGGTCAGTGGGACTTGCTCTTTGATTTCTGCTAACTTGGTCTCAACAGAAGCTGATGAGACAAAGCTCGCTGCAAGACTTCACTTCAAGTATAGCATCATCTAGCTAGGGAGGCATCGTTGCCAGAGCTTGAGAGGGAGCATGAGACTACGTTTTTTCCATTCAATTTCGGTTTAGTTAAATCTTGGGCTTCTGACTCTGCAGGGCATGCCGCACCCCAAGATTGTAAAATTCAGCTGTTAACTGAACTAAGATCCAGCTGATCGATTACTGCGGTTGTAAAGAAACCAAGAGTAGAGTTACCATGCACGAGCGAAAAGATCTGAAAACCGGGAAGGGTAGAGCTGCAGTGTGAGAATCATGCAAATCTTCATTCGACAGTTGACAATCGCCAAAAAGGAAACTGATAGAGTGTCTTCGCCGGCAAAATTTAACATGGATTAAAAATATAAAACAATGAGCATAGAATAAACTACATAAAAAATTGAACCGATCCAGTAAATTTTTTCACCACAGGGCATAATAAAGTGAACCGATCCAGTAAATTTTGATCGATGTACATTCGTAAGTGCAAGGGTAATTAAAATCTTTTGAGAATTGGAAAGAGGTTCATGCATAAAATACCAATTATGTGGGCAGAATTTTAAATTTTTAATATCTGAAGGGTTTGTATGTTTTAAGTGATTGCCAAAACGTTTTAAGTGCATTTTGTTAACGGGGAGCTGAAATAATGCAAACATACGAGGACAACCCGGCAAAATGGCAAGTTAATGTAACATTAGGAATCTACAATTTTAGTAATTTACATCTTCTAGTCCCGCTTGCCCTTTTCTTCTACTCGAAGCAGCCTTTTAAACGGGGCATGTTTAGACTTCTCAGCCTCTGAAAACTCTATTATATGCTCCCTCTGACATTGACTCTAAATGATGAATTTTTATTGACACAACCCACAATTCAACATGGTCCCGGACTAGCTAGAAGTGTAAGTTTCGTGTTTGACTTAATGATAACCATTCTCTCCTTAGTGCTCTACTAACCAAGTCTTTCGTTTCCAATTCCTACGCTACCGTAAAAGGTTGAAATCGTCAATCTGACAGTTTCATCGGTCCGTCTCAGAATCATTATGAGAAAGATAAATCAGGGGATCCTTTGGACTTTGACGCCGGAGGAGAATTTTAAATCTCCCTTCGAAATTCGACTCATGCCTCATCTGTAAATTATCATACGATTTTACCAATGCGCTATCCCTATGAAGACTTATGTAGCAAACCAATTCCTACGCTATGCTAATACGAACTATGGGGCTTGAGCTAATGCATACCTTGGATTTGGCACAAAATATTTAGGCAAGGGTGTAAATATTTGGTATTGACCATATTTATTATCTAAGATTGCTTGTGAAATGATCGTAAAATATATGTCTATCTCACGAGCGACCATTATTGATTGTTTCATTGGCTACCTTTCGAACAATCGACATTTACTGTCCTTTTATCGATGACAAATTTTTTTTATTAAATAAAAAATAAAAAAATTTGAATTATTTGAGGTTACGGAGGAAAAAGAATTCAAACACGTGATATGTGAAAGGGAAAAAATGTTACCAACAAATTTAAAATTAAAAAATAAATCAAATGAGTTAGAATTAATACGTTTAAAGTTTTATCATTTTAATTTGATATTTAAAATTTATATAACGATGGGGTTAAAAAATAAAAATAAAAATATTAATTAAAAAAAATGGCTGGAGTCCATCCTAATTCAATAATAACTTCGCCCCTCCATATAAGGATACATAGATAACAACCAGTCAGTTCAATCGTGTAGCACACATCTCAATCTTCAATGAGCACGAGAATGATATGCACGCTAGGCAATTAAGTCTTCGTGGACTCCAAATGTAACTGCAGCAGCACGCAACGTGTGCACGCGCTACACGAAGTGCGCAACTGCACTTCGTGCAGCGCTGCAGTATGACACCCCCTTTATAAGGGGGTGTGCTGCGTCCAAAGGAGAAAAAGGGGGTGACGTCGAGAGGCTGTTCGAGCGAGGTGCTGTCGGAGAGAATAGTAAGAGTAGAGAACATCAAGGCGCGGTTGGATTTTGGCTTGTAGAGGAGGAGGTTCTTTTCAGTGTGATCGATCCTCAGACGGCAAAACAGAAACGTCGTCCTAACGTTCCAGGAAACTAGAAGATTCTGACGGTCACTGTAAGTTCCTTTACTGTTTTACAGTTTCGTTATTCATTTTATTATTCATGCTTAGATAATTTCGATTAGATACTAAAACATCCAAGACCAAAGATTAAAAAAAAAAATCACGTTCTGCAAAAAATACATAGAAATCATCTAAAGAAATAAATCACGTTCGATATTTACAGAAGAATTGATTTTAAACGTTTTAAAAACTTCATAGAGTGTTAGTCCGTCGGCGGGACAAATCTTCGAAGATAACAGGAACACGACAATTATACTATACGCAACCTTTGAAAAAGGGAACCACCAAATAAATCATTAAAGGAATGATGGTACCATATGGGTCCTATCATACACAGAAAGGCTGATTTGACACTAATGAAACACACTATTCAAGCTATGTACGTCTTTTCGATAACGATGCCAAGTCGTCGATGAAAAACCGAAAAATTCATTATTGTATTCCTACGAGATTCTGTAATACTCCAAGTAAATGTGAATACGCAAGACTGATGGACACATGGAATATATTTTCATAATATGAAGTTACAGCATGGCCATAATGCATGCTCCGAGTCCGAATTGAAGCTGGACGCAAACCAGTGAAAGCGTATAGTAATTAAGATCTCCCCTCACGAAAGGTGGAATGATAGATCAAGAATATATACTACTGCTTATTCAGTATAAGATACTCAGGGATCGATAGGTTTCCCCACGAGAATCAAATTGGTTTTTCTCTTTAGCGAAAACCCTGGCGACTCAGTCATGTCCATCTGCTCCTCTTTGACTCCCTCGGGCAACTTCCAATCGAAATGGTAGAGCATAGTGGCGAGAGCAAGTCCGGTGGTGACGATTGCAAAATCTATTCCAGGACAACCTCGTCGGCCAGATCCAAACGGTATAAACTCGTAATCCAGCCCTTTGAAATCGAAAGTCTTGCTGCTCAAGAACCTCTCGGGACGAAACTCCTCGGCGTTCTCCCACGAAGCAGGGTCCCTACCGATTGCCCAAGCGTTGACGACCAACCTCGTACCTTTGGGGATGTGATATCCCAACACCTGGGCGTCGTCCATGGACTCTCTTGGGAAAAGGATGGGAGCAGGAGGATGCAACCTGAGCGTCTCCTTGATCACTGCCTTCAAGTACGGCATTCCCTGCACCATCTCCTCTGCAATCTCCTTTTTTGATCCAACTATTTCTCTGATCTCTTGTTGAGCCTTAACCATGGTTTTTGGGTGCCTGATGAGTTCCGCCATCGCCCAGTCTATGGTCGTGTTGGTTGTATCGGTCCCCGCGGTGAACATATCCTGCAGGATTATTTCAATTAATTGGATCCGAGAACTGAGACTGACTGTTTTAATGCAATTTCTATGTTTTTTAGTGGAGGAGGAAGGTCAGGTACCAAAAGGACGGCCTTTATACTTTCCCGGCTGAGCGGAGTGCCGTCAGCGGCATCGCCGCCGTTGGCGCTCAGAGAGATCAATACATCAACCATGTCGGCTCTCCGACCATCGTGATCATCTCCGCCGTTGATCCTATTGCTCTCGTGCTCCTTGAGGATCTTCTCCACGAAGGCGTCGAAGTCCGTCGACGCTTTCTTTACCTTCGCATCCAATCCACTTAACCAGTCGACCCACGCGAGCCACGGCGAGAAATCACGCATTGGAAAGGAGCCCCCTACCGCCTCGACCACGTCGGTGTGCAGAGAGAGTTCCTTTCTTCCTCCTCCCTCCCCCTGCTTTCCGAACAACACCCGGCAAAGCACGTCGCAAGTGAAGAAGGAGATCAGCTCGGTGACGTTCACCGGGCGGCTGGAGGTGGAGCGGATGACATCGACGAGGCGAGCCGCTTCCTCTGCTCTGATCGAGCGAAAGGATTGGACGCGCTTGGCGTTGAGCAAGTGGACCACGCAGATCCGGCGCACCCGCCGCCAGTACTCCCCATACTTGGACAGGGCGACGTCGCGCGCACCGTAGAAGATGCGGTCGCCCAAGGTGGTGTCAGGGCGGCTGGAGAAGGCGTGGTCGTTGTTCTTCAACACGTCTTCTGCGGCGGCGGGGGAGGATACTACGACGGTGGGGATGGGCCCGAAGTGAAGGAGCATGACGGGGCCATGTTGGGCAGCAAGCGTCCGCATGGAGCGATGGGCGAGGTGGCCGAGCTGGTGGAGGTTTCCAATGAAAGGAAGTCTCGGCGGCGAAGGGATCCGGATGCTGTTCTTAGTTGACCGCCGGAGGAAGAAGAATGCGGAGAGGAGGACCAAGGCCGCGAGGATCCATGAAGGAAAGAATTGGGGAAGAAAAGTAGCGGCGTCCGACACTAGAGACATGGCGAACGATAATTATGTTTGTCACATTGCAGTGAATTATATAGAGGTTTATCTATCTGATACATAATAATAATAATATTTTTTAGAGAAAAAAAAAACACTTAATTGTGTCTTTGCCGGCTAAAGCCTGGGCCGCCTGGCCACCCGTCGAATCTAATGTTTATCTGGGGATCCCGCTATTGCCTTTATCTTTGTTTTCATTAAAAGGACCCTTTTTATTCAAAATACTTTTATCCAGCATTATGTTCAAATTTAAATTTTGTATATAAAAAATAATATATCACTTATTTGATTTCTATCGTTTAAATTTAATAAAGCTATAATTATTTTTAAAACTTACATTTTAACATTATAATTTTTACTGTTTAAAGTTTATAATTCTAAACTAATTTTTTTTAAAAAAAACAAATATACTATAATTTATATTATTTTGTTTTTTATTATAATTATTTAAGATTCCATTGTTTAGAGTTTTCAACACATTTTTCATCCTTTTGAAAAGCCTACTTAAGCCATGTATTCTTCTTCGCCTTCGTCATCATTTCATCACCCTGACTTAAGAGTTTGTATTGCATCTTCACATCATAATTAAGCTTTGTTTTGGAATTTAGGATTTATCTTCCTGCAGAACAGATTTAATTTATATTTCTAAAACATCCTGTAATACTTTTTCTAAAAAAATGTAATTGAAATTTGACATCTTACCAGTAAATATATCATTTGATTTTTGAGAATAAAAAAATCAATTAAAAAAAAAACATCTTTTTCTTTCTCTTTCTCTTTCATTTTTCTCTCGCCTTTTTGATAAAATTGAAAGTTGACCTCGAGGCAATGATGCAACGATAAAAATTATATTTTATTTTTTATATTCTCACATATAAGACAGTTGATTAGAACAACGTAGAAATCAAATTTGGACGAAGTCTAAAATTTTTATTCGGATTCAAAATTTTTTTATTTTTTTATCCACATTTTAATTAAAAAATATAGTTTTTCATAATTTACCTTATTCGTATTCATTGTGGAATCAATTGGTGAAAATTCTAGGGGCGAAGGAATTACTTTTTCCTATAATAATAAAAAATTTATGTAGTCTTTTAAATATATTCGATTTGATTCAAACTGTGACCTATTTATAAAAAAAAATCTCTAAATAAAATAATAAATTTTTAGAACATTGAATTATCTATTGTGAACATTTTCTAATTTATTTTGACAAATGTTAGTTTTCATAAGTTAATTTAAAAAAAGTAAAATAATCATCTGATTTTCAAGAATAATAACAAGGAAAAAAATCAAATTGAAATTAATTGTTTTAATTTACCTTTATTTTTCAGATAGTAGTTTTTTTTCTTTTATTAATTGTTGAAAATTCTATTATATCTATACAAAAAATAATAATTTGCTGCACGGAATTCCAATCTGCTATAATCAAATTGAAATAATTTATTTCGATTATAAAAAACTACGAAGTTCAATCAATATGGAGTTTCCATAAAAATGATTTATTATAAGTAATCTTATATAATTTGCTTGGTAAGAAATTATTTTTATAATTTAAATATATAATTTTCAAATCAAAATTTTACCGAAACTCTTGTTCCAGTCCTAAAACGGACTAAATTAATTAATGAAATAGATAGTGGAGTGCCCATTCAGCGAGACGGGAAGGGGAACGGGGAACGGCGAACGGCGAACGTGCTTCCAACTGCTACCGAATAGTTAAATAATATTCGACTTCAGAAAAATTGATAGTCAAATCGTCATTTATGACAGACCTGTACTCTGAAAACGACACTCTTAATTGCAAAATGAATAATCCAGCTAATCAATTTATCCTGTTGGTTCTCTGGACGACAACAATAATAAAATTTTATTGCACTAAATAAAATTTAATTATATAGATTATTCTACGTCATTAAACTTTATTTTTACTATATTATCATCCATATTTAAATAAATTTTATCTTATTTTATCTTTCGGAGCTTTCCTTCAATTGATACAATACCGATTTTTTTATATAATACTCTCATTTCTTATTCTATTTATCTTCATGTGTTCGCACATTCACTTTAATATCCTCATTTCTGTAACTCTCATATTTTATTCATGTGTTCGAGTAGTAACCTAATATTCAGTATCATATAACATATAAGGTCTAATTGTCGGTTTGTAAATAACTTCCCTTTAAGTTTTAGAGGTATTTTACGATCACATAAAAGATCCGACGTTTTCCTTTATTTTAATCATCCTGCTTATATTCTATATAAGAAATCCCTCTATCGTTTTGTAAAAATAATTCTAAATATTTAAAGATCTCATCTCCTATTTTAATATTTATCTTATTACGTCTAATATTGATAAATTTAAATTTTATATATTATATTTTTACTTTATTAAATTTAAAACCTTTCACTTTTAGTATTTTCCGTTAAAATTTTAATTTATCATTTACTCTTTCACATATCTCAATCCCTCACATCCTCATTGGAGGCAACCAAAACTAATAAATTGGTTGGATTACTTGAATATAGAAAATCAATTAAATTGACGTTAGTAAAAAAATAAATTGAATTGTTCATTTGAGAGATTTTTCATCGTGGATATTATAGTTAGAGAAAAAGAAATAAATCATCGTCGACTTTGATTTGACATAGTGAAAAATAAATGCTCATATAAACGTGAGGAATTGATCTTTATTCACTTAGTATAAATTTATACTATATTAATTATTTGATTTTGTCTATGAGAACTTTGATTAAGATTCAAATTTCAATTGAAATAAATATTTCTGGAGGTTGACCTGTCAAAATTGTATTTTTAAAATCGATTAAATATTTTCAGTAAAGTCGTTTATTCATTGAAAAATTACAATGAACCAAATAAATTATTCTTCTAATTTTGATATTTTATTTTGAGTGGAAATATTTTATCTTTCATTCCATCATCACATTTTAATCGTTCCGTCCTACTACTGTGCGGATCGCATTAATTCTTAATATATATACTGTACTATCATTACCGAGACCATTGCATGTTAATTAGAACATATCAACATTTGATGTGCTAAAATGATGTCACGATGACATGTTAGTTTGATTTTTTTTTTAAAAAAAAAAACATGTTAGTCTCATTTAAATGATATTGTTCTTTTATAAAAAGAAACAAAAAAAAATACCATTAAAAAACGATTTTAATTATTAGGTTAAAGTCGTGTGTGTCACGTCTGTTCCTTCTCCCTTTGCCAATTTAATATCCCTTCTTTGTATGCACATTATCGTGTACTTTGCATAAGTGTATTAATCTTTATTAGCATATTAATAAAGGATTTATCTCGTTTCTAAAACTCAAAACATACTAATAAATGGTGTTTTCTTGTTGTACAAATTAAATGTGAACATGGACTCTTATAGGAGCATCTAGCTTCTGAAACAACCGAGAAAATAATTAATTAACAACATTAATTAAGCTAATCTGATCATTACAAATTCTTGCTAAAGTCTCGATATGAGAAAAATAATAAGGACATAAACACGATAGCAGTCAGGAGTTAATCGACGTAAAGGTATGTAGCTTAAACAGAAAGATTATGAACCATTATATATAACTAATATTTCATATTTAATCTTTAGAGAGAGAGAGAGAGAGTTTCAGGCGAACTTAAATTTTATTCCAAAACAAGTTCCACCAAGTACATTAAATTATAATATAAATTATATTTTATATGTGATACATAAATATATAAAATACTACCATATAGTTATACAGGACTATGTCAAAGTTCTAGAATCTAAAAATTTTTAGCATCAAATGTCTAAATTTTAGAGTCTTTAAATTGTACAGTAAAAATAAAATCAATTTTCAAATTTCGTCCAAGATCTCGGTCTAATTTTCAAATCAAGATCGATGTATATATCACATATATGCTTACGTACGTTACAATTCTAAATTAAAGTTCAAAAAAGCTTTTTGAATTGACATTATAAAAGACGTTTAAATATATATATATATATATATATATATATATATTTGTGTCATCGATCCAGTCTTCAGGCGCTCTGAAGAATTTGTAACACTGGGTAAAAATCTCCCTGCTCTCTATCAAAAGTTTTCTAGATGATTTGACGTAAATTGCTCTAGTTCAATATTATTACAGTGCGCTTTCGTGTGCCATTAGAGAAAATTTTAAAACAGGTTGTCCATTTATTTTCTTTAATAATTCTTAAGGATTGCGTATGCGTACGTATTATCATATATAATATTCCCTTATTATTAATTTTTGCTTAATTTCGAAATATATTTTTTCCGCTAGAGCCAAATAAAGTTTCAAAACTAGATCTCCTCTTACGTCGTTCCTCCTCTTTCTTTGGACGGGTAAACGGAGGCTACTAATCCAGTGACTCGTCGCCTCTAGACACGACTAATTAACGTGTCGCACAGGTTAAGTTTTTTCTATTAAGTATTCCTGTGTATATCGCGCTGGCGATTGGCCTTTAAACAACTCCGTTATAAATTAATTATCAAGGTGATGTATGATCTAACTCTCAACTCTCAATTACCATGCACATTATTTCTGTGTAATTAACGGCGTGCAGATTAATAGATTATATTCAACGCCAATTTTAATTTCCCAAGCTAGTCCAAATTACAATTAGAAAAAGGCAAAAGGCATTTAATTTCAACGGGTAAACGAAATCATTTTCAGAAGCATTGAAACGATATAGAAAATATTCAAAGGGGAACAAAAGAATAGGTGAAGTAGAAATTTGATAGCCTACCAACTGAGGACAACGACATACGGACCAAAACGGTAGATTAATTAATTAATTAATCTACATTTTTGATCATCGTAAAAGAGATAAATCGCGATAGATTAATAATTGTCGTGGAGGAATAGCGTCTTGCGTTTATAAAAAATTGATCCATTATCCTATAATATAACGTTCGTGTATATTGACCACTAATCACTAGACTTTTCCTGCAGGAAAAGTTGATGTCTTCAAATCGGATCTGTTTCGTAGAAAATTGAAGTAGCCGACGTGCACACATAAATAACAAGAAATTAGTTGGTAGAATTGGGTGGATCGGCAACGTCACGAGTCAGGTTTTAAGAAATTTTTGCATAAAATTAATTTATTGGTTTTCTCATTATTGAATGGACTTATTGACAAACTGATCGCGTTGTTGGCGGTTGCTAGAAGGTCATCAAGATTGGCGGTTGCTAGAAGGTCATCACTTTCAGAATCCTGAGTGATCCATAAAAGATTGAAATTTATTAATCTAGTAATTTTTATTGATATATTTTATAATTAATATAAGAAAGATAAATTATGAAAAATTTTATAGACTACGTAAAAATTATCTGAATTCAAAAAAATATATTTAAATTTCTTTCAAAATCGATTTTTTTTATCCATAAATTTCTTCGTATCTTAATCATCGCATCATTTCCATGGAAATGAAAATTCCAAGTGATCGATCGCGAGTCAGAGGGATGAACATTCCACGGTGCTTTTCTTCGATGAAAATGACTTTAATTTGACGAGGGTGTGCAGTAACAGTGTTGAGCCTTCCCCACATTACTGGAGCATGCGGAAATTCACGGGGCACGCTTTGTTTAATCGCTCTATTAATTAATTTGTTTATCTGAAGGTCGAGATCTGCTCGATTCAAATCACAGAGAATGGATGGCGAAGATTGTGGACCTTTTCCTCGAAACTAATGCCCATATATGTCTTACATACATATGAAGTATTCGAATGTGGATCTTATTTCTTATAAACATAAAATCCAATGACTTTCATGCCCCCATCAAGTTTAATTATTAATACATGGGTGCGGAACCGAACCGGCACGGCTCATGGAGGACTACTTCAAGCCCGTTTAAGACCTGTTTTGGGCCATTCTCGCTTGGCAATTTAGGGGGCCCAATTTCGTACATAAAGGTTTAGCCCAGAGAAAATATAATGTTAATATTTCGGATCTTCTTCCTGTTCAAAAACACCGGACTGTCTTTTTAGTTTTTTGTTTTTCCGTCTAAGCATATTCCATACGGTGAATGGCAGGAGCCAGGAAATTAGTAAGAAATTTAATGGTCACAAATGAATTAATTAAATTAACACCAAACTACTGTTTGGGGTCTTTATCATATTGCTACAATCGGATTAATTAGCAGCAGATCATGAAAACCCTCTAATATATGTAGGCTGCATTTGGTATATCATAATTTGTCTTGTAATATAATTCAGATTATATTATAAGATAGATTCTTTTGTTTATTACTGTCTTAAAATTGTAATTTAATGTAATCTGGATTACAAAAATACTAAAATTTTATAATCTGGATTATAAAGTAAAATTTATGTAATATAGATTACATTACAAACCGTAATATAAAAAGATCGCCACCGTCGATCGGGCGCCGATCGTCGCTTTGTCGAACCGGCCGATGGTCGATAGTGACCAAGGCGACTCCCGATGATCGGATGTAGATCGATGGTCGGTCGCCGACGGCCAACCTCCGGCGACGAGTGACCGATCGACGATCGGCGACCGGTGTCGACCTACCACCGGCGATCGATCGATGACCAATCGTCGGCGATCGATGACGGCCGATCGTCGGCCGGTCGCGATCAGCTGTCGATCGTCGGTCGATCGTCGTCGTCGTCATCGTTGTCTCCGTCAACGCCGACGATTCATTTCTATCGTCTTTGTAATGGACACCAAACAAAAGAATGTAATGACCTATATAATTCAAAATTACATACAATTTTTATTCAAACATAATAATATAATTAATATTACATTGCATTACATTACAATTTGGATTACATTACATCATATCAAACACAGCCGCAGTGTTTTAAAAAAAAAACAAAACAGAATGTTAACAATTTTCCTTTAATTTGTTGTCCGCCAAACTCTATGCCCTGTTGCAGCAGTTCTTGGTGGAAAAAGATCGGTATCTTATGTATATCTGAGAAATGGTCAAGTATCTGCCTTTCATTTTAACTGTGATTTTAAATTAAATTTCTTAATAATTTCATGGATGCATGCTTTGTTTATAAAAGTACAAAATCACTCCTTCAAGCGCTAGTTGGCACACTGAATTGTGATATATATATATATATATATATATATATATATATATATATATATATCACTTTTGGTGTATTCGCGCGACTCCTCGCCCGATTCTGCTTGGCTTGCTGTAAACCCCTCGGCCACCTCCAGCCGCCGGACCGGGTGCGTTGGAAGCGCACCTCGCCGGCGGTCCGGACGGGCTCGGCTTTCGGTCGGAAGTCGGCGCAAATCGGTCGAATCGCGGCCGAATCCCGGTCACACCCGGTCGGGAAAGGATCGCCCAGCATCGACGGTCCTTTCTGGGGTTTTTTGCGATGCGATCGGCGATCCGATCAGTGGCCGATTTGCACGACTCCGGCCGTAGAATCAAGCCGGAGCCGATCCGTCCGAGCCGGCCGTGAGGTGCGCCTAACGCACTCGGTCCGGATCGAGGGGTCCTGACGATGGCGATGGCGAGTGTCGGTAGCGAGTCAGTGTGCATTTCAATCGCGGCGTTGATCGAGCGAGTGAGCGTCGCCGATAGGGCGGACGAATCGGTCGCGGAGGAGATCATAACTATATATATATATATATATATATATATATATATATATATATGTGAATGAAATAACATATTTTTGTCCTCCATGCATCTCGGCATTAATTGAAGCGAAAAGGCCAATGGCATGGTTTAATTGTTCATACCAATAAATGGATAGTTAAAATAGTATCTCAATGACTATTTTTCGAAGAAAACTTGTTCAAAAATATAATTTTAACGTACGTGTATTTAAATGATGACGACTGAAAATGAAATAGCTTAGTAACTGAATATCCATATAATTGAACCAAAATCATCAGTTTTGTGCTGACAAGGATGACGGTAGGGATTTTAAACGATATACGTTAGCCACCCGAAGTGATGGTGCAATTTTCTCAAGTATTATTTCCTTGGAATTCCAATTCACTATTTCCTTAGCATTGTATTACATTCTCAAGCTTTTCTCGAACAGGTTACATGCAATTTGCAGCGGAGTGCTATTTCTCGCATTCAGGGCGCACTCATTCCTCTCAGTCGAAGAGTAGTAATTGATTGGTCTTTGATGTTAATTTGTAGTTCGATATATATGTTCGGCTGTGTGCGCTTCATATATATATATGCATTCTTTTGATATTTGTGTTAAAGATTATACATCATATTTGTGTTATAAGATTACACATCATATTTGATCCGCTCTTTTGACAACACCCTGGTACCTGATTGCTTGGAGCATTGACAAGTTTATGATTGCCTTTTGGATGCTATATATTGCTTAAGCACCAACCGTCCACGGCAGCCTTTTGGTTTTGGATGCTATTGCACGCATGTTGGCGGAATGGTGGTGCTAACTGCTAAGAAGTGGGATATGTCATATCTGATATCCCTCACCCATCGCATGTCAATAAGTATCTTTGACTTAACCAACCGACAACAATGCATGTCGGTCCGACCAATCCTTTAGGATCACGTAAATTAAGATCGCTAATGTGTCCAAAAGATTTATAAGTCAACTGATAAAATTAAGTTCTTGGTTCCACTTTCTCAGTATATACTATTGTTTGCTTGTTTTTTTTTTGGGTATAGAACACTGCAATTATTTGATCTGACATGCAATTCATGAGCATTGTTTTGCTATGTCGTTAGCTCTTATAGATCAAACATGTAAGATAAATAGAAATAAAAAATCATCCTAAGATAATTAAACCATTACAACTATATGAAAATAATCATATAAGATTGAGCACAATCATATATATACAATGGAAGTTAAGCATACATATATCCTCCTAAATCATACATGCATGCCGCTTGTTGGGTTAGGAATATATAGTCGATTATTTTCTATTTATATTTTTCGTTTTTTAGAAATATTTTCATTATGTTTCTGATATATTTTCTGGTTTTGGGACAAGTCAGGATTTTCCATTAGAAAGTAAATTTTATTACGCATTACTTCAGAAAGACAATCTACAAGTTTTCCTAGCACAAAACTATCACAAAGTCTAATTCTCAATCAGATATCAACGATCTTAACAATCACCCACCCACAATATCAATGATATATTATCCCTAATTAGTGGTCTGAACTCTCATAATACTTCTGGATTAACACAAACCCTCACTTGTTATATTCTTAAAGCCATATAAACACCAATTAGGGATAGGGATTGAAGAGACTTAACTATCATCTCTCCATCATAAATGTTCTACGATACTTCATAACTAATGGACTAACATTTTCTCAACAGGATTTCGAAATGGGTGTAGTTCTCCATAAGCGAGCTCAACGCGTGTTTTCGATCACACTGATGGTGATCGCGAGGGAGAAAGTTGGCGTTAGTGGTACAACAAGCTGAACCCAATTGATTCAGTCAACTGATCTCTTATTCGACGACACACTGCACTGGAAATCATTTCTACCCTTTGACAACATTATCATGGTTTATATAAGCTTTGAATCATTAAATTTTATACTTAGTTTAATCTTCTTTAACCCTAAGGTGTAACACACATGCACATGATAACAGATGTAGAATGTAGCCATATATACCAACCAGGCCACATGAAAGCTTATACTTTAATTAAAATAGATCATGTGAGCTTAAAATTCTTATGTGCAAAAGTTAACAAATTAGGATACATCACTATGATGACAGATTCTAGTGCAATTTAATGCCTACATGCATGTGATCTCTTGTATCATGTATCTTTCCATATTAGTGATCTTCATCTTCTGTTGCGCTCAATCAATAAAGAAGAAGAATTAAACTCTACGATTTACATGGTTCAGTCGACACGACCTATGTCCACGGGCAAAAAGAAAGATTTTTATTGAGAATTATTTCCAGAGAGTACAATGACAGTAACCCTAGAACCCCTATTTAATATAAAAGAAAACGGATCCGGATTACTAATGGGTCGACCCACAATCCGGATCCGTCCAATATAATTCAATGCAAATAACAATTCTCCACCTTGACTTGAATCTTCCTGTCATCCATGCCCTGAAGGGCCTTACGCTATGCGAACATTCACCAAGTCCAAGCTATGCTTGAACTTTTCTGCAGACAACGACTTTGTCAACATATCTGTTGGATTATCGGTTGTGACTATCTTCTCTATAGAGAATGATCGATCCTCTATGACATCTCGAATGAAATTCAACCTGACATCAATATATTTTGATCTCTCATGATATACTGAATTTTTCGCCAAACTCAACGCACTTTGACTATCACAGTAAATGATAGGTCTTTGCACATCCAAACTTAAACTATCAATAAGACCATGCAATCACATACCTTCTTTTACCCCTTCTGTCAATGACATGTATTCCGCTTCTGTAGTAGACAAAACAACTGTAGACTGAAGTGTTGCTTTCCAACTAATAGCACATCCATAAAGAGTAAAGATATAACATGTCAGAGATCTCCTTCTCATAAGGTCTCCACTATAGTCAAAATCTGCATAGCCAATAAGACTTTTGGTATATCCATTAATACCATAAATCAAACAAATATCACTCGTGCCTTTCAAGTATCGCATAATTCATTTAACTGCCTCCTAGTGAGCTTTTCCATGATTACTCATAAACCTGCTTACCACACTAACAGCATGAGTTAAATCTAGCCTAGTGCATACCATGACATACATCAAGCTTCTAACGACACTTGAGTAAGGAACTCTACTTATGTAACCCCTTTCTTCATCAATACTAAATAATGCACTAGCATCAAGTTTAAAGTGTGTTGTCAAGGGAGTACTAATTGACTTAGATTTTTTCATCTAGAAAAATTATAGTATCTTCTCAATGTACTTCTGCTGAGATATATACAGTAGTCCTGCTCTCCTGTCTCTCCAAATTTCCATGTCTAAAATTTTCTTGGCTGCACCCAAATCTTTCATTTCAAACTCACTGCTCAACAAACTCTTCAGATTATTAATGTCATCCTTATTCTTGGCTGCAATTAACATGTCATCCATATATAGCAACAAATAAATAAAGGAACCATCGGACAATTTTCTAGAGTAAACACAGTTATCAAAGGAATTCTGAACAAACTTCTAGAAGATCATTAAAGCATTAAACCTCTTGTACCACTGCCTAGGAGATTGTTTCAGCCTATATAAGGATTTATCTAGCAAACACACATGGTCTTCCCTTTCAGAATCAAGAAATCCCTCTGACTGTGACATATAAATCTACTCCTCTAGATTCTCACGTAAGAAAGCAGTTTTCACATCAAGTTGTTCTAACTCAAAGTCTAATGTACTCACCATGGCTAGAAGAATTAGAATGTTGCTTCACAACTGGTGAGAACACTTCATGATAATTAATTCCCTCTTTCTGTGAAAAACCTTTAGCCATAAGCCTTACCTTGAACCGAGCTGGTTCAATCCCGGGAATACCTTCTTTCTTCTTGAATACTCATTTGCATCCCGCTAATTTCACACCATTTGGTAATGACTAGATGCCATGTTTTGTTCTTTGAAAGTGACTGCATCTCCTCTTTAGCAATAAATCATGCAGCTGCTTCTTTACTCTGTACTGCCTCCTTGTATAACTTCGGTTCATCAGAGTCAATATGTTGTGCAATTGTCAAAGCAAATGCAACAGTATTAGTATCAATACCCTCAAACATTCTGCACATCTTGAAGGCTTTCTGATTTCCCTCCTTAGTCTCCTTGTTGCTATATTTTGTGACTCTTCTTCTTGCACATCCCTAGACTGTTCTATTGGATTTGTAGTCATCCTTTTAAGAGTTTAAATCTCAAACTCCACCTTCTGGTCAGCACCCTTATATCTATTACCTGCAAGATCACCAAGCTCCTCTCTCTAGCCAAACATAGCAGACTTATTAAATGTGACATCTCTGCTAATAATAAATTTTGGAGTTCTATCCTTTTCAATATACCATAATCTATACCCTTTAACTCCAACATCATACCCTAGAAATATACATTTCATTGCCCTAGCCTCAAGTTTACCATCATTAACATGAGCATATGCAGGACAACCAAATATACGCAGACCAGAATAATCAGAGGAAGTACCGTACCATATCTCTTGAGGAGTCTTCAAATCAATTGCAGTTGATGGAGATATATTTATCAGATAGCAAGCAGTATTAACTGCTTCAGCCCAAAATTGTTTCGAAAGTCCAGTGTTTAATCGCATGCATCGAGCACGCTGCAATAGTGTTTGGTTCATACGTTCTATAACTCCATTTTGTTGTGGTGTATGTCGTACAGTGCGATGCCTCACTATACCTTCTTTCTTACAGAACTCATTAAACGATGCATTATAGAATTCTAACTCATTATCTGTTCTGAGTGTCTTGACTTGTTTTCCAGTACATTTTTCTACCATAGTCTTCCACTCCTTGAACCACCCAAACACCTCATCCTTTGTCTTCAAAAAATACACCCAAACTTTTCTAGAGTAGTCATAAATAAAGATAACAAAGTATTTGTATCCGCCATGTGATTCAACCTGAGAAGGACCCCACAAATCTGAATGAATATACTCAAGGATATCTGTAGAAGTGTACCAGCTAGAACTGAACTTGACCCTGCGTTGCTTGCCCATAACATAAGTCTCACAGAATTTCAGTTTTCCTATTTCTGCTCCATCTATCAATCCTTGTTTGCTCAATATTGCAAGTCTTTTCTCACTCATATGACCCAATCTACGATGTCATAACTCTGTACAATCATCGTGCTGCTCTAAAGAACGAGAAACTTCCACTGTTTCCATCACTGAATTTCCTACCAAAATGTAAATTCCATACTGCAATTTACTCTTCATTACTGTCAGAGTACCCTTTGAAACTTTGATTTGCCCATCTCCACTAGAATAACTGTACCCTTGCTTATCAAAAGCACCCGAGAAAATTAAATTTTTCCGTAGGTCAGGAACATGCCAAGCATCAATTGTTGTAACCATCCCATCATACATCTTAATCTGCATAGAACCACTGCTCTCGACACTAAGCTCCTCATCTTCACCCAATTTCACACTGTCATTCCATTCCTTAAAGGACGTAAACAGATTCTTTGAAAAAGTCATGTGATAAGATGCACCTGTGTCCATGACTCAAGTATTTGCAGAACCTGAAGTATAGACAGTCAAAACATCGCTACCCTCACCTTCATCAGAACTATCGTGCACTACACTTGCACTAGCTAATTGCCATTTGATTCCTTCTTTTCGTTTCTCTTCTTCCGCTGTGGGCATTCCCTTCTAATGTGCCCCTTTTCTTTACAATGATAGTATCGAGGTCCGTAATTAAATTTCGATTTCGAACTTGACTTACTCTTATTGCCTCTATCCCTTTCCTTGTTCCTGCCCCTGCTAACAATCAGATTAGAAATTGCTCCACCTTCATTAGAACTAGAGACATTTCTTTTCAATTTTTTAGACTGCATAGCATCCTTCATATCATTGACAGAAATAGTCTCTCTTCCATACAACATAGTGTCAACAAAATGCTCATATAAATTAGGCAAGGAATACAAAAGAATGATTGTTTAATCCTCATCATCAATTTTAACCCCAACACCTTGCACGTTTAGGATGATTCGATTAAAATTATCAACATGGTCTTTTACCTGTGTATTTTCTTACATCTGCAAAGTATACAAACACTGCTTCTGATACAAATGGTTCGTTAAAGATTTGTTTTGATACTTGCTTTTCAGTTTCTTCCATAACGATGCAGCAGTGGTTTCATCAACCACCTCTCTCAAGACTTCGTCAGTCAGACTCAACAGAATCGCACTATGTGCTTTTGCTAGAATCTCAATCTTCTCCTCAGCCTTCAAACACTGAGACAAGTTTTCTTCTCCGTCTAATGCTGTCGTACATCTCTGCTGAACCAGAACAACCTTCATCTTCACCTTCCACAAAGTGAAATCGTTCGATCAATTGAATTTCTCAATATCAAATTTGTGAGATGACATCTTCCATATCTTGATCAGCAAATGCAATCCTACATATTTTTCAGATCAAGCTTTGGTCGAGATGCAAAATTCCAAACTTTGACCTTCTCATGCTCCTTCTGCGCAGCGGACCGAGACGGCGCTGCTCATGGGCTCTTCTTGGCGGCGTTGTTCCTCCTGGCGTCACTGCTCCTCTCGGCGAATCGGAGTCGAAGGTGAATCGATGCTGCTCCTCTCGGTGAATCGGAGTCGAAGGTGAACCGACGTTGTTCCTCCTGGCGTCGCTGCTCCTCTCGACGAATCAGAGTCGAAGGTGAACCGACGTTGTTCCTCCTGGCGTCGCTGCTCCTCTCGGCGAATCGACGGGACGAGAAGACGAAGACAACGCTTACTCCCGGCGCTTGGAGATTCTGACGACAGATCGATGACCCATGCGGAGCGCCTGGAGGTTCCGACGGTGGATCGACGAGCCGAGACAACGAAGGCGACGCCTGTTCGTCCCCTTCTCAAGCTTTGCGCAGCGGATCAAAGCTCTGCGCGAGGCTGGGAAAACACAAACTTTGATATCAATTGTTGCGCTCAATCAATAAAGGAGAAGAATTAAACTCTATGGTTTACGTGGTTCGGCTGACACGATCTACGTCCACGAGCAAAAAGAAAGATTCTTATTGAGAATTATTTCCAGAGAGTACAATGACAACAACCGTAGAACCTCTATTTAATATAAAAGAAAACCGATCCGGATTACTAACGGACATCTTCTTCCTTCCCTATCCTTTTGTCTTCATATTGGAATTTTCATGTAATTTTTGATTTTTTAAATTTTGTACGGCGTTATTTTCTGTCTGTTTTTGCTCTTAATTTGCTATTCTGTTGTAGGTTGATCGAACTGCATGAAGCGACCTAGCAAGGTTCTATGATAAACTAGTAGCAAAGTGTTTTTATATAGTTTAATTTGTCCATCGATCGCTCAAATCTTATCTATCCCTTCTCGATAAGAATTCATATATGGCTTTTGATGATATATATAGTTCTCGTGCAGTTTGATTTACAAGGATGTTGTTAAAGAGATGAAGCAGATGTTGAGCCATCGTTAGTTTTGACTAACTAGAAAATTATCAAATTAAAACCTTTGCATGATCCAATTGAATCTACAAACCATGGGAAATTGTTTTTGGGATTATGGCTAAAATTGGAGTCCTTCATAGATTGATTAAACAGATATAAACATATATAGAGGTCTATCAATCTTAACGAGTGCAAAAAATAAATCTAGAGTTGAAGTATGCTGATGAGGGCATATTTTTGTTGTTGCTATCCTTGCTTAACTCATCGTATATAAGTTTCATGATATACTTATTGTGCATTGTTGTAAGAGAGAATATAGAATAGAATCATAAGCAAGTTAGCTAAGATGTCTACATAACCGATGCTGTAACCCAACAATCACTTCAAGCAATGCCAATTTTGTTGGATTAAACTGATTAAAGTTTTTGCCCATTGACATATCTATCTATGACAGAAATGTTAGAGTGCAAAATCTATCAGTGAAAATTTAACTACAAATTATAATTTAGATTATATATGTGGATATGGGACATAATCATATATAAGAGAATTAAAACAGATGCTTACAGATTCATCATTATTTGTGGAAAAAAAAAGGTATATGGTAAAGTATGTAAATTTAGATAACTTCTGTAGGGGTCAATGGTCCAGTTCATATGCAGAACAAAAAATAGTACATACATATATTATTGTCAGAAGGCCTTCTCTTGGCTTTATATTATTGTCATTGAACTAACCCATGAAGAATCTTGAGGACCTACAAACTAGTTTCTAAACTATAGTGTCACTAGCTTTTAGATCTTGTAGACTTTGAGGTATATATAAATCTTTCCCTATATTCCAAAAAATAATGAGAACCAGTAGCTCGTACTTTCCGACTTCCCTTCAGCTTCTGCGTTTGTCTTTCTCTAGCTCCACTGCGACTCTGTCACTTTCTCTCCCCTTGTCTCCTCCCTAAATTTGATATAATATGTATAATTTCTGTTCATTTTATATGACATATCCATGAGAAAAAAGAACACACACACACAAAAGTACTGAAGACACACGTAGAATTAAAAGGCAAAGGGGAAAAAAATTCAAGCATAGTTTGATAAAAAAAAAATAATAGTCATTATTCCTTAGTTTATGAATACACAATCTCAAAATCAAGAACCTTACTTGCAAATCATAAGATTTATAATCGTCCAATCCGCACGTCGTGGAAATTAAACTGCATATGTAATCTGTGTCTGATTTGATTGATATTATATAACTAGCAGACTCGAGATATATAGAACACTAGTTGCTGTGCATACAATTTCATGTTATTATAATAGTCTCAACCGAGTTAAATCGACCTGTGTTCGAGTATGGTGGACATGTTGGTAGGCGCCGTCCGCTGCCGTTTGGTCCCGCCTGCAGCCGCTGACGGGGGGTCGTCGACCGGCGTACGCTCCATGACAGCTTTCAATGCTTCTTGGATAGCATCTATGGAGTAATGCGGCAGCTGGCCGGCATCGTCCTCGCTGTCCTCGCCGGTGACGACGAGCACGTGCTTGATGCGGCCGCCGAGGGTGGTGATCTCTGCCTTGAGCGCCCGCAACTGCAGCGCCTTGAGCGCCTTGATGAGGTCTGGGAGGAGGTCGGAGCGGTCGTCGCAGCACAAGGACGCCCGCACCACGAACCGCCCCTCTGCGTCGTCGGCCTCATCCACCGTCAGTTCATCGGTCTCCGTCGGGAGCGGACTTGTCTCCTCGGCGATTTCTGACGTCTGCCGCTTCAGTTCTTTGACGTGTTGTACTACCTCAGCCAGCAACGACGCTTTATCCGTCTGCGCCACAGCTCAGGAATTGAATTCTTCTTCAATTGTTTTGAAATAGATTAAAGCAGATAATAAATAAAAATAAAATGGTGAACTGGGGAATGGTGAGTGCTTGAATGCACGCTTCCGCAAGTGAGAATTGAATTAGGGTTGGTGATGGTGGGGAGAATTAATTATTTAATAATATGTTCTTTTATCTGACATGAGTGCGCATGTTTGTCTCCTCTAGGTTTCACCGTTTTCCGGCAGTAGCAATATCCACGAAAGCATTTTGCTACTCTGAACTCACTGCCAGAGTGCCAGTTTCTCTTTATCATGTCAATAACTCTTCTCTCACACAGTCCTTGTCTTCTTTGATCGAGTACGATTTACTAGGTTTCCCCAAGCACAAAAATGATTCCAATTCCATCGTATCAGAATCCGAGGAAAAATCTTTGATTAAGAATATGGATTATTTAATTCATATAATGATAGGAAAAATTTGTGAGGATATATAGAATCAATAGGAAAATTTGCAATAAGAAGCAGAATTGAATTATTAATTGATTAATACCATTGCCGTCGACGTTGTGCGAAGAAGATAAGCCACGGCGAGTTTTCATTGATATGTATCCGTTGCTAATTAATTGATTTTGTTAATGGAGTATAAGTTAGGTTGTAGATTGGATCCTTACTTTAGTGGTGCTGGGGAGCAAGCTGCGCAGGCGCGCGAGATGGGCGTTGATGCGCTCGCGGCGGCGGCGCTCGGCCTCGCTGTGGCTCTTGGAGGCGGCGAGCGCTTTGGCGTCCATGATTTCCTGGTGCGTCATCCTCGCGCCGGCAGCGGCTAGCTCGGCGTGGAGGCCGCTGCCGAAGGGGAACATTGACGACGAAGGCGAGCACGCGTTCAGCATCATCCCGCGCCCGCGAACCAACGCATCGGTGTAATTGATTCCCGCCCCCGCGGTCATGAACCCCACCAGGGGGTCCGGCTGCGCCGGCTGTCCCATGTACAGGTCGTGGTAGAACTCCGGCGGCGGAGGGAGCGGCGGAAGCGAATTGGGAAACAAGAAGCTGCGTTCTTGGACGTGATCGCGAATCAGGAAGGGCGGCTCCGGGGCGTTTAGAAGCGGTGGCCATGGGAGATTAGCTGTGGAAGAAGAAGCGACAGAGGAATTTGCTGCACAAGCATCAGTTGCCATGGTCATGACTGCTCCAATTTGGTCTTCCGGTGGATAGATTGGGAGATCATGGGCGTGATGGAGGCCGGTGTTGTCCATTTGTTGGAATGATATAGATTCCCCAGATGGGCCGGCGAACTGCGCTATATATAATTAGCTATTGTGGCATGCTACAATGATGGATTTGGAAGGGATGATAGCTTTTTGTCTTCTGGGCTTTTGGTCCTTGAGAAAGCAAGGATTTTTACTTTGCTCTTACGCGATTGTTGCCATGTTCTAAGCGGCTCCGCCCCCTGCGCGACGTATCATTGCGCTGCCATCACGAGAGAGAGAGAGAGAGAGAGAGAGGGAGAGATAAGGGAAAGCTGGAGCAGAAAGAGGAAGAGATGGAAAAGAGTGGAGAGGAAAAGGTGAGAGAAAGCAAGAAGTAAAGAACGGGGAAGGGCCCACATCGGTCAAGGCCCACGTTCTGCTCCTTTGCTTTCTTATTCCACGCCGGAGCTTGCTGCCTCCTCGAAACGATGTAATCATTATGTCTTGGAATACATTCCATCTCCGTGTTTACGAATTACGATACCAACAGTTTCTAGGAAGCTCCTAGTCTTTTAATCAAATCGATATCAACGATTAAACATAAAGGTTTTTCTTGTTATTAATTAACCTGAGGTTTTAAAATTGTCCTACTTCCTTCGATTTCCAGCACTCGAAGCCTTTTGTTTTGGGGTAGTCAGCAGTCTTAATTTAATTTAAACAATTATTAAACATGTATATATATATAGTCCGTTAGTTAGTCATTTAGCTTTTTCATGCATGTTGATCGTCTACTTCTATGACGTTACACCCTGCTCGAGGCCAATCCGCACGGCAATATATACCACTCAACGCGCATAATTCTATCAGCCACCACATAATGCATGATACTAGCGTCGAAGTAAATAATATACTTAAGTAAATCAATACTTCACCTGCAATCACTATGATCATTCAAGACACGATGCAATGAGATGTTTTCATTTGGTATTTTAGTGTTTTGTGTCTCTTTGAGTTGGTGCAATCACCAAGGTCTTTCAAGACACGATGCATTATGAGATGTTTCAATTTGGTATATTTTAGTGTTTTGTGTCGCTTTAAGCTGTATTATGTTAGTTCTTTTATTGTTGGTTTTGTATCCTACTTTTTTTTTTTTTTTATCATGCTGCAATATTCTTGCTGTAGCATATTGGCTAACCAACTTTCCTTTATTGATCTTAGCACAACAGATGGCACTGAATATATAATTCAAATTCAAACTTTTTAATTATTGTGAAAAATTAAAGCAATATATACACAATATAATACCAATCTCAGATATTAATGCAATGAGTTTAAATGCAAACCTTACTAGCATTTGTAGCTCTGAACGTATTAAACCTATGACCTGTACGTATATTAAGTCAAGAGGATATCAATGTGTGAAAGTAAATTCTTGCCAAGACCAAAATGAAAAGGAACGACTACTTCAACCCTAGTTATATTCAATTAAACATGCTCTTCCATTTGACAAACAGAAATTAGATCACTGCGATCTCATAAATTACCCCCTAGATCATAAATGAAAAGGTTTACTGAAACTGACATCATGCAATCTATGCTAGCTAGTATTTATAACGCTTTGTTATATAAACTACTTATATCTAACAAGTAGATGGAACTATCATCAAGGCAAATGAAATTAATCTCATGTATTGGAAAAGGCATGCATGGTTGTCACGAAATATATAGGAGCAACGCCTAATTTCAGGTTTTATTGCTCTTAGTACTCACGTCAGGCAGATCTAAAGGCAAAAACCAGTCAAATGAAAATGATAAGGCATGAAAACTTAACATTTGATCTTTGTTTGCAGATGGTTGGACAAAGTTTAACCTCCACATGAGTTTATAGGCCTTCGTTGTTCATTTCTTTCACACCGAT
This sequence comes from Wurfbainia villosa, assembly GCA_025175895.1. Classification (NCBI taxonomy): domain Eukaryota; kingdom Viridiplantae; phylum Streptophyta; class Magnoliopsida; order Zingiberales; family Zingiberaceae; genus Wurfbainia; species Wurfbainia villosa. The sequence goes on from CM045988.1 coordinate 94,740,416, forward strand.
CAAACTGCTAGCTAATATAAACACTGAATGCATCGAAATCCATAGTCAACTTTTTCTTTTTCTTTAAAAAAAAATGCACCACTGTCTATTACATTGCATATTAACATGTGAAATATATATTTGTTATTACATGAAACACTATTTCGAAAAAAAAATATTAGCATCCGTGTTTATACTATACTGCATCACAGTTATACATCATGCACAATTTGTTTACTCCGTCATTGTAACCATGCTTGCAAAGCAGTAGCAAACAGTTTTAGAGTTTTGCAACAATTGATCCTTTGCTCTCGAAATGGAGACAACACGAGTTCCTATAATAATCTTGATAGATCAAACCCATACTTTTACAGCTTGATGATGCATTCTGTAACTGGGAATACATTAGTTTACTTATCCCTGCTTTTCTAACTTCATCTCTCTCTTTTTGTTGAAATTTTTTCAGACTTACCTCATGAATGCAAAGCCTTGAAAGACAATATCAAAAGGTATATATACAACGTCTATCTTTTTTTCATTTGCATTATGCTCTCCGTCTCAGAAATCGTGATCTTGCCTACAAATTAAATTACCTTTGCTAGCTCCTGCCCCTACACCTTCCTTTGTCACTCTACTGAGAGGATCGTCTGATCCCGGCCCTGACCAATTGGCCCTACTGCAAGTTGTTCTAAATTCTAAGAACCCACTTTCTCTCTTATCTGTCTTTTCTTTTTCACCTCGCACAACGCAGAATTTGGATAGGGTTTGTGGACTTGTTTTTATTTGTAAAAAGTTGTGGGACTGGCCTGGAGCAGTGTTTGCGTGCAGTGCGAGTTGCCACTACAACATGCGCTTGAGTTGGTCCCCTGAGCCGGCCCTTTTCATCACCTTTTCCTCGCCCCATTCAAGGATCCAAATGATGCCACCACCACAATCCACAGCACAAGCACAAGGAGTGAAAGAGAGAGAGAGAGAGAGATGATGATCATGATGATCATGATCATGATGATGATGATGATGTCAGTAACACCATGGCCTTACGTGGGTAAATGACTGCATGAATTCTCCTAATGGTAGCCATTATGGGCTTCTCCTTTTAGGGTCGAATTAGTGCATTCAAAATGCAGAGACGCTTTGTGGGAATTGAAGAGGAACATTTGCCAATCTCACGAGGAATACTTACTGATATTATGCCGAAATATCCACCAAGATCTCCAAGATAATACCCTGTTATCATTGGTCTTTCTCAATGTATATTCTGAGATTTGCCTCCATCAAAACAAGTCCAAAGAGAAGTTCAGACGGTTTCTGCACTGATGTAGCCTCATGAAAGCGCATATCTAGCTTGCTATAATTGATTTGCCCTGCAGGATTCTTATGTGCTCCAACAAATAATCTGTGATCTTCTAAAAAGGAGAGATCAAGACTCGCTAGCAAGCTAGAACACAAATTTGTTCTTTATCGAATTATGCAAGCCAATAAAAGAAAAGGTGCAATTCATTCTGTCCGCAGAAGACACATGATGTATCCTTTTGGGCATGCAGAGCAAAAGAAGGTAAAGCTAAGTACAAGCAGTCAAAGACATCCATTGCAAGTTAAAGCCAAAACTCCATTAGTGCAGACGGCAGACCAAAAGCTAGAAATATATAGTGTTCCAAATGAATTTGCTATCTGGAGCAGAGCAGGGGGATGATAATATGCAACTATTCTAACATGGAGACTTGTAGAAAATACAAAATGAATACGAGTGAAGAAGAGAAAAAAAAAAAAAAAAAGTGAAAAGGTACGTATGCATAAATGCCAATATTCTTCTTCTGAAAATTAAACAGCTGTGACGGGTCACAGTGCATGTCATTCTCATTTCTCAGGGAAAGATCTAGTGGATCTTGCGGCATTGAGGTTGGCAGCTCAGGTTGAACTTGGATGTGTCATTAATGATATGGGAAAGATCACTTTAATACCTACATAATAAGCGCTATTAATTCATGTTTATTGCTAGGCAAAATGTAAGATATAGCGCCTCGTACTTAGGTTTACAATTTAAAAATTTTCAAAACCACATTTAATTCTTAAACTATTTTATTTTAAAATCTATATGTAAATAAGTAATCAAAATTTTCAATTTTTACTTGCCAATAAAATCACAATTTTAAATTTATTGGAAATATTTATAACTTCGTGTTTAATTCGATAAAATATAAAAATCATAAAGAATCAATATGAAAAAACAGGTTTTGTAGTATAGTTTTGAAGAAATATTTATAAATTAAAAAAATATTAACGATTTTATAGATGATAACGAAAATCAAATTTAAACTTTAATTTTACAAAATTAAAATTTATAAACACATTTTACAAAAATTTAAACTAATATATATTTTTTAAAGTTTAAAATAGAATTCACATCTTATACAATAAATACAAATTAAAATTTTCTATCATTTGTATTTGAATTTAAAAGTTTGTGAAAATAAGTTATGAAGAGAAGGATAAAATAAATATTTTAGGTGACATTTTTGCAGCTTGTTTATTATCAATGCTGTATGACAAAGCCGGCCACTTAATCTGCTGCTTATATCGTGAAAATTTAATCATATTTGATACATATCAATAAATAATTTTGTCTGTGATAATTTAGTGAAAAAATATATTTAAGATATTTTTCGTCGTTGATTTCATATCTATACGAAGAGAGATAAATTACAATTGATTTTTTATCGTATTGATACTTGATACAATAGAAAACAAACGTAGAGATACTTCCGAAAATATGAAAAATTGATTCTTAATGTAAATTTACAATGAAGGTCCATACTATAGAATTAATAATTTTTCATTCAAACTCAAAATATAAAAACAGTCCTTTTCAATATGGACATATGTTATTATTATTATTATTACAATATCATTTCGCTAAAACAAGACCCATTGGAATTTGAAATAAATTCTCAATCAAATGAATGTATTATATTATATGCTTAATTCAGTGTAGCTTGGCAGCCGTTATGTCAGTGAAAAAATAATGCAGATAAAAAAATGTGAAATGTAATCCGTTCTTGGTTTCTGGGTTTTTTATGAAATTGGGCTATTCCAATTATTTCCAAACCCATGTGTTAAAAAGCGGAAGTTGCATGAAAAAACTGGGCGAAAAATAGATACTTAAGTCTTAAGGTGATGACCTTTTATCTTTTATATATATATATATATATATATATATATATATATATATATATATATATATATATATATATATATATATATATATATATATATATATATATATATATATATATATATATATATATATATATATATATATATATATATATATATATATATATATATATATATAGAATTCTAACGTCGTTGGTGATAGCGATTTGGTCGAAATTCAACCGCAATCGGATCCGATTCGGATTCTAATCGAATCACAATCGGATTTTGATTCGGATCAAATAGAGGTTGGAATCCGACTCAATTGTGGTCGCTATGCTAGCTACCGTAATGTTGGTGATCACAATCAAGTCAGATTCCAACCACAATTCGATTAGAATCCGATCGAACTCCGACTGGTTAGATCAGGATTAGATTTTAATCGGAACGCGATCGAAATCCAACGATGTGGAGCTCCTAGCACGCATGGAGAAGAAGCATGGTCGAAATCCGATCATGCACAGTCGGACGATGTAAGAATCCATTGGGATTTAGGTGATGACTATAGTGTAGACAATGATCGACGGGAGAAAGCACACCAATATACGTGTGGTAAAATAAATGTAAATGTACATCGTCAATTATTGTATATTATGCTTATCAGAACGATTGTAAGCAAGTTGCACATAGACGCATATGAAGTTATCATATAGAATATCAAAATCCTATATATATAGAGAGAGAGAAAGAGAGATCGACGATGAGTATTTTGCAGAGTTCTCCAATCCATTCATATCGGACTGGATCATATTTCTTTTTCTTTTTTATTCCCGCTCAAATTCAATTGAAAACCATCAACGTTCAAGGCAAGGAAGGACAAGTGGAATTTTTTTTTTTAATTCCTCGAGATGGCATTAGGCATCATTTTGGTTATCTGTAGGGATTGTTAGAGAGTCGGCGATGTGCGGCAGTCAGGGCAGATGTAGCACCGGGTGGAGCTATATATAGTGGTTTGTTAGCATTACCTCGAGAACTTCGAGTATCTTAGCATCGACATGGCCAGACGCTCTGCCTTAACTCGGCGAAGATGGTCTTGGTTCTTCCTTTGCAGACGTAACAACTTTGTCTTCAACAAAGAACGTAAACGACCTTTCGGCTTCAACTTGAATGACAGCGAGCTGGCCCTCTTGGTGCTCCACATCGATAGTTTTATTGGCGCCAAGGGGCTTTCGGTATTTCTTGGGTATTAATGAGGGCCCCTTGTTATTAAAATGCCATTTCATCCCATTTTTCTTACTAAAATTAGTTTTATTTTAATAGTTTTGATTAAAATTACAGCAGCGTAGAATAAAATTACTTCTAAATGACCAAAAAATGGGCTAAATAAAAGATAAAAAATGATTCATAGATCGATCAGATTTGGAATTCGTCAATGGGTTTGTTTTTTTTCCGGCTATTGTACTATTTATCCACCTGAATTTGGATAAAATAGATTTTAACTCTCCCTTGTCACTCTCTCGTATAAACTTCGACGATCTATCAAACAGCGCACATGAAATTTAGAAATGTTTAAACATCACTTTATATTTTTCATATTTACTAAATAGTGTATTTAATTCCTTTTTTATCCCTCCCGTCAAAAAGATCTGTACCATTGTAGTGCTGGGATTTGAATTTCCAATACTATGTTTGGAAATTTCACTGTCCTGCAGGTCTATTTGACGGGAGGGGTAAAAAGAAAATTAAGTGTGTTATTTAATAAATATGAAAATATGAGACGCTGTTTAAGCAATTTTAAACTTCACATGTGATGTTTGATAAATTATCGTATAAACTTTAGTTGATAAATTTTAAATATCAACACCACCAACCAACAAACTTATGATTACATTGACCGTGAGCAAGAATGTAAATGAATCGAACATTCATGAATAAATTTAATATTCCATCTGATTATGCTCGTTCAATATGCATCAAAGATAATTAAATGAATATACTTAAACAATTTAATAAATTAAATAAATAAATTTGAATATATGTATTTGTCTTGTTAATGTTCGTGAATATAGTTTGTAAATTAGGTTCATGAACAATGCTTGTGAACTATATTTATAATAAAATTCATTTATGAGATTGTTCATAATTGCTTGAGTTATTTATAGTAACCAATCAAATAAAAATTAAAATTTTAAATTTTAAACAAATAAATAAATTTAATTTAAAAACTTGATAACCTTTAAACAAATTAAATTTAAACATGCTTGATTCGGATTTGATTAGAAGTTTGATATTAATTAAATAGATCAAATCCAATTCATTCTCAAATTAAGTTCAAACTAAAAAAGAAAGTTTGAATAATTATTTCAATAGTTTGATTATTTTTAGACTCAATTTAGCTCGATTTAATTATCATATTTAATAAATCCGAACATTATAAAATTTAAATTAACTTAACTCGTTTACCGTCCTAAACGTGAGCTCGCACATTGGCCGTGACTTGCGCCCTCAATTCATGCCCCCGGCCTGGCTGCTGCGAATCACAGACTATAAGTGCAACTGACTTGGCTGCTAATTGCTACGACCGCAATCGTAACGGTCTGCCTGAAAATCATGATCTCGGCTGAAAACCATGATCTATATATTTTTTTTCTTAAATATTTTCATTTATTTCTTTATTTTCCACAATAAATAAAACCTAACAGTCCTTTTTCTTTCCGGTATGGGAATATAGAGCGAGAAAAAAAAAGATTTTAAATAGAAATGGACTCTAAACGCCGGCGGGTGGTTGCAGGCTGCCTATTTGGAATCCGGCGCATTGATCGAGCACCAACTGGATTGCCATATCATTCTCCACCGGTCGTTGAGAGTTGAGACTACAGCCAATTGCGCGCATCTCAGGCCGCCTCGCGCCTACTTGGAGCCCGCCGCAATAATCAGCTCAGCTGTCAACTGAATTACCATGTCATTGTTTCTTGTTCAAAAATCCATCTGCGCTCGTTCTATAAAGAGGCCGGAACACTGCCACTGATACAATCCCGCATACACTTCGTCCGCAACGGTGGAACGACCAACGTCTGCTCGCCTACTTGGACTTTAGGGAAGGATTTTTTTTTTTTTCAAATGGAAAGAGATGTCGCTTTGATGGAAATCGGAAGGATGGATAGATCTCCAATCTCCATCGCTTTCGACTCGTAGGAATAAGAGGAGCAATTATTATTATTTTTTAAATGCATTATTAAGTCTACAAAGGCGTGTGCTGATATAATGGTTTAATTTGGTATATTCTTGAGAATTTGATTCGATGGGCAAAGTTTAAATAGGATACGCATCCCCCTTAATTCCTCCTCTGTTCGCAAGTGGAAATTAAATCATCAGAATTCAGAAATTATACCGGGAGACTATGTGATGATCTTTCCTGTCTTTGGGGATTTAATTTGTTTATGGAATTGAAGTAGCCAAGTTATCATCTGATCGTGGTACCTAGCTCATTACGCGATGCGCCACTTGGAAGACCGAGTGACCTGCTGATTTCGATACCTAGCTCATTACGCGATGCTCTTTCAGCTTATCTGTCATATTCATCCTCTATTTTCAATGTGTATACGTTTTTCCGGATTGATCATTGGAACTGAAAAACCATGAGTCGGCTTGGGTCCTCCATACAAATCGCTCTCCGTTTGGTCACCTCCCGAATTATATCCTTGCATTTCTTAACCGGTTACTCATTGGTTGACATCTTTAATTTTGCAAAAGATAAAGGAATTCAAGCAAGAGCATGATCTTCAAAAAATTCAAAATCCAGAAGAAGTGTTTTGAATAATATCCCTTATTATTATTATTATTATTTAAAAGTATTTTTTTTATTTTTATTTTTAAAATATATAAAAAAAATTTTTTTAATAAAATAACAACTATTTGACTGCTGATAGAACAACGGTAACCATAGATGTTAAAAGAGGGAGTAAAATTGTTATATTAAAATTTAGTTAAAATTACTTCTCTATATATATAATATATTTTCAGAATTAAAATACTTCTCTATATATATAATGAAATGCTCAAAGTTTTGACAAGTGCCATACTGCCCGTCTTATTGATTCCTGAGTTACCGCGAACAGTCATAAAATATAGAGATATCTTATCGAATAATACAATTCGATCTTCTAATAACTCTAAAGTCTAGAAATTTATTCGATAAATAAAATACGATTTTAATATTAAATCGTCGTTTAAAGATGATATGACTCCAGATTAAACTGTAAAAGAATTATAAATATTTTTTAATTTATTCTTAATGATTGATAGAAATTATTTAAATTTCAATTTTATCCTATTCAATTATTGATAAGATAATTTAAAAATTCGTACAGCAAAATTAAATATTTTGAAAGTTCCATCGCTTATAAAAAATTAATCGAATAGAAAATTTAAATATTTTAATCTCTATAAAAAACAAATAAATAGAAGCACACCTCTAACAGCAAAACCATTTTAAATTGTTTTATTTGGGAAAAAAAAAAGGCACGGGAGTCGGAACAGACACGACACCAACCCCTGCCATTCCCGTCGAAAACTACGAGGACTTCTTGCCGCGCTGGACCCTCCCGACACGGTGGCGCCGCACGAAGATGACCGGAGATGCTTTAGCGATAGTGACATCTCGGTCAACGGATGGTGGCGGCCGTACCGATGCACCAGGCGGAGGTTGCGATTAGTGGGCGGGTGTGCCAGCCGAGGGTGAGGCAGCCCTCCGCCTCCTCCACCCGGAATCCGTCGCCGCTGGCATAGAGCGCGAGAAGCATATTTGCTTGCTTGAAGGCGTTCGATCCCAAGTGCACGGGCTCGAACCCAGCCTGCGCCATTCGCTCTCGCCATCGCCCAAGCGTCTCGTGTCGCTCAGTCCGATCCATACCCTCGGTCGCCACCACGTTGCAGATCTGCCGCCCCAAGTAGGCATCCGCCATCGCCCGGTGCCGCCGCTGCTCCTCCATCTCCTCCTCCGCCCCGCCATTGATGCTGTTCTCAAGCGAGTCGAACATGCTCGAGTAGTAGTGCAACGACTCTGTGAAACGTTCCAGGAACGTTCTCCCGTTGTGGTTCGCCTCCTCCTCCACCACCGTCATGATGCGCGGTCGCAGAGCCCTCGCCATCCCTAATACTTTCTCCACCGCCCTCGGGCATGCCAAAAGCTGATGAAGCTCCATCACTGAGTTCACGGCCACCGCCTCGTCCCCTCCATCGCGTTCGCCCTTCTTGCCCTGCGGCTCGAGCAGCATCTGGGGCTCGATTTCCGCGAGGCTCGAGGCTGCAAAGCCGCGGAAGTGGAAATCGATGCCGATATTCTCTGAGAGCATAGTCAGCTTCCAGCCAACCTCCTGTAGCACGTCGGTGTTGTCCAGCTGCGGCGGACCAATTCCGGTGAGGCGGAACGACGGCGGTCCGCCAGGCCGAAGGGCGAGCGCTTGGAGCAGAGCCGGCCACTGCATCCCTTGCTTCAACCCGAAGTCGACGACGTGCACACGGTGGCACCCGGTGAAAGCCTCGAGAATGGCCTGGTTGGCCGTAAAGTGGGCGAACTTGAGGTAGGGCGCGCTCTCGTAGAAGTGCGAGTGGAGAAAGTCGAGCGCGACGCGATCGGCCTGGGGAAGAGGACTGTGTCGGTAAATCCGCCGCGCGAGGGCCTCCGCAAAGTAACTGGCCACCTTCCTCATCGGGCCGCTTTGGGAGGCAGCAAGAATTGATATCTGTTTTACCAGGGCGTCCGCCGCATTCAAGTTCTCCTCCTGCACCGCCTCCCCGCACGCAAGCAGGGCATGCACCAAACGGATCCCTGTCTCTTGCGTGTCCACCACCACCACTGGAAGCGCCGTCGTTCCTTTTTTCCTCGACGAGGCCACCTCCTTCGTTGACCCCGTCGCTCCACCAGAAGAAGGCGAAGTCAAGCAAGTCCTCATCCTCTTCGGATTTCTAGGACACAAGATCTTCTCAGACTGGGGCTCCGTTTCATAAACAACCCGCCCAACGGAGGCGGCAGCCGGTGAAGGGACGGACTCAAAGTCGTATAAGCCAGATGTACGCGGGGGAGCAGCAGTGGAGACGGTAGAGTTGGAGGAGACACTCAAGCTATGACCGTTGCTACACTGGATTGTACCGCTCGGGTGAGATAGGAGAGTGGGAGGCGGCGAGTTGAGCTCGCAGAGCATGCTGTCGAGCCAGGTGGAGAGATCAGAAGGATCATAGTGGACGGTTTCTGAAGCGAACTGGGGGAGATGAGAGGCGTCGTCGCTGGACATGGCGACGTCCAGCTGCTCCAGCTTCTGGGCGACATCCGCCATGTCCGACGCCCGCACCTTGTAGCCGAGCGTCGCAAGCAACTCGTCCACGCCGCACTCCCCGTCACCCGTAGTCATCATCGGGACCAACTTCCCCTTCCCTGTCTCCGGCCCCATCGCCACCGGATAATCACCTTCCCTTCCGGCGCCGTCTTCGTGCTCTCGTTTCATCCTTTATTAAGCGCAATTCCTTCACGGTTTCACTTCACTGCTCTTCTGACCTGCCGATGAGCGAGCATTTCACAAGCAGAAGGCGAGATCGATTCAGCATGGATATATCGGAACAACCAAAAATCAAAAAAAGAAAGAGGGAGAAGAAAACAGCTGTAAGCATCTCTTTTGAGCCACACGATAGAAAAACATCTGCCCACTTCACAAAATTGTTCGTCGATAATGTCTATCTTAGCCCTCTGAAGGAATTACCACTTTGGACTCCTAAAGACCGACGAGAGTGACGATAAATTATACGAGAGTCACATATTTTTCCCTCTTTACTTAGATATAACTAAAAAAAAAAAAAAAGGGATAATTTTTAAAGATCGATTTTTTTCTTCATTTCTCGCCTGTACTAAAATGAGAAAGGACGAACTTCCTTACTCTCATCAATTCCGATGATCCCAGTTTATTCTCCTATCAATTTTAACGATCTCAACTTTTTGTCGTGTACAATTAAAAACAATAAAAATGAACCGTTATATGAGTCGTTTCTTTGGATTCTCGTGGAAGAGATAAATAAAAAATTTAAATGACAAATACAACAAAAGAAATCAATGATATCTTCGAAAATTGATTCTTAATAACACAATGTCCGACCAACTCGAATAATATGCGAGGAAATACAAAAAAAATTATGAGGAATATGCATGACATTAAACTCGAACCTCTATAACCATTAACCTCACAATATGCTAAGAAAAACAAAAATAAATACATATCTCAGTGAAAAGAAGAGAACAAGAGACACATTTGCTCCCTTTTTCCACAATGACCTTATGAATCAAATTAAAACCAAATAATTATGATCTGATTTAAATCAAAAATTATTTTCAAACACCAGTCTTTATTTTTTTTTTTTAAATTATACTTATAATAATTTGGTATAGTTTTTAAACTAAATGTGTGTATTATTTATTTTTATTTTATTCAGTCAGTATTTTATTATACTTTTATCAATATGAATTGAGCCACCAAATACAGAGCGAATAGTTAAATCAAATGAAACTTTTAATCAATTCACATTGAATTTCTGTTCCCCACACGAACAAAATAATTCATACCCTACTAAGTACTTCTAATCCAGTTGTTCTGTTCTTCCTAATGGCTACATACTGTTCTTTGAAATTTTGTAAAGATGTGCCCCATATATTGCATTTCTCAAACATCTAATCGAGTTTATTCACACCTTAATTACTATGGTTAGGTTACATATTTGATATGTATGAATAGAATACAAAATGAAAAAATAGTGATGATCTTATACTTTAAATGATATTTTGTCAATCAATCAATTTACTGGTATACATTGATTTAGTTGATCTATAGAAAGCCTATTTTGGCATAGTTGATGTATGCCTCATTTAGTTTTCATTGTATGTATTCTCTCGCTAATTTATCTTTTTGAGCATTAAGGCTTCAAATGTAGACAAAAATTAGCATTCCATCATTTGTGATGACAAGACGAAGTGATCGTTATACAAACATTCGATCATCCCATTGATGATTTAAATCTAGTCCCTAGATAAAACATGACGATTAATAATTAGGCTAATTAAACAAAAGGTCACATGTCCATCATTATCACTTCTCAAATACCCATTTCATTATGCATGATAGTGGATTGTAAAGATCTAATATTCAATTCTCAATATGAATATTTCTTATTTATGTATTTTTCAATGTGAAATTTTGATTTATTCCTCTAATATAATTTTTTTTTTAAATAAAGGAATCTGGATATTCCATAATTTTTTTTTTTATAAAATAAATCATAACGAAGTTATTCTGTTATCATTAATTAGGGGTTGACCCGCGAAATTTTCTTCCTTTTTTTTTACTTTCTGCTAAAATGCTCCTTCCGTAGCCTTGACACGTGTATGTCATCTCAGCTGCCAAGGTGTTTTGATTCCCTTGGAAAGCTATCCTCGTCTTTTGCTGCCACGTTTCGTCGACGCTGTTTATCTATTCCTTTCCCGTTCAGCCTAGTAAAACGCGAGAAATGTACGTCAACTCTGTATTAGAACACATACCGACCGGTTTACCACGACATGTACCCACTGTAGGTTTGTGCATGAGCAAGTTCCCACCCAAAGCATCGGTGCAGTTTTGCGCAGTACACGAGTAAAGCGCGTAAGCAGACCACGTGGGTCCATCTACATACTGACACGGCCGTAACTTGCTGTGGGACACGGCAGTGGGCGAAATGATGAAATCCAACTCGAGTGTTGGGTTCTTTTCAATATTTTTCGCACACCTGCTGTGGCTACCCGCTGCGTGATTGAGGAAGCAGGAGATAATATCCATTTGGCACAGGAATTACTTCGGAAGTATGCTAGGAAGAGGATCTCGTCTAGATGCATGGTCAAAGTGGATTTGCGGAAGGCATTTGATACGGTGGACTGGGGTTTTCTGAGGGATGCCCTAGCAGCATATGGATTTCCTCCGAGGTTTTCTTCATGGATCTCTCAGTGTATATCGACAGTCACTTACTCAGTCAGTATCAATGGGGGGATGTATGGCTTTTTCAGTGGACGGCGAGGGCTACGACAGGGGGATCCTCTATCCCCATTATTGTTTGGATTATGCTTAGAGGTTTTCTCGAGATGCATGAGGGCGGCAGTGCAGCAGACGGACTTCCACTATCATCCGATGTGTGAGGGTGTCCAGCTTACACATTTGGCATACGCAGATGATCTGCTGATGTTCGCGAGAGCAGATGCTTCCTCTCTCAGGGTGGTTTCTCAGTGCCTGGCGGATTTTGGTGACATGGCGGGCTTAAGGGCTAACCCCCTTAAGTCCAGTATGTATATAGCAGGAGTGGACACTCAGACACGATCAGAGCTGCTGCAGATCACGGGGTTCCAGCAGGGTACTTTTCCTTTCCGTTATCTTGGGATTCCACTGGCAGCCGAGAAGCTGCGTATTACAGATTATGCCCCGCTCTTAGAGGCGGCGAGTACGAGAGAGCATGGCGGGCACACCCTATCCTATGCGGGTAGATTAGAGCTTGTACGCTCGATTCTGTAGGGCATTGAGTGTTATTGGCTATCTATCCTTCCGGTCCCCTGTGGAGTGATAGATAAGCTGTATGGTATTTGTCGGGCGTTTGTTTGGACCACGTCACATCCTGTGGCGTCCTGGCGATCCCTCTGCTTGCCCAAGGAGGAGGGAGGATATGGACTACGAGATCTACGGGCTTGGAACTCCGCCTTGTTATGTCACGCACTATGGGATCTTCACAACAAGGCGGATTCCTTATGGGTTCGATGGGTCCATCATAGATATCTGCAGCATCAGGACATATGGGCGTGGCAGCCAAAGAACTCTGATTCTCCGCTGATGAAGAGGTGATGCGCTCACGGCCGATTGTACGCTTAGGTGATGTCTCGGCGGCACGCCCTTGGGAGGTGGCACGTGCAGCAGGGACCCAGGCGCATGGGGGCGACGGCTGCCTATGATTTCTTCCGACCTCGTGCTGATCCTGTGCGTTGGGCAGCCATCATATGGAGGGCTGACATACTGCCCAAGCACAGGTTTGTGTATTGGCTCCTGGCAAGGGGCAAGTTGAGGACAGCAGATGTTATTCCCTATGAGGAGCAGAAGACGTGCTGCCTATGCAAGGCGGCATTAGAGACGAGCGAGCATCTTTTCTTCCGGTGCACATGGACTCGGAGGCTTTGGGATCTCGTTCGCGATTGGCTTCGCATCAGGCCGCAGATCTTCAGTATAGGCCGACTTCTTCGAGCTTTTAGTGAGGATCTGCGGGGGAAGGGAGTTGTGAGGAAGCGTAGAGATCTTGGCATCTCATGTATGTTATTTCTAATTTGGCAGGCACGTAATAGATGTCGTTTTGAGGGTTGTGAGCCGTCGATTGAGAGGATCTTCCTCAAGATCCAAACTCATGTCTACCGCTTTGTAGGCATCTAGTTTTGTACACAGGTTTCCATATATACACTTTTACCATTCCCAAAAAAAAAAAAGAGGAAGCAGGAGAAAATTGCTAGACCCTCAGTGGGTTCCATACGTTACACCAGTCGTAGACTCGTAGCAAGTGGAAGGGATCGGTGAACTCGAAGCGAGCGAGCGACTGAAATGGAAGCGTAGCCATGGCCGTTGGCATGAGCCTGCCTTTTTTCACATCTTGATAGAAAGATAATTCATCAGTCCTCAATATTATTTTTATATTAAATAATATAATATTCAATATAAGATTAGTGCGACAGAAAAATAAAAATCTTAAAAAACTTACCGCGTCTTAAGAAAGATTGATCCTTGCTCTGCTATCTTTCTATGGAGAAATCTTTTTCGCATCTTAATTGATGACACAATTTTTTTATTAGAAAAACACAGAAGAGACACTGACCTAAGGGAGTGGGAGTGGGAGGATCAACCATCCATCGCCCCCTCTATAGGAGCAGGGGGTCCTGATCCTATGTGAAGGAATATAATTTTCCTCCCCCTGCCTATAAGAGAAGAGAAAATGTTGATGTCCAGTCAAGGTAGTTCATAAATTCTCGATTCGGCTAAAGTAGAGAAGAGAAGTGTTGTTGCTCAGCTGAAATAATTTGTAAGCCTTCAGTCCGACTAGAGGAGAGAAGAGAGGTATTGTTATTCAACCGAGGAAGTTCGTAAGGCCAAGTGTTCGGTTAGAGTAGAAAAAAGAAATGTTGTTGCACAACTAAAGTCATTCGTAAGCTCTCGCACTACAAGAAAAAAAAAGTCATAGACAACGTTTTTTATATGTTGTCTGTGGCTAAAAAAGTGTTGTTAAAAATATTGTTGTTAAAAGTCCGATCAATGACAACAGATAAAAAAGTATTATCTTTTCTAACAAAGACAACGTCTTTGCAACGGATAAAAAACATTGTCTTTTCTAGTAAAGACAACATCTTTGTAACAGATAAAAAACGTTGTTTTTTTTACAAAGACAATGTTTTTGGAACGAATTAAAAGTGTTGTCTTTTTAGCATAGACAACGCTTTTTGCAATGGATAAAAAACATTGTTGTTTGAAATCAAATATTATTTTTTATCAACAAATAAAAATCATTGTCTTTTATATCTACAAAATCGTTATCTATTATATTACACGATGAACTACTTGATTAAACTCTTATAAATAATACCAATTTAAATATTATTAAAGTACAATTCTAATCAATCTTTTTACAATTGAAACATAAAAGTGTCATAATTAATAAATATAATTAATAAATAATGAAAAATAGAGAGTGCGAAGGCATAATCCACAAACTTTGGATCCAAGTTAAGTTTAAAAAAATAAAAAAATCTAAATACTAGACATGCATATTAGTTCCAACCTATCTTGCTTCTTGATTGAATCTTTCTAGATTGTATCTTCTCGAATATATGAATATCTTTGGTAAAATAAAAATCTTACTTTTAGTTTCTTTTCACATTCATCTGCGAGGAAGGAAATTATTATATTATAATTAAAATAATCAATATAAATCTTGCACATATTCTTAATAATTTATTCATAAAAGCTGTAGTAAATATACAAAAGTTAAGTGAGATATGTTGCTTGACTCTGATAGCAACTTGCATACTCCAACAGTGTATAGTGAAACGACAGAAGTAGCTAAACAGATATATTAGAGAAGAAAGGCATTCCAAAATTACAATGTGTCACAATTACATTGAAAGCAAGAGCACATAAACATGCAAGACTTTAAATAGGTTATCTAAATGGCTAGTTTTAATAAATAATATAGCCAAGAAATGACAAATTAAATTAATTCATGACTCCTTGTGTTTATAATCAAGAAGTGTTGCACAAGGGACCTTGAATCATCTTATGACTTCAGCAAGAGTTCTATCAACATTTAGTCTCTCACGGCTAGCTCTCTGTGCAACCAGATTAATAAGAGTTTGTCATAGATAGTTCTAATTTGATTATTCCATATTCGATGAAAGTATACTAAGAAAAATTCATTTGGTGTGACCATTTTATCCTAAAGTCCTTTTATTAACCACCATCCATGCTTTACAATGATCTAATTCAAGTAGGAAACAAACAAACAAACAAACAAAAAAAAAAAAACTAAACCAGAGCCTTTCTGACTCTATGTTGCACAAATAAATATGTGTGGATCGTCATTCTACTTATTCTTAAAATTTTGCATTAGATTTTCAGGAAGAGGTAAAATACATTTAGAATAAATTTAATTCGCTCAATTATAGAATCATATACACATTTCAAATATTTTGTTCATTCGATAAAGAAGGCCTATATAGCTAAAATTACTAGTTCAAGATTAGTGTATTTTCTTATATTTTACAATGTGGACCTTATTTGTCCTTCACAAGTTTAAAAATAACACTGAATTATTAAACAAGGTCAATAGCATGCAGGGGCAATGGAAGTGAAGTATAAAGTACTTGAATTCATAGTTTTGTGACCATGAAAAGATAATTACCTTAAAATAAAAAAGAAATTAAATCTACAATTGCATATCGGTAAGAAAAGTGAGTTCAAAAGAGGATGAGAAAGGGAAAAAAATTATATTAGATACGTAAAAAGTTATATTGGGACCAAAAGGAACAACAACTACAAGCAACCTCCTCATGCTTCTTCTATGTGAAAGACAATGATGAACAAACAATTGAGAAACGAAAGCACATTAGAAAATATGACAATTTTATCATACATTAAATCAGACCATTACAATGTACCTAGATCGAATGTGACACCTGACCAATGAATTTTAGACAATACACAAATAATCGACTGCTGATTTAAATGATTCGAATTCCTACCATGACAAAAAATGATGTAATAACACAGAATGGCCATAATTCCGGAGATGAGGAAGGGAGGAATAATTTTTCTTGGTCTGCGGTATCCCAGATCCGGGCCTTGATCGTCTTCTCGTTGATGGCTAGAGTGCAGGTCGGGAACTCGACGCCGATGGTGGCCTTGGAGTCGACGCTGAACTCGTTGCGAGCGAAGCGAATGAGCAGCAGCGACTTCCCGTGGTGACCGGAAACAAATCGGTAAGGCGAAGACCGGTTGACGACGAAGATCGAGAGGAAGAGAGAATGACTCAATCGGAGAGGGATGGTCGTCGGTGAGCTCTTCAACGACAACGAGAACGACTGCACACGAGAAGAGAACGACGAAATGGAAATAGGGTACGCGTGATTTGGGAGAGATGTGAGAGGAAGAAATATATAAAACCTAGGTTTTAATATATGCAATTTAGATTTAATTAAACTTATTAATTCTTCAAATCTATTTTTTTCTGTATACTATCGTATAAATTCATTTTAATTCTAGAAAAATTTCTATTAATTCTTAAAAAATTTATAAAATAATTTCTTAATTAAGTATTATTATTTTGATGTCATATTTCTAAAAAATAATTTTTATTAAAATAAAAGACAATGCTTTCCACAAAACGTTTTTTTAAAGAAGCGTTTCTATGAGTTTTTTTTTTAAGACAGTGCTTTCTTAAAAGTATTGTCGTATATATTAAAAAAACACACTAATATACAACACTTTTTATAAAGCGTTGTTTTTTACTAATAAAATAAAAAATAAAGACAACGTTATTTACAAACCGTTGTCTTTGACGTAAAAAAAATACTAATACACAACGGTTTTGTAAAAAACATTGTCTATTATAACTTTTATATATAAAAAAAAGACAACGTTTTACACTAAAAGCATTGTTAAATTAAAAATAACAATGTTTTTCATAAAAAGCAATGTCTTTTAAGTGTTATATATTATCTTTTTGTTGTAGTGTTGGTCCAACAAAAATAGAGGAGAAATGTTGATGCTTAACCGAGGCAATTCATAAATCCTCGGTCCTGCTAGAGAAGAGAAGAGAAGTGCTGTTATCCATCCAAGATAGTTTAATTGTAAGCCCTCAGTTTGACTATAGTAGAGAAAAGAAGTATTGATGTCTAGTCAAGACAGTTCGTAAGCTCTTAGTTCGACTAGAATAGAGAAGAGAAGTATTGATGCATAGTCAAATAGTTTGTAAGCCTTGATCTGGCTAGAGAAGAGGAAGTATTGATGTTCAGTAGCGAGACAGTTTGAAAGCCCTCAATCCACCTAGAGTAGAGAAGAGAAGTGGTGATGCCCAACTAAAACAGTTCACAAGTCCTCGATTCAGCTAGAGGAGAGAAGAAAGGAGTTGATGCCCAGTCGAGGTAGTTCGCAAACTCTCGGTCCGGTTAGAGGAGAGAAGAGAAGTGTTAATGTCCAGTCAAGACAGTTCGTAAATCCCTCGGTCCAAATAGAGTAGAGAATAGGAGTATTGTTGCTCAAACGAGATAGTTCATAAATTCTCGATCTTGCTAGAGTGGGAAAGTGAAGAGAAGCGGTGTTACTTAGCTGAAGTAGTTTGTAAGCTCTCGATCCAACCTGAGTGCCTTTTTGTGGAATATGACTCCCCCGACTAGTGGTGAAGTAGAAAGGAGAGATATATTCATTTGACCCAGTCGAGGCAGTCCATAAGTCTTCGGTCCAATCTCAGTGTTTTTTTATGAAGTGGGGTTCCTCCGACTATTAGTGACGTAGGGAGGAGAGGTGTATTTGCTTAGCCCAGCTGAGGTAGTTCATAAGTTCTCGATTCGATCTTAGTATTTTTTATGAAGTGTGGTTCTCCCGATTAATGGTGAAGCAGAAAGGAGAGGTGTATTTGTTCTATCCAACTGAGACAGTTCATAAACCTCCGGTCCATCATGTTTAGGATGATGACGGTGTAACATTAATAAGAATGGGTACACTGATGTCAGATACATTTGCATTCAATTGTTTGACTGTTCAAGGAGTGACTAATGATATCGATGGGGAAAGACTACTTGTCGGATCCTCCTATCGAGAGGCTTGCAGGGAATATATCAGACGTTAGAGAAAACAAAGTTCAACGGACCATGGTTGTAAAGGAGTCGAGAGTTCGACTACCCGAGAATTTGAGAGGGAGGGAACTTGGGTGGTCGACTCATGCGGTTGGTCTAGGGCTATGGGTCGCGGGCGCGTTGGAGTATAGGGAGTCGAAAACCTTAGAAGTCAGGATCTCGCAAAGCCGAGAGCCCTTGTAATTGGGAGCTCGAAAAGGTATAGAATGAGTCGGATAACTTGCAAACGTATGGAGGAAATAACTATTAGCCAAAATGGTATAACAGTTGGAGCTGATAAAACAGAGACAGCGATGAGCAGCTAAAAAAAGGATCACATGATAGAAAGCGGTTGCTAGCTGCAAAGGTGCATAGGCTGAAAGAGGTCGTTATCTGTGCACCGTGATGGTGTAGAAATGTTCACAAAACCTGTAAAGGTAGAATGAGATAGGACAAAAGGAGAAACGCATGCACATTTGATTTTTTATGTGCATTTTATTTTTCTTCTCATTCTCATGTTTAACTTATGTATCGAAGGAGCTTATCAGAATATCGACGCTCTCTGATTTATGTTATATTTGATAGGATTTGTATTGCAAGGATCAAATTCACTTTCGAAAAAAGAGAGTAAAAAATGACTGTATTAATCATATTTTATAATTTTTATATTTTTCTTTCTACTTGAAAAGTGCATATGATTTTTTCAAACAAATTATAAATTTCATAGTTAAGTATCATTGTCAAAACGGGTGGCAGTTAGATGTAAAAACATAAATTTAAAAAGGGAATCTAGCAAATATTTTAAGAACATAAATTATGTTTCACTCAAAATCATTATGTCCTACACAAGAACCTATCAATTTCTTTTACTTCGCAGAGATATTATTATATTACTATAATATTTTTAATTATATTGTTTACATTAAAAAAATATAGTTATAATGGAACTGGTAGTCTTGTAGCCGTATAAGATGATTATGTTTATTTCTTTATCGTTTGTCCCTTCCGCGATGATAGAAAAAAATAAATCATAAGAAATTATATTCTTTGATTCGTTGATCAAATATAATAAAATATTTTTGAATTCGAATATAAATTTTAAATTTTATATCCAAATTGATTTCTGATCACGTGCAAATAAAATTAAAATTTCTTTTTTAAATAATGCAAAACCACCGTGGATATTGCATTTTATAAAGATATAAAATATACAGAAGATCGTAGATTTGTCAAAATTATATATTTTTTTTACATGTATTTTTAATAGGATATTATTGATAAGATATAGTGATGTATATATATGGGAACAAAAGCCTTTTTTTTTTTGTTTTTTTTAAGCTCAGATTAATCTATACTGGTAAAAAAGAAGAAAAAGTTTTAGGTTATTTCAGTCAAGGCGGAATAATAATTAATGTGCACCTAGAAAAAGCTGAATAAATTAATATTTTAATGGCAATAATTTATTGTGCATGGTGCTGCCATCAATTTTTTTTTGCCTTGTTGACTTAGGTTATGAGTTGACTGTCGTCATTCAAAGAAAGTATGACGTAAACAAACTCAACGAACCCACTGCATGATGAATTCTGCAGAAGCTCCACAGAGAAATAGAACCAAGCTCTCGACTCAAGCTTTTGTTGGTCGTGCTCATCCAATGCGGATGCTACTTAATTAACATTAAGGTAATGCCATTCAAACACATACACCACGCTTAATTACTCGCATCAAATTTTGCACATTGATCGAAGTGAAATAGTTATTAATTAGCCAAACTGCCAAAGGCAATTGCTAATGTCCTGAGCCACTCACAAAACTCTGTTACTCTTTAGGCTTGTCACTTGTCAGCGTCTAGTCTGTTCACGCCTATCATCACCTTGCTCTAGCTGCATGCTCAACCATGCACGAAGATCAATTGAATGGCTACAACTCCATTCCACTCCCACAAAACGCTTTGCTAATTGTCGACTGTCGAGCCAATTGTTGTAGCGTCCGTTACACTTCCTTGAACCTTAGCAAGGACCATTTCTGTGTGAGACGACTTGTCTCCTAAGATAGCGAATGCCTTTTCCAAATTCAACTTAAAAGAAAAGGATTGCCTCTCGCTCGCTCGTAGCTTAATTATCACAAAATTGGATTGTTCAATCTACTCATCTAGCCCCCTACTGGCCATGAAACACTTAAGTCTTGATCAAGTCAATAGTCGTTGCGTAGCTATTCACTAATTAACCAATAACATTTGATGAGATATTAAACCTTCATTACTCGCAAAGAGATTAATTATTACTATTACAAGAGGCTCAATGGTAATTTTTTTTTTTATAGAACTAAAGGAAATAAATGAATTTGAAAGTCAAATAGCCATCCATCGTAACTCCCACAATTACAATAAATATTGCAGCCACTTAACTATTCAACTGCCACTGCGCTTAACTAACCAACTGCTCATCCTTCGGTCGAGCCGTGTGGATATCTCACCGATGTATGATGCATTTGTACACATGAACTCAAGATGAGTTGAAGGTCCAATGATCTTTAGCCCATGATATTTGCATGCGAATGCTTTTATATTTATAGAATATTAGGATGAACCGAAAGCAGAGCCTATGAACTCGATCATAAAACTCAATTTTAATAATAAAAACATACTTCTAACTTAAAAAATATTAATAATGATAATAATAACGTAGGTGGTAAAAGAGAGAATCAATCAAATTAGAATTGATTAAATTAAATAAAATCAAATAGAATAATTTTTTTAATTTTATCTAGAATCTTTCAATTGATTTGGTCTTGTAACATATCTATAAAATGTCATGCTTATGCATAAATGAATCATTGAAATTAAATTACTTTCAATTATTTATATGATTCGTGTTATTCTAACATGGTATCAAAGCTACTACTCTTTTTTGTCCTTGAAAATCTTCTATCGCACTCGTGCTCTCTCTTCATCGCACTTCTGTAGCATTGTTCCCTTGTCGATGCTCAATGCTGCTAGAAAACAGATCAAAGCGGCACGACAAATTTGATTATAGATCGAAAGAACGCAACATATTTGATTTGTCCACCTCCCTCTTTCGAAACCTTCATCAGGCGAGGGTCCACAACATCGGAGAGTTTGGAGAGGACGGGAACCATCATTCTGATGTGTGGGGTCCTACTTCTATTTTGTCAAATCAAGATTTTCTCTATTATGTGATTTATATTGATGACTTTAGAAAATTTATTTGGTTCTTTCACATGAAAAGAAAATATGATCAAATATTACTTTGCCCATAAAATACTCTCTCTCCACTTTGATTGAGGGGAAGAATATCAAGTGCTTCATCGCTATCTTAACTCCTCGGGCATTCTCCATCGAATCTTATGTCCTTACACTTCTGAACAAAATAATTCCGCAGAGAGGAAATATCGTCATATAATCAAAATTGTCTTAGTCTTTCTCAATCATGTATCGGTTCCACTTAAATTTTGGGATGATGCTATCTATATCTTATCAATTGTCTATCCACCCTATTGCTTCAACACAAATATCCTATGGGAAAAAAACTCTTTAATCAACTTTCCAATTTTATTTTCTTACATATCTTTGGTTGCACATGTTATCTAGCTATGGTTGCGACTCTACTCTAAACACAAACTTAATTCTCATTCTCAATTATATATTTTCCCTGGTTACAGTAATTTACACAATGGGTATCATTGTCTACATATATCGACAGGATGTATATATATATCCTGACATATTATCTTTGATAATCTCTATTTCCATTTGCAGCTATAACAATAGCTTTATCCTTAGGAAATAATGATATCTTTATAATACTGCCCAATATAGTATCAAAGTTCCCATAGGTCATTTTTCCGACGAGACATGTTGAAACTACAAGAAAGGATGACATCTGAGGTCCTGCTCTAGAACTCTCTGAAAACTCTTCTATATCATCGGATTCACCCTAAGTGGCTACTCCCACAAGAGCAATATGCACTGACAATATTAGAAGGGACAACATTCAAGAACCTATTCAGTGTCCAATTTTGGAATCCTCGCTAGTCAAAGATAATATGTTTTCTAGCTTTGGATCCTCATATAATACAAGTCCATTTTCAAATCAACATGTCAATCTACTTTCTCATCACCAACAAAGAGTGATTCAGATAATGATGTGTCTCGTGACATACTTCTCTTGAGCGATATTTATGCATGATGCCCACCAATGACAACCCAACTTCCTCTTCCTCGAGCTCTAGTGATCTCCTCAAAATTTCTTGAACCAACTTATTTTTCACAAGCAAACAAGAATTCAAATTGGCGTAATGCAATGACTACAGAATTTGATGTACTTCCTCGCAATGGAACATAGAGCCTAGTCCCACGCATGTACTCCCTCCATTAATGTAGTGGGCTTAAAATGGATATTTCGCCTCAAACATCGAGCTGATGGTTCTCTTGAACGATAGAAAGCACAACTAGTAGCGAAAGGATTTAGTCAACAATCAGGGATTGACTTCAATGACACATTTAGCTCAGTTATCAAAATCATATCTGTCAAAATATTATTATCAATAGTTGTAAGTTTGAACTGATATATTTGACAACTAGACGTTTCTAATATATTTTTTCATGGTCATATTGAGAAAAAACTATATTTATGAAGCAACCACTTGAGTCTATTCATCCACAATTTCCAACTCATTGTCAACTCAAGAAATCTATATATGGTCTTCAGTAAGCTCCTCGAGCATGGTTTCATCGCTTATCTACCTGGTTACAAGCTCAAGGATTTTCTGAATAAAAAATGACTCTTCCCTATTTTATAAATGTAATGATGGATCTATGATATTCTTTCTTATTTGTGTGGATGACATCTTAATAACCGAAAATGATCAAAAGATATCACAAATTTATTAAGTCTTCTCAATCAAGAATTTCCTATTCGAGATTTGGATAATGCTCGATTTTTTTCTTGATATTGAACTTATCACGTATACTGAAGGTTGTCTTATCTCTCAAAGCAAATACATTGCTGGACTTACTCAAAGAGCAAAAATGGATGGAGCACGTCCAGTTTCTACACCAGTTGCTATAAATAATTACTCTATATCATCATCCTCACCTGCTATGCGATATGATCCTCAGATTTATCGAAATATTATTGAAGCTCTACAATATATTACTATCACATGACCTGATATTATGTTTGTGGTAAATTGAGTTTGTCAGTTTATGCATGCTCCCCCTAAACAAAATTGAGAATGTGCGAAAAGAATTCTTCGTTATCTTAAAGGTACTATTCTATATGATTTTCTTCTATATCATCATTCATCTTGAGATTTACACGCCTATAGTGATGTGGGTTGGACAAGTTTTCCTGAAGATAGATGTTCTACCAGTGGATATGTATTATTTCTTGGACGAAATTTTATCTCATGGAATTCGAAAAAGCAACCTGCAGTTTTACGTTCAAGTATTGAGACTGAATATAAAGTTATATCTAATACAACATCTGAAATTATTTGGCTTCAATCACTACTTTCTGAATTACATCTAGTGTCAAATACCACCCTAAAAATTTAGTGTGACAATATTGGAGCAACATATCCTACAACAAATTCGATCTTTCATGTTTGTAAACATATGGAAATTGATTTTCATTTTGTTCGTATTACAATCAAATAATTATCTGTCTCTTATATTTCTACAGAAAATCAAATCGCTGATGTTTTTATCAAGCCATTATCGAAATATCGTTTCAATAAGCTGACAATCAAACTCAACGTGATGAAATTTCCCATTGAATTTGAAGGGGAATAAAAGAAAGAATTAATCAAATTAAAATTGGTTAAATTAGATCAAATCAAATAGAATAAAATTTCTTTATCTTATTTAGAATCTTTCAATTGAATAATTCAATTGATTTAGTCTTATAACACATCTATAAAATGTCATATTGTGCACAAATGAATCAATAAAAATTATTTTCAATTATTTTTATCTGTTATTTTAATAGGTGGATTGCGCAATCTTGATGAACCGCAGAAAGCAATCACTCACCTACAAGTAGTGCGGTGTCAATGGATTTAATTTCTAAATTTGAAACAGAGAAATCAGACGAGTTCATTTAGCTTCAGGCGAAGTAAAGTGGAGTGGGAGTAGTAGAAGATAAGCTGCCAATATTGCTACAGTACAGGGAAGAATTATCTCTCTTGTTTCCCCGAGAGGTATAAAGAAAGAGATAAAATACCAGCCTTTTCCAGCACCAATTTGTTCTCTCTGCTTTTGCTGACAGTTTGTTTGTTTTTTCTTATTTTCCCAAAGCTCGGTGTCAAGTTGGCAGTTTCCAATCTAGAGGATGTGCATCGAACACATCCATTGTTCCTCTTGATCCTCCCTGTTTTTCTTTGGGGTCTTTTTTAATCACGATTCACGCTCTTATCCATTTTACTTCAACGGCTATGTTTTTGTTTGTTTGTTTGTTTCTGTCTTTTCTTCTTCTTTTAGTTTATCACACTGAGCCATCCAATCCTTGGATCGTTTTGCTGAACTGAATTTGTAACTGCGATTTAGTGCTTCAATAGTTCCCGCAACTGCTGTGTTTCGATAATGTTAAGAGACTAGGAGTCATCGTGGTTTCATTTTCTTTCGACTACACAACGAGTCATAACTGTCTATTTTGTGAAAGTGATGCGTGAGGTAAAATATTTTATCATAACCCTATTTCCTTAGGGTAGGAGGTGATGCATTCATTCTAGATGTTTTTCATCGTCAATCACACATCACGGCTATATGAAAAAAGATAATTTACAAATAACATTTTTATCCAATCAAAAATTTATAGAGCGGAAGGATTATAACTATATATCCTATTCATATGATAGGGGGGATTTTTTTTTTGGAGCCCCTATCATGCCATTAAATTTTTGGATTTATAGATTCCCTCACATATGCAGTTTAAAATAATAAAATAATTTTTTTTTGTTTCCTTCATATTTTTAACTTCTTTTATCCCAACACGCGCTACTTTCTAGTTTGTAATATCATTTTATTCTTTAAATTATCTTAACTGGTCGCGAACAATCTCCTCTAGTTTATGTTTGAAAGTTTGGCGTATTTCGTCATGAAAGATGTCTAGAAATCATTGGTATGATTCATTATGCAAGTATTACTCGTAACCTATCCCTATTCCTATTCCCCTTGTACAACCATGATCTTATATTCCTACTACCATGTGGTGTGAGAATGATCGTATTTCAATCATAAAAATAAAAATAAAAATAAAAAAGATGGTGTCGATTGCGTACTTTTTTTTTTTTAACAATAAAAATAAAATGAATGATTAAAACAATGCGGTCATCTTGTCTCTATTTATTTGGAGATTGTAGCATGTGTCTCCGCGAAAAAGTGTTAGTAGCTAACGCATACAGAAAGTTATATAAATGGACAACAGATCAATCCCTCGCAAATGCGAATTCTGTCTCTCCATGCGCTAGGTACTAGTCTCAAGGGTCAAAGATTCACCGTGATTTATCTTTTTTACGATGACTCGAGAGCGAATTAGTAGGGGTCGTTAGATTGACGGTTTCAATTTTTTACATAAATTGAAGATTGTAGTATCTACGTGAACGTTTCTGTATATTTCTTTTTCTCAATGGGAAAAATAATTAATTGAAAAGTTTTCTCACACATTCTTAAATTTTCTTCAGAACCATAAAAAGACTATTTTTTTTCTTTAATTTTAAAAGCGATGTTATCCGAGTTACACACCGCGTTCTACTTGGACCGTAAAAAATTATGTTCGATCAAACATCGGCCCAACCCAAGCCTACGATTTGGGGATGTTAATTACACTGGCTCTATGTTTTTGAAGAAATAAATTTTAAATTCTTTAAAAAAATTATACAATAGAGATAATAAATGACATTACAAATTATTAAAAAAATAGAATAAATACCATTAAAAATATTAATATTATTAAAATATATGTAATATTAATAATTAATAAGCATATATTTAAATAAAAAAAAATTGGTCGAACTGTAGGCCTAACAACACATAACATCTCCACATTCCATGGGTTGGGCCACCCCATATATGCTGTTATGTTCAGGAAAAAAATAACTTTCAAATTTAACTCCTGAATATTTTAAAATAGCCTTTTATAAATGATACCGGGAAAAATCAGTCATATAATAAACAACTAATACTCCAAATCATTATATCACGATTCTACGGAAGGAAGAAAATCCGACCGTCTGGTACATCTAAGCCGTATGAAGAGGTCATCTCAGCCTTATTATATTTCAGACGTTCTGCGTCTCGGTCAGTATTCCTTCTGCCTCTCGGCTATTATTACTCATCTCGATCTCATTATGTATCATACGTCCCGCGTCTCGACTATTATTATTATTCATCTCACCCCCGAATCTCGACATTCGCATGATCATTTTGGCTGTATGATTTTCCAAAGTATGCTCTATATATCAGTTAGTTAAATGATGTGGTAGATATTCCTGTTCAGATGACCAACAAGGCAGTCCTTAATTATCAGTGTTTCTCTCTGACCAGAGACAGATGCCCATACTGGACTCCAGAAACTTGTTCACCGTATTAATAAAGAGTTGTCTCCCATCAACCACATGATAATCATTAATTATAGTCCACGCATCTGTGGTATTTATGAGGACAATGATCCCTATTACCTCTAAGAGCCGACATAAATACGTCATGGAACTATACCACCCATACTCGTCATACCACTTCACAGGAAGACTCACTTCTATATAACCC
This sequence comes from Wurfbainia villosa, assembly GCA_025175895.1. NCBI lineage: Eukaryota > Viridiplantae > Streptophyta > Magnoliopsida > Zingiberales > Zingiberaceae > Wurfbainia > Wurfbainia villosa. The sequence goes on from CM045988.1 coordinate 94,767,751, forward strand.
TCCTTGAGGAGAAAAAAAGGAGGTTCACATTCTAAAAATCCTCTCCATTATTTTTCACATTCTTCTTACTAATTTTTATCTTGAGCGTCGGAGAGGTTTGACCGAGATCTCTCTCGGCGCTCTTAACCGTATTTTCCTTGCAAGATACGTCATTCGATCGTCTCGCGTCACTCAGCTCGGCTAGGCTCGCGCCCGATATGCCGGTGCTTCCGTCTCGATTTTCCCTTTGCGTCAGCCGTCCTTCCGTCCAAGTCATCGGTCCGTTGTCATCTTCGTCATCGGATACCTCATCGTCCTTGTCTTGACGGACAATAATAAATATAAAAAAGAACAAAAAAAAAAGAAAAAAAAATGGCTTGAGTAAACAAGTCATAAGTTTGGCTTGCGCTTGATTTTTTTTTTTAAAAAAAAAGCGGAATTATTCAGTTGTAAAATAATCAAATAAATTTTAGCATAAGTACAATAACCCTGCTCGTACATGTCCAACAATATAATAGCGTCCATGTACTGAATACTAAGCAAACGTATAATTGATATTATTAGGTAGACCTAACAACATTTAAAAAATAATAACAATAACAAAATTTACACTTCAGAATACATAACAAAACTAAATTGATGACACGCACACAAACAGCCAATTAAGCATATGCTAATTAGCATATGCCGTGCATACGCTAAAATATATATTATTAGTTGGATTGCAATTAATTATCATTAATTTACTACCTAATCAACTCGCTGGTGGTGAATGCACAACTATTTTTGTGCCAAAATCGACCAAATACGTACACTCCAATTTAGAGTGGATCGAGCGTTATTGAGATTATATCATCAATGATCATAAATAGTTCAAAACTGAACTTTGTTGGATATTGAAGACTGCCCGATGGGAAATTGGGAATCCAGCAATAACTTCATTTGTTTACTGTAGAATCGATCTCTTTAATTTGCTTTAGCGCTTGAAGCAAAGATGCTTTGCATGCCCTTTATTATTATTATTACTTTTTGGTCGAAATGCCCTTCCATTTATTCAATTACCAAGTAGATTGAAGAAGAAGAAGAAGAAGAAGAAAAATTTCTTGGTGGTGGTGGTTGGTTCCACACATGACGTCATGCATCTTATTACTTAAGTGTTAGGGTCAGTGTCAACGAGAGACTCGATGAGTATGTTCTGGTGTCTGAGTCCAGTCCAGTCCATCTGTGTGTTTCCTCACAGGAGTCTTGGAGATGGAGAAATCAGACTCCCCTCTACCGGCAAAGGTTACCTCTGTGCATGTAACCTGCTGCTGCAGATCAAACGGGGAAGAATTAATTAGGGTCAAGACTTTTTTCTCTGTATCTGTTGAAGACTTTCTTCCGTGCATAACATTTATAATGAATACATTTTAAGTTTAACTTTATTTTTAGGTGTCAGTCACAGTGATTCCCATAGATGCTAATCATTGTGTGTATATTTCCATTAGCAACTTCAATTCCTGATCTGCTTGAAAAGAAGGAAAGGGAGGAAAGAAAGAGAGTGAATTTTCATCATTTGATATATCGAATCGATCAGATGATATACACATACGACAAATCTTATGCACATGCATTTTCGTTGGATTTAAGATGAAGAGGATCTGCCTTAATCTTCTTAAGGTATGCAGTCGCTTTGAGGTAATAATTATTTGCATTGAATCTGAAAGTCGATTGAACTCTCAAACTTTCACCTTGTTCGTGCAGGGCTGTTTGAGAATCATCTGGTCCCTTTGATACCGAGCAATGCCCTGCATGAATATCACCCTGACAAGAGAGGAGTGTGTCTCTATTTCTCGACTTCCTTAATTGGTTTTATTTCAACATATGTAGTGGCTCTCGAGATCAATCAATGGTTTCGTCATCAAAAAAGTTTGCGGTGTGTATTATAGAATGATTGAATGATTTAACTCCCGATGTGATGCATTCCTAACGATGACATGCTACGAGGAAATTTATATGAACAAGTTGTTAGTTTGTTTGAGTCAGCAAAGTTTTTATTGGTTTGCGTCTCTATTGCCGCTGAAGAAGAATCCCTTCCCTTGCTTCTCCAATTAGTTTATGTACCTCGATCAAAAGTAAGGTGCTCAAAAACTAAAGTTATAATATTTTGATCAAAGCGTTAGTTAAGGAATATAATTTGAATTCAGTCTTCAAAATGAGTTTACTAGGGAGTTTAAAAAGATTAAAGACCTTGTTTGGGCTTCTTTCTTTCTTTTTTTTCTTTTTCTTTTGAACAAATTGGTGTGATTTCCCCTTTTGTCTTTCGTATGTAAGTAATCGCCTTATATCAATTTTTCTGACATTTGTTTTACTTCCATGAGAAATATTCATTAAACAAATCTCTTGCTAAATGGTAACTGAGCTAGTGGAATAAAATAAAAAGCCGACCAATTGCCCAAAAAGGGTCGATCCAAGTACGTTGGGAGTGACTCTGTACATGTTTTGCAAATTCCAATTAGTAAGACAAAAAGAAAGCTGTCATTGGAATCAAGTGTAACTTAAGCTTAATTAGTATGATGTAATCTCCTCTAACCTGCAAATTAATTAACAATTAAAAAGTTTAAAAGTATACTCTTCCCACTATTTGTTCATTGTTTCTGTTGCTCCTTTCTCCAACCTTTTTTTTTTTTTTTCCTATATATGCGACAGATTATGAGAGTGAGCTCATAAAGAGGAACAAAAAGAGAGCAAAATCCATGGAGGAAGCTAGTGACTTTTCCCGCTGCAACTTCTCCACCATCGCCGCCATGGACGACTATTTTGCCTGCGCCTGGAACAACTGGGAACAATCGGTCGCCGACGTGGGCCCCTTCTCCTCCGCCGACGACTTCCACGACCTCGTAGAGTCCATCGTGTTCGCCGATGATGTGGACTATGACCCCTCCACCGGTCATTTCTCGTTGCTCCATTCTCCTTCTTACAATTCCAACACCAGCACCTGCACGCCTGTGGCAGAGGAGGATGAGCACACCGGCACAGCCACCGACGGCAACGATGCCAAAGACTTGCGGCTCGTCCACCTGCTGGAGGCGGCGGCGGAGGCCCTCGGCGGTGTGCACAAGTGTCCGGATTTGGCCCGCGTGATATTGGTTCGGCTCAGGGAGTTGCTGGGGAGCGGCCGCGAGGGGACGAGCATCGAACGCCTGGCGGGTCACTTCACCGATGCCTTGCAAGGTCTGCTCGACGGCGGCCGTATGTGGCTCCGCGACGGTGCTCAGCACCACCACTACAATAAGATGGAGGTGCTGACAGCGTTCCAGCTGCTTCAGGACATGTCCCCCTACACAAAGTTCGGCGACTTCACGGCCAACCAGGCCATCCTCGAGGCCACCGCCGGCGATCGGCGCATCCACGTCATCGACTTCGAAATTGCTGAGGGCGTGCAGTGGGCGTCTCTGATGCAGGCCCTCGCGTCGCGACCCGGCACGTCGCCGCCGCACCTCCGCATTACCGCCATGATCCGGAGCGGCGGGAGCCGCTCTGCTCAGGAGACCGGCCGGCGTCTGGCGGCGTTCGCTGCGGCACTGGGGCAGCCTTTCTCGTTCTCGCAGTGCCGGCTCGAAGCCTACGGCGAGCGGTTCCGCGTGGCGGGCGTGAAGGTAGTGAAGGGCGAGGCAGTGGTGATGAACTGCGCGCTGCACCCGACGACGGCAGCCGCGAGGCGACGGACAACAGGGTCGGTGGCGTCATTCCTCTCGGGTTCTGTGGATCTGGGAGCGAGAGTGGTAACGCTGGTGGAGGAAGAGGATGGCGAGGGTGAGGAAGCAGAGGAGGAGCAGGGGAGGGGGTTCGTTGGGCGGTTCATGGCGGAGTTGAGCCGGTACTCGGCGGTCTGGGATTCGCTGGAAGCCGAGTTTCCAATGCAGGGCCAGGCGAGGGCGTCGGTGGAGCGGGTCATCCTCGGACCCAGGATCGCCGGAGCAATCGGCCACGCATACAAGGCGGAGGAAGAGGAAGGCAGCCAGGTAGAAAGTTGGGGAGAGTGGATGGCAGCCATGGGGTTTGGCAGAGTGGGTATCAGCTGCTTCAACCATTGCCAGGCCAAGCTGCTCCTGGGACTCTTCAATGGCGGCTACAAGGTGGAGGAGATCGCCATGAACAAGCTGGTGTTGGGGTGGAAGACAAGAAGGCTGCTCTCCGCTTCAGTTTGGAAGCCTCCATTGCCTGTTCATCTTCCTGTAATCGATAGCTTTGAGGATTCAGATTTCTTGTTCGATTGAATGATTCCTGCTGTTCTCGACATGCAGAGTGTTGCTGTAGTCTCGATCCTTTCTAAAGTTTGTCCGAATCTTTGGCTTCTTTTACATATCCGAGTTAGAATCCAAGTTAGCGGCTTGTACTATGCGCTGGATATTTCCCAAGATTTAGAATTATCACTCGAATCAAATTTGGATGCTTGTGTTTGATGATTAATCTTTGGAGTCACGTGAAATGCAAGGACTATCGTAGAAGAAGAATCAACTTTTCGCTGCAAACAAATAAGGCAACTTCATGAACAAATTAAATTGGTTCTTTTTTGTTAAAAATTGTTCAAGAAAATTTCAATAGCTGAGGTAGTGAGGTTGGATTGGGCATCCATGTTAAATTACGTGCTATATCGAATAAACTAGATTTTTCAAAAAAGAGAGAGAGAGAGAGAGAGAGAGAGGTTAATTTGCCCCTTGAGTTGGCTAGTTTGGCTGCCGTCCGCCATTATATAAAATTAATTGTGAGAAAAATAAAGACAAATGCAGCCTTTTCGCCTTTGCCTGATACGAATTCAGGGTAAAGACGAGCAGTAACGATGATATCTTTATGAACTCTGGAATCCATCACCTCTTGACGTTTCTAAAGTCCCATTCACTGCCATTGTGTATTTTTCTCTCTCTGTAAGAAATGGTCCATGATTCACGGTTGAACTTTAAGAAGAAGAGCACTGAAGTCCCTGTCAACGAATGGAAAATTAATTTAATTTAAACAGATGCACCTGTTAACTTGTTGAGAATGTGGATTTTTGGGCAGCTAAATAAATGGTCAAGGGGCCGAGATGTCGATCGAGACCCTCTTCGAGGGAACAGACTTCTTTGGCTGAGGAGAGAACAAGTGCATGAAATTAACAGCATAAAGATAAAAGAAATACCAAGTGATGTGAAATAGATAGACAGTTGATTAATTTCAGGTTTTGGCAAGCAAAAGCTGTAGGTAAATTAGTGAGGAGATTGAACAGTGAATTAGTGAAAGTTACTGACGAAAGTTAAGAATTCATATAACAATCTGTTAACATATAATTATGATAAAAAAGAATGGCATAAGGACCTATATTTGCTAAACATATATAATTATGATTGAATGTGGATCATGAATTTATATTTGATCCGTAACAAGTTAAATATTTTGTCCATATATATAATTGTCAGATTCTCTCCATGTAGTCGTAATCCACCAAAATCATTAAAATATTTTGTTATTAAAATTTAATAATTTATTGCAAAAAATTGTAGTGATAATTTAATCACAGGGTTAGTGTCTTAATTAGGCCACGTGGTTAAAAGATTTTAAAACCACGATCATAACTTTAATTTGATCTGTCACTAAAATATAATATCATCGATATAATATCGACCATTCATATATTTTATAGTATTGTCGCCGAGTAATATAAAAGAATAATAATATGTTCTCATTGAACATGTAATTATTATCTACGACTTTTTAGTAATTAAGAAGTATATACCTAATGAACTCTAGTTTTTGTTAGATCAATAGATAATTATCAAACTAATTAACCGGCATATTCGAAGCATAAGCTCTGATGAGTTCTTGTAAGTATATGTACGTATAATTAGTTTTGACTTATATACGAACATATGCATATGTATAATATGTTGACATGGTGTAGGGCTTACAACTCGTCTACTGTGGTCTACGTAACGATGTTATCGATCTGTTGTCCCACCAATGAATTGAATGAATTCTTTAGGCTTCTCAAACTGACAGCTTTGCTTCCAAAATAATTATGAAAATTCGGGAGACAACAAAAAGCAATCAGATAAAAAAGCAATTTAAAAGAAATGGAAGACAAAACGTCTAACGTCATGGAGGACAAAAGAAGCCAACTTGATGAATATTAAAATGAAGATTCACCTCGAACTAATACACGGATGCATGGTTAATGCAAGTGATTAATTGCGACTCCAAATCAATTAGGTAAATTAAAGAGCATTTTTCCTCGCCCCGATGACTACGATGAAACGTTCAATTATTTAACTACAATTCGATTGAAATCGTAATATATTTATAAAAAAAAAATCTAAATAAAATGATAAATTAAAAAATATTATAGCTAAATGAACACTTGCTATTGTATCTTGCACCAATTGATAATATTTTTCCTCCTTTATTTCAATTTTCTAGAAATCTCAATTGTACTTCGATGTTAGCGGGGTGTCATGTCATGGCATGCTCTGTTCTAAATTAATTAATAGGATGAACAAATTGGTCTGCCTGCGCCCACTCTGGCGTCAGCCGTTTACCGACTAATTAAGTTGCAAGAAAATAGACAATTACTTTCAAAAATTCATGTAATTAATTGTTTTCTGTTATGATTTGGAAAATAGCTTTTAAATACCCTTAATTACTTCTCTCCGGCTGAGGCCAGCGTTCCATGGTCCAAGTGAAGTTGAGAGAAGTGACTCTAAAACCTCTATAAACATTTTATATAAGAGCTTAATTAGATAAGGTCGTCGAAGGCATCAATTCATGTTCGAGAAGCATTTTTTCTGATAAACATGCATCTTGGGTTAGAGATCGATCATAAGAGGTCGTCTAATCACCTTTGCTAGAGATCATAAGAGGTCGTCTGATCAGAGCTTTTAATAATCTGCTCATAGCTAGCTAGTCTATTATTTTTATCGTCTTCGAGAAGCATTTTTTTTCTGATAAACATCTTGGGTAGAGATCATAAGAGGTCACCTTTGCTAGAGTGATGAATTTACTATATATGTCGTTAACATTCTTGTTATTTGCATATTCTTAATACGAATAATATCATGCATGAGCACACATCGTACGCCCTTGCCTTACAAGAGAATTTTTTTTCTTCAATTTCTAGGCATTGTTAAATATCTATTTGCCCCTCCTACAGAACTTGCGAAGATATATAATCTAATTCCTTAAACTTGCACCTTTCTTCCAAGACACTTCAATACAGTTATAGTTAACAGTCAACATTTCAGCACACCAAAATCACAATAAATAAATATCTAAAATACGTACTCATGAATGCTTGACTCGTAATTAATATAGCAGAAACGATATGTTCGATCGAGCTAATGCAGAAATAATTTGAAATTTAAATCCCCCATGCAATCCCACATGCTTTCCAACAGCAAAGTAAAATATTTTATCAATCAATTAAGCTCGAAGCAAAGTTACAGAAATAATATGAAATGATATATTAGCAATTGTTGACCTTTAAAATTGCTCTCTGAAATGTATAAAGAAACTATGTTTCAGGTTTTTGTCGAGTGTTTAAACAAGCTACAACGCCAATCACGAAAAATTTACTTCCAAGCACCATTAAAAAAAGTAAGTCCCTATCAATCATCTTCCTTCTAGTTCCTTGTTTCGTGTATGTAGCCTTGAGTTGATTGTTTCTGTTCTTCTAAATTCTAATTTTCATCCTCCAATTTGTCTAGTGACAAATTATGGTGAGGCACGTATAGAAATAATAAATAGTCTGAGTACTGTTTGTATGTTACCATATTGTTAAATGAGTAAAGTTTTACATGATTTTGCAAGAATAAAACTAATGGAAGATTAACAGAATAAAAGAAAAACTCAGAAACATGAAAATTCCAAACCCTACCTAACTCAACCTGGAAGTTTTTGAATAGATCGAATTGGGTTCGTGATCAGAAGCTTTTTGACGCCCTAAATGGAATGGTTGGATTTCTCTTAAATCCCAATCCATTCCAAGTCATGCCCAACCTTACGTACAGTTACAGTATGAGTTGAATGAATTGAGCTTGTTGGAAAAATTGAGTTAGGATGGGTACAACCGAACAACATGAAAAGGTTAAGTAGCTAGACTATTATTTAAGTAGGGAGCAAGTGATTTGAGTGAATTGAGCTAATTAACCAAGCCATTTTGATAAACCAATTAAGTTAATCAAGTGTGTGTTAATTGGATGGGTTGATCATCCAAGCAACACCAAAATGTGAATTGAGTTGGATGGAATGAGAAAATCAAATGGATTGTGGATCGACTGGCACAAATTGGTCAAGCAAATTGGATGAGTTTAGCATGGCATGAGGGAGTTAAGTGAGTTGCACATGCTGGGATAGATAGGTGAAACCAAACAAGGTCAATTTGACTGTCTTTAAATTAGCAAGGTAATGCTACATTATCGAGCTGAATAATTAGGTCAAACCAAGAGTGAGTCAAATAAATTAGATGGATTTTTTTTTTCTAAAGCCCTTTTAGTATTACGGAGAGAACTCTTTTTCTATTGACTACATTATTCCTATAAGATATATAATAGTACATATTTCTAGTTCATTTATAGAAAGTATTATACTATTTCATAAATCAAACACACTATACCTTACTGATAGTCTATATATTGTCATGTGTCCTGCTTGTAATAATAGCCATTCTTTACGTCCACAGACTGCTGGTGTTCTTGCCCAAATTTAGAGGAGCAACAAGAGAAAACAAGGAATTGAGGTGGTGCTGCTCCATGTGCATGCTTTAACTCATCTCTCTCGATGTCATGCTGCCAAATTGTTTCTAGTTGGTTCAAGGTCATTAAAACCATAACTTCTAACCGTTTTGATCAACCATATAGAATTCATTTATCCGCTAAGCTCTATGTAAGCTCGTAAGCCATCGATACATCAACTATATACGTCCTAACCATCTTTTTACTTGAATGAACAAGTAGGAAGGAAAAGGAAGAGGGGAAAGAAGCAACACCAGAATGCAGAGTGATTTATGACATGTGCCAAATTTTGTCATCCTTAACTCTTTCTTTTTTCCCTAAAACTCTCCTACTTTTTTCGCCAGAGCAAACATCTTTGAATTTACTTAACGGACAAGGGAAGAAGAGCAAGCAGTAGAAGCCTATGACAAAGAAAGAAGCCCTTCTTTTTTCCACTGCAAAACTGTATTGAAGGCATCATTGACCAAATGTGTCGATTGGGCTCTGTTGCTTCTCCTAGGCCTGTTCCTCAGGATACCAAATTTATGTGTCTTCAGAATGACTAAATTCGTAAAAATTGAAATTAGTCCATCTAATAATTTTTACCGATCTATCTTATGATTATTATGAGGAAGATAAATTACAAAAATTTTATGGACTTTAATATAATGATCAAAATATAAAGAGATCATTTAAATTAAAAAAAGACTTTTAAATCTCCTTCAAAATAAATGAATTGTTCAAAAATATAATCTAGCTCGACGAATCATATTCAGGATACATTTTTAAAAAGGAAAAGAATATAAATTTTATATTTTCAAAAGCTTAAATTCATATAAGGATATACATACATACTGTTTAGAGATTTTATATATTTTGTTAAATTTGTATTTATGACCAAAATTAAAATATATATAATTAAATTGTAATATTATTAAATTTTTTAGAAAGTGAATTCTGGAAGTAAAACGTCGGGCTTCCCAATTGATTTGGTTGGTCATAATAATTTGGGACTAACTAAATATGTCATATGATACAAAAGTTAGAATTCATAAATCTAATAGTCCTTATCAATTTGCTTTTGGATCATCGTAAATGAGATAAATCATGGTAGATCTTTGACTCTTGAAATTAATAACTAGTGTATGAAGAGATAACACTCTCGTATTTACGAAAAATTAATCCATTATCTTATGATATAATATCTATCTACACTAATCATTAGGCTCTTCTCGCGAGAACAATTAAATATATCATAACATCTTAGAACATGAACAGGGGGCCTAGGCTTCGTATGTAATGTGCCACGAGGCTTTTCTAGCGATAATGCACGAGCGGACGACGGCGTGTGACTCGTTAGTTATTTTACGCTGCCTCGGTGGTCGGCCTCAACCGCCGAATAGACTACAAAGAATAGGAAAAAAGGCGACATTTTTATTTGGGACTAAAGTAACCGAGTGAAGGAAGAGGTGGGGAAGTGATCACATGCTCCTCAATCGCGTGATAGGCACCGCTATATTGAATATTTGAATGCCTTCTTCTTCTGTTCGATCTCTTTCTCTCTTTCTCTCTCTCTCGCTATCGCATCCCAAATCGGAGGAGTCATTTCTTCTGTTCTTCCTCGTCCCGGGTGACTTCTTTCCAAGGAGAAGAATTTGAGTACGCATCCTTCTTTCGACCACATAAATGTGTTTTCACGCACTTTCTTAGAATGCGGTGACGATTTCTTTCGATGTAAAAGGTTTCATTGAAATTAATGGAAGATGTTAATTAGCATAAATAATGGATTTCAACGTTGAAGCCGTTTTTCTTTTTGAATTTCCTATTCTCTGTTCATTCAGCTGAATCTACGAGCCTTTGAAAATGTTTAGGGATGATGTTGATTTTCTTTTATTTATCTTGCCGAGAAGCATTTGGTGAATGATGTTATCTAATTCGAGCTTCTTAAATATGCATAAAATCGTCGCTTAATTATTCGAGTTATTGCCTCCTTTATATAATCTGATTATGGAGATTTTCACAGATAATAGGTCTGAACTTGATTTTGATTGAGACGGCCATATAGACAACAAAAGAGTTTTCTTCATCCTTGTATGAAGTAAATCCATTTGAATGGTGTGGGTTAGCTTTATATTTCGATGAGGGTTTTCCTTCTTGTGGTTAAGTCAACCATATTCTCCTCATCAAGTAATGATGCAAGGTTTGGAACATTTATGCCCATCAAAATGATTCATATAGCATGATTAGAACAATGCATTGTTGGCCCAGACTGTATCATGTGAATATGAGACATCACAATTATAACTCATTCTCAAAATTTGTTGTATTTGTAATTTGAGATTGTTGATATCAAGCTGTCATTTTGCAACTCAAATTAAATCTTGCATTTTTGCTTGTCCACTTAAGATGTAAAATCAGCAGCAGGGTTGGACATAGTCTATTTGTGGATGGAAGAAACAAGGATCGTCGACACAAATCTCAATGAGAACTCACATTTGACCGCATCATCGTTGCCGGAATATCATCCAGTTTCTTCAGCATCTCAAACTTCCCCAATTTTTAAAGAAATTGACACTGATTACTTGCAGGGGAGGCTTACGGAAAATATTGAAAAAAAGGTCGAGCAAAACATCTCTGTACCTTCATCATCGGACACTAATGCACCTGCAAGTGATCGTTTTAACCCCAATAATCAAGCTGTGGAAAGTTATGACTTATCATTGCGGCAACACCTTCCAGAAGCCATTTGTCATCAGATTCAGCACATACCTATTGGTCACAACCAACTAAGTCATGTTCATGAACCTGAATCAGTGGTTGAGCCTGCAGAAACTCCGAAGCATGAAAATGAAAATGGAAATTCTGTCGAAGTCAGTGTTGAGATAAGTAATGCTAAAGAGAGATCCACATTGCAACCTTTCGAACTCAATCTCCACAAGGATTTCAGACATACAAAAAAGAACTTGTTGGAGTCTACTAAATCATTTAAACGTGGAGAGACTATCAGTTCGAACAGAGGAGTAATTGATACTGCATTACCTTTCGAATCTGTTAAGGAGGTTGTGACCAAGATTGGAGGAATCCTTGATTGGAAAGCTCCCAAAGCAGATACTTTGGAGGTAATGTTTTCTCATTTGTCACTGTTAAATTCAGGAGATTTTAGATAGAATTTTGTTCATGTTGACTGCAGGTACAATACTTTTATCCCTATCCTTTCAGTCACCGTAGATGCATTTCTGATAATGACTAATTGTTGTACTTGTTGATAAAACACAATTACATCGAATTTAGAATCTGAAGGTCTTTGCATTTCAGGAGTTTGGCTCTGTGCAGAGACAAAATCATGTTATTTCTGAACTCGAGAAAATTCGCTTAGAAATTTGTAAGTTCAAAAGGCAATTCGAAGCTGCACAGGAGGATAAAATCCAAGCATTGAGGGAGCTAGAAGTCACTAAGAGTATCATAGAAGAACTGCAGTTGAAGCTTGAGAATGCCCAAAAAGAAGAGGCCCAAGCAAAACAAGACTCTGAACTGACCCAACTGAGGGTGAAAGAAGTGGAGCAAGGTGTTGCTAGCGAAGCCAGCCTTGCCGCTAAACAACAGTTTGAGGTAGACGAAGAAAGAAATGAAGCGGCTGTTGCGGAACTGGCGTCAGTAAAGGAGGAACTAGAAGCCTTACAAGGAGAGAAGTCTTTATTGATCAATGAAAGAGATGTAGCAATGAGTAAAACTCAGGAGGCTGTTTCTTTAGTAGATGAAATCGAGACGAAAGTCAACAAACTTACCTTAGTACTGATCATGGAAAAAGAATTATTGGAATCGGCCCATGCTGCTCGGTTTGAAGAAGAAGAAGATGGAATTGGTGAATCCTTGTCAAAAAATGAAGATAATTTAAGATGGAAAAAGGAACTGAAAAAGACTGAAGAGGAAATGCATGAGCTTGATCAACAACTTGCATTGACAAAAGATCTTAGACTCAAACTAGACGCGTCAACTAAATTACTACAGTCGCTCAAGGATGATCTGTCGAAGTACATGAGCAAAAAGTTGAAACAAGATTCTGAGAACAACGACAAATTGAAATCAGGTTATGAAACATACAGAAGTGCGTACCAAATTCAGGCATTAGCGACAACAAGAAAGTCACTTGAGGAGGTGAGGATTAGCATGGTGAAAGTGAAAGATAAAGTGGAGTGTCTTAGAGTTGAAGTTACATCACTCAAATCTGCACTTGATGCTGAGAAAGCAGCTATTTCCGCGTTAAAGCAGAGGGGAGGTGTGGCATTGATAGTAGTTTCTTCTCTTGAATCTGATCTTGATAGGACAAAACAAGAACTTGAAGTGGTGAAGATAATGGAAAGGGAAGCCAAAGACAAAATGATGGTGCTGCCAATGTTGTTGCATCAAAAGACGGAGGAAGTAGATCGAGCTAAGGCAGCTGCTCTGATAGCAAGAAAACAGCTAGGAAAGGCCAAGGAGGAAGCGGAGCTGGTAGAAGCCTCCTCGAGCATGGCAAGGAGCCAATTACTGGCAGCTCTGAAGGAAAAAGAAGCAGCTCGAGAATCAAAGAGGATTACATTAGCAGCAGCTAAAGTGTTGCAGGAGATTGAGCAGGCTGCACAAATCGCGGGCAAGGACTCTATGCCACAAGTGATCCTTCCATCAGATGAATACTTGACTCTCAGCAAAAGAGTCCATGAAGGTAAGGAACTTGCACATAATAAATTGGCAGCTGCCGTCGCACAAATTGATGAGGCTAAGATATCACAAAACAATAGTTTAGAGAGATTAAAAGAAACATGTAGAGAGTTGGAGGAGTGTAGAGAAGCCTTTAAAGTTGCGAGTGACAAGGCAAAGAAAGGCCAGGAAGAAAAATTGATTGCAGAACAGGAATTGAGGAAATGGAGAACCGAACTTGAACAGCGAAGAAAAGCTAATAATGCAGTTAAAGCCTCAGTGATTCCCCTGGGGAGTCAACCTACTGTGCAAAATTATGAACTCAAAAGTATGAGAAAGGAAGAAAATGACGATGTTGTTCATCCTGGGCCAGGAGAGATTGAACTCATCTCTTTCCCAGACTAACTCATCTCTTGCATGCCCAAGAAAAGACCCCAGCAAGTGAACTCACGGTGGTCATTTGCATGCTTGCATGCCTACTATTTTGAAGCTTGACCTTGTTTGCACATGTTCATGAAGTTCATTCTTCAACATGCCTGATAATTTGATCAGTAAACCACGAAGTCCATCCTTTTGGTGGAGAAATTTACGTTATCAGCAAATTAAACTGCGTGATTCCCGTGCAGCAAGCTTTAAAAAATGTTCTATGATGAAAAAAAAGGGGGATGGTTTGAATATTTATTAACAGATTCTTTGCTTTCTAGTTCATTGAATTGTATCATAGTAGTCTGCGAGCCATATAATTCCAGGATACATATATTCTCGATGGCAAATATAAAAACTGATACATTTTCGTTGCTAATTAAACTTGATCAGGAACACGATATTGGAAGTGAATATATATTATCATCAAGCAACAAATGACCGAAACATTAAGCTCGCATATATAATTAAGCGATCACAGAGTCACTAACTGCGACAGACAAATCAAAGCTCAATTAAATCTAAGTTATTAACCTACAACTAAGCTAGCTATAGCTAGCTCCAACACAAAGCAGAGATAACATAAACTAATGGATCATCGCATAAATTGAGTTGTCTACTAAGATCGAGCATCAAATAATGATCTAGAAACAGCAATAACTTTCGTTCCCATGCATGCACGAATGAAATGGTCGTCGAACGGATTGCATATTTATTAATGGCCCACGCCGGGACTGTGTCCTGGGTTCGTCGGCCGCACATCTTCACTGCCCGCTACGAGACCACCACTGTCGTCGTCTTGCTCCTCGCCAGGTGCAATCCGGCCTTGCAATAAAGCCGTTGCTTTACTACTAGTAAACTTCTCTATATGTGTCATCAATAGTCGGCCGTTACTCGTTAATCCGGTGTCTTCTTCCTTCGTCTTCAGAAATCTTGCTTCAACAGGGGAAAGAGTTAACAGTGAAATTATCATAATCACTACAACATACTCAAGCTTAAAAGCCATGGAGGAAGAGGAATAATCGACCTAGAGAGGGAGAGAGAGAGAGAAGAGAGAGATTATATATATGTGCTTGGTATTAATTACTTAATCCTCTCTTAGTGCAGGCGCAGCAATGAAGTAGTAACCACCCGATCCTATTTATAGAAACTTAGAATGTGTAGTATATATGAAATTAAATAAAAGAAAGTACTGTTACTCTAACTGTCCTAGTTCTTGTATATATAATAAAAAAAACTTAAATATTTATACATGTTGTTAATTAAGGCCTCTCCTCTCTATCCGAGTTTCACTCGATGGACTGTCTTCCTCTTTAATTTGTTCATCAAATAATTATTCAAATCATTACAAACCCAAATAATTCTAGAGGTGAGCTGCTCTCTCCCTTAGTTTGTCCACGGAATAAATCCGAAAGTATTTATGGTAGTGCGCCAATAGCCGATTAAATCATGGAGATGGATAATCTGATCTCAGAAAAACTCTCATAGGTCATCAGAATAAATTAAAAAAGTACATGTATATATAAGTCATGATGATTGATAATTCAATATCACTAGTAATTTGAACATTGAAGACGTCTATAATTTATAGAGCAGGAGTTTCGTATTAGGATTGTTAGAAGAACAATCAAAGTTCTATTTTGAAAAGACATAGAAAAGATCATGAATTTATAAAATGAAAAAATATCTCCAGAGATCTTTTGAGTATAATCAAAAAATAAAATTACGAGGACTTTAATCTAAAGTGGACAATATTATATTATTATAGAGATATATGAATAAAGTCAATGCTTCATATTGAGCCATAAGCTTCGAACGAAAGAAGTGGGGACTTCTATATCTAGATTAAGAGAACCATACACCAAGTAGGAAATCCAGTTGGATTAAAAGAATCAGACAACTGACAAGAAGTTCAACTGAATTATGAGGATCATACACTTGACAGGAAGTCAAATTGGGTCAGGAGGATCAAACAAGTAACAAGAAGTTCAACTAGGTCAAGAGGACTAGACAGTTGATAAAAAAATCTGGTAGGTTAAGGATCGAAAATCAAGTAGAGGAAGTTCTTCGAGAACCGATGAGTTTGAGGGGGAGATCCAATGTGATTCTTCATTTGAGGGGGAATTAATGAGATTGTTCAGAAAACAATCAGAGTCCGATATAGAAAAGATCATGAATTTATAAAATAAAAAAATATATTCATTTGTAGAAAATCTTTTGAGTGTAATCTAAAAATAAAATCATGAAAATTTATATTTAAAGTGAATATCATATCATTATGGAGACGTATGAATCTTTTTTTTTTTTTTTTACTATTAGTTGTCTCCAGGCCGCATCAAATTTTTCTTTGAACTAGAGTGGCAATGTTAATGTTTAATTAGTTCTCAAATGCCATTATGCAAAATTTAAACCTCCATATATATTAGTGGAAAATATTCAAATCTAATTCACTTGCTATATTAATTAGATCAAGCAACTGTAATATTAATTGCATTCTCTTTTTTTTTCAAGTGTTTATATAACCACATCCAAATGGAAGGATATATCAATACTAGTTCACGGTGCCAAGTGTTAGAGCATTAAATACCAAAGTCTTATTTCCTAGGCTAAAAACAACAAAAAAAAAAGTATGGTATTCGCTAAGGACAAAAAGAAAGAGAAACATATAAATAAAAATAGATTCAAAAGAAAAAAAAAATATAATTTAAAATAAAAGGCACAGTAAAAATTTCTTTCAAATTAAATACATTTAAAAAAAAACAAAAATCTATAATCATTTTTTTCTCTAACTTAAAAAAAAAAAGTACATTAAAAAAATTGTCATCTTATTTCCTTTCTAATTTTTTCCGTACTAAATAAAAAATAATGCTGGGAGGATCAATTGTGTTTATGTAACTGAGTTAGCTCAATATAAATTAAGATTGGTGGGCGCGCCACGGTGCCCTTTTGGCGATCTTCTGCTGCATGTCATCAAACAATTCGAGATTTGAGTCCAACTCCTCGGTCAATGGAGGCGTAGTTGGAATATTCCCTCGAATGGGCTGCTGTGACACGTGATGCTGCCTAATCTAATACCTGAATGACAAAGATTGTCGCGATAGATTCCCCTTTAGGATTCCTTAATCAATGAAAATTGCTAGCCGCCAACTGATCGTCAAAAGCAAAATCCAAGGACCACGTTCTCCGGACTTCAAAGATTCGAATCCTGTTGGCGGGCTCCTTGTTTTCGTTCGCCGATGGAATCTTGAATTTTTATTGGAGTACTGGGAACTCATGGCGGCGCGCGACTGGATCGTTGGTAGATTCTCCGGCGGGATCCAGATTCCATTTTGGTAGTTCGGTTTATGTTGGCCGGGCGCGTTGCGTCACGTGCATGGTGAACGTCGAATGCCGCCCGCGCGCATGGGATTCTGCTATTTTACGAGTTTAATTAACCCAAAGGCTGCAAGAAATGTACACTTAATTAATGGATCAATGGCTGCGCACTTCGTGTATTTGGTTAGAATATAATTAATTTAGCCGATAGTTGTTAATGAATTAATTAATCAATCAGAAAGGAGTTGATATTCCAATGCAGTCCAGCTAGCTGTTATTGGATGTACGTCCTCGAGGTCAGAAAACCCGTTGTTCAATTGAAGTTGTCGAAGAACATTAAACCTTTGCAGTGTCGAAGGGTCATCCCTAGTTAACATAATGGTGAAAAATGTCTCAATTAGTTCAACTTGCAATTTCACATAGTATTTAATTAATTAATAAACATATATAGTACTAAGAATCTAAAAATTTATGTCATAGGATATATATATATATATATATAATCAATGTTAAATTAATTCGATCGATAACAGTACACTTCGTGTGTTACATAACTAGACGGCTAGCTCCTTGAGTAATTTGATGAAGCACTATATAATACATTCAATTATATTATGATTGAATCAAATAAATTAAGTTTCAAGTCTATAAAATAAGTGCAATAAATAAAAGATATATAATCAGAATTTTCTTCAGCGTCGTATGTTGATCAGGACTCAAACGAGCTCAGCATGCATGGATTAATCTCACTTATTATCGACATCCTGAGCTCCTTTGACATGATGGCCTGGACAACCCAAGACCAGAACTCGATATATATGTGAGGGGAAATTAATTAAGTGCTACTATTTCAACAATCATGGCATCGTCGTGCATCTCTCTTGTGTTCAAAGATTTGAATATTTGTGGATCAGCATGGCCGGTGGCCTTGTTGTTTCCACTAGGATCTAATAAATTTCCTCTACGTACGATAATTAAAATGAGATCCTAGCAATATATATATGCTAGGTTCCTCTACGACCTGCGCTGACGAAGACAAGCTCATAATCCACCTGATCTGAATTGAAGTCATGGAATCTATATATCTACAAAAGTTCACAATTTGGACGGTCTAATTATATCTTCTTTTGCAGGAGGAAAATTAACGTTTCTATCACTAAATTAAGGGAGAGAAGATCTGTTTACTTTAAATAATTATATTCTATTATTCAATTTAAAGTGAATTTGTCTAGCTCACTTTGCTCTTCTTCATGTCCTTTCTTTGCTGTACGTAGTTTGCTGGTTTAAGATCACAAAGATAATAGTGCACCCAAATTTATTGACTCATAGCGATGCTCCCCTACTTGCGCAAAACTCAGTTTGACAGATCGACGAGTAAATTGTCTTTCATAATTTCTATCATTAATGTTTTATTTTTCTAATTAAACGTGCATGGTGCAGTAATTTGAGTCACACGTAACATATATATAATTACGCTTTGTGTATATATGGCTGTAGCTTAATTAATTCTTTAAATAATAACTTACCCCTAACCCTAAATTAATTAACTGTTTGTTTATTCAAAGGAAAGGTCAAAACAACAAAACCCAGGGACATGAAGGATGTCGACAACGGTGCATGAGATACATTTAGCTCAGTAATAATAATAATAAATAAATAAAAAGATACCTTTAGCTTAGTACTGCTGCTGCTACATTGGAACATTAATTATATTAAAAATGACAAATACAATATTGCTAATTGCGAATCTTAATATCAAAAACAGAATATCTGCATCTAGCTACTTAAAAAAAACAAAAACAAAAGCAGAGGATGTCGATTAGTTCCTCAACAACTGGAATTAGAAAAAAAAAAAAAAGACATTACCGTCATGGTAGTTTTATATATGACGACCACAAATTTCAAAACATTTTAGTCAAAGGATGTGCAATTGATTATTTGTCAAAAAAACACTTTGATTAAACTACGTTAGCTAGGTAATGATCAAGTCACGCTGTTTTCTTTATTTATCACGAGTCATCCGGATTACATAGCCTTTGGCGAGAGGGAGATAAATCACGGGGAGACAAAGTCCCTTGATACGATGGCAAGGCAGGGAGGGATCCATCTGAAGCAAGGGGAGATTTTAGACCCTTTATCCGGAGTCAAATTCTGCTCATTCGACAAGCAACACCCTGCCTTAATATCGCGTCGTCCCCATGGAGACTTCATTTATCACGATCGATACATATATTGCGTTGGCATTTGGAGATGATATACATTAATACATATTAAATAATACGTAAATCTAATGGTAATTAAGTGCGAGTTAAATTATAAGGACTTTTCGTCAAATATCATATACTATCCATTAAAAGAGTTTTAATTTTGTCTTTGGATCTCCGAGATAAAAGATAACTTAAATCTTTAAATTCGACCTGTTCATGCAGATAAGTAGTAATATATATACATACATATATAGAGAGAGAGGAGCTAGAAAACCACAAAACCTAGATTAATTTAAACTGATCTAGAGAATACAACAATAAGATCAATAGCTCATGGAAGAAGAAACCAAATGATGGAGCTATCACATTAATATATACAGAGAGCATGATGCTAATATCATCGATCGACAGACAAGGATCTGGCCGAAGTAGAACCGCATAGCAACTAACGTTCAATTCCCCACGCCGGGGCTGTGACCGGGGTTTGTTGGTCGAACATCTTCCGTGCCCACCAGCTTCCCAGGATGCTCCTCCGAGCTGCTGGGTGTAATGCTGCCTTCTACCACTGTTGCCTCGCTTTGCCTCGCGTTACTAGTGCTGGTGCCATTGGCTGCCTGGAGAGGCCTGGCTTTAGCAGTCAGAGAGAGATTGGAGGCCAACAAAATCAAGATCACGAGACTAATTAGAGGAAGTGACGACGCCTTCGAAGCCATGGCCAGAAATCTATAAAGCGCAAGCTAATGAGAGACTGAATTAAGAACGGGGAAGGTTGATTTCAGTCTATTCCTGCAGCGAAGTGGTTCACAGTCGGGGCTATTTATAGCCGATCGAAGGAAGCATTGAGCGCCAAAAACATAATAAGAAAATGTTTAGCTGCAGTGCAGGTGCATGTGGTTGTTGTGCGACCTGTACCTAGGTCCCTTTATTATTATTTTCCTTTCTTTTTTTTTAATAATAAATAAAAAGGATATTTGTTATGCCATTCAACATCGGAGCTTAATTACTTTGTCATGTTTTTTTTACTACGCCATTCTTCTGTTTGATGATTTTGTTTTCCTCTGTCATTTCGAATTTTAAGTTCGAACTCAGGTGTCGATTTGAGTGAGTTCAGGCAAATGGGCTTGGACTTTTCAAGGCGCAGAAGAATTTGGCCCATTAAGGATATTCTCTGGTAGTTTTTTTTTAGTATACAAGAAAAAAAAAACTCAGAAAGTTAATAAACATTTTTTTTTATGAAAAGTGAAAATATAAAAAAAAAATATTTTAAAAGACAAGTACATGCATGTCCATGGCATTATATGGACATGTGTGTGCAAACTGTGCATAGCATATATTTTTCACATATGGAAAAAAAACGAAAACACAAATTCAATTAAAAAAAAAAAGATGCAGAAATTAGATGAACCCTTCGAGCTTTTCCTCCAGCGGTCGAACCTCCAAACAAACAGGCAGAAGAAGTCGTTCCATGCATTTTGTCAAAACAAAAAGTTGTTTGCTCTTTTTTTCCTTTTCTCTCTTGTGCCGACTAAAAGCTCCACCATTGGTGAACCGCCACGCCGGCGTCCCTCAGCTTGCCGTAGAGCGCGAGGCACTCCCAGTACGGGCGGCGGCGGCGGCCCTTCTTCGCCTCGTCCTCCTCCGTCTCTCCCGTCTGGTCGTCGCATTCCAGGAACAGCTCGTCCACCAACCCGATCGATCCCTCCCCTACCACCTCCTCCACCGCCGTAGCGTCCGCCTTCACCACCACGTACTCCTCCTCCTTCACGTTCCGCTCCAGCCACTCCGCCAGCGATGGGGTTCCCGCCTCTGGCTCCGCTTCGGCCGTCGCCTCCTCCTCCTTCACCTCCACGTGGATGAACTCGAAGGCGCGCCCCATCGTGGGGTAGTTGCGCTCGAACCACACCGCGCCGTTTCCGGATGCGCCGGCTGGGGCCACCTCCACGAAAACCCGACGAGGGTAACCGTCCAGCGCGTCCCCTGTCAGCTCCGGTAGGTACTTCGCCTTCCGCCGCCACCCCAGCCGCCCCGGACCCGGCGGCTCCAGAAGTACTTCTTCTAGCCCGCTCAGCGCCTCTTTCGTTGCCACCGGGACGGACAGAAGCTGTCGAAGTCTCATCCCCCCATCGACTGCAGTCTTCTTCAGCGTCGCCATCATGGCGGCGGAACCGGTCTGTCCGATATAATCCATGGCGTAGTTCACCGGTGTCTGGGAGGATTCCGATGGGTCGCGTACCGATCGGACGGCCGCGAGGTCGTCGGCACGCTCGAAATCGCCGGCCGAGGCGGATATTACGAAGTCAGAGGGCAACGCCTCTGCACCTACCTTACTCGCATCGCGGAGGAAAAAGTCGTGGTCCTCGCCTCGGAGCAGACCGCGCCGGCCAAGGAAACTAAGGCGGTTCGACAGGAAGCTAGCGCCCGCATCGCCGGACCGATCGCCGTCACCGTACTGAAGGACGGCGGCAAAGGAGAAGACGGCAGCGGCGAGGAGGACCGACCGTGCGATGAGCCGGATGAGGTAGAGGTCCGGCAGGCGGATTACGAAGCAGTCGTTCCCAAGATGCACGGCGCCGCCGAGGCCTAGGTGATGGACGCCACTCGGAGACATTCTTCTCTGTCAGTGGAGCGTTCGGCGAGGAAAACTAACGCGAGAAACTAGATGCAATTGTCAGAGAAGGTAAAGGAAAGACACAGTCACAGAGAGAGAGAGAGAGAGAGAGGAACGGGAGGATTAGGTTTAGGAGGGTGATCTAGCGGGTGCAAAAGCGCGCAGCAGTGTGGTTACCACCTACCAGAGCAACCCGAGTGCTTTGAGATCTGAGGCAGAGGAGCATCAGGTTATCGGTACGCTGCGTTTCCATCGGGTTCATGCGGCGATGGACGGCTGGAAACGGAAGTTAGCGCCGCATATCTCTGCCCTCCGCAGCGCACCGCACCGCACCAGGTAACTATTCATCTCCCAAAGCAGTTTTTCTCGTGTCGGTCAAATTTAATTTCAGAGTTCCGACTTGCCTTGGGAGTGCGTGGGTGGGTGGAGAACCTAATTGGGAGGGAATAAGAGATTTTTTAAAAGGAGGAAAAAAGAAAGGCAAGTGAGATGGGTGGGAGAGAATCAATGGGCTCTTTTAAACACATGAAATGGAACTAACAGACGTGGATAATTATAGGATTAGGCTAATTTAAGGGACATATAATTAAATTTAGAAGATAGGATTTGGGGGATAGGCCGACAGTTATGGCAAACCTTTAAATGCAAAAGCGAAATAAAATTTAAATTTTTTTGTCTAATTTGAGAAGGGCGATAGTTACTCGTAATCACTGAACGGAGTGGGCAAGAAAATGGGCCCATCGACAAGCCCATTCTAATATAAGAGTGCCGAAATTTTGCTTTACTTAAAATTATTAAAGCATTTTACCAAAAAGGCACCTTTCATAATTAGTCCTACCAAAAATGCATTTATATATATATTTTTCTCTTTGCCTATGTTAATTTTGTCTTTGGTTTAATTTTTTCCAAGATATATTATAAATTGATTTATAAATCAAACGATTATATATATATATATATATACGGCGTTATCGCCGTCGTCCCGTCTGGGCCGGGCGATCGGTCGGCCGCCACATGATCGTGAGGAGTTCGGCCGGTTAGCGGTCGAATCCGACGCTAACCGACCGGAAAATCACCAAAGATCGCGGCGTGCGATGCGCGACAACGCTTCGGCCGGCCGCGATCGGCCGGATCCGTCGAATGCGGTCGGAATCGGAGCCGACAGACCGGATCCCGGTCCGTCAATCCGATATATTAGCCGGAATCCGATCGAATCGCGGTGAAATCGGCCGAAGAATCGGACGGCGATTGGCGCGATCGGCGGATTCGCCTAATTGCGGTCGAATCCGGCGTGGAAGAACTGCGGTACGCGATCCCGCCCATTGGATTCGCCGGTCGGCAGATCCCGATCACGGCCAAATCGCCGATCCGCGTCGCGATTTCCGCCCGCGCGATCGAATGCGGTGACGGTCGAATGCGGCCGGCGATTATCGGACGGGCCCGGCGTCGGTGTCGTCGGTCGGCGCCATATCGGCCGCGATCTTTGGTGATTTTCAGGTTAAGCGTGGATTCCGTCGCTAATCGGCCCGAAACTCCCCGCCATGAGTGGCGCGCGTCTATCGCGTCCGTCCGTGCGGCGATGGCCGGACGGCGGCAGTGACGCGGGGTCGTCGAGAAGCGCACGAGCACATAGAAAACCAATGTGCAAGATATCATTTTTCTATATATATATAGAGAGAGAGAGAGAGAGGATATATGTGCTGGGCGTCGGATTTCTGCGCGCCTGTGCGCGGAATGAAGTTGTGAACAGTGATTTCACTGTTCACAACTTCAGCGATGAACAGTGAAATCACTGTTCATCGCGGTTTTAGCGCACAGATGCGCAAAAACCCGACGCCCAGCCTATATATCCTCTCTCTCTCTCTCTCTCTATATATATATGTTTGATATTCTCAGCGTTTTTATTTTGTGCTCGTGCACGATGAATGAAAAATACATAATAATCACACAGCGACACCCGCTTGAACTTATCGACGGGAGGTCGGATTCCAATCACGATACGATCGGAATCCAACAACGGTTCGGTCGGAATTCAATCGCGGTCTAATCGACATCGGAGTTCGGCCGGATCGAGGTCGGATTTTGGTCGAAATTCAATTGACCATCGATGAATTCGAGCTGCAAGCAAATGAAATCGTGCGCGGAGGAAGTGCTGTGCATTTTCATTTACCGTGCAATCACAATCGATCAGATGATGGAGAAATTGTCCCGCACGAATTCATGCAGCGGACGACGCTCAAAATATCAAATTTGTATATATTTGTGTGTGTGTGTGCGTGCGAGATGTGTGTGTAATGTTATTGTAGCTTGATAAAGTCGGATGGTTATTACGATGCAAATTTATATTAAGTGAGTGACACCGGATAAAACTATCCTATGATTGAAAAGCATTGTATTAATGATTACTTCTCATTTATTGAGCTTAGCTGGCATTCTAAGTCATCTTATCTCAGCACAGTCGAATGAAGAAGACATCTTATCTCGACACAGCTGAATGAAGAAGCCGCTGTATCTCGCCTATATTATATTTCAGCCCGGTGGTATGGCGTTCCGAATGTACTATCTCGACAAGTCTCCTAATGTATTGTATCCCAACCAGACTCATAATATTATATATATCTCGGCAAGTTAAGTGACGAGGTAGTCGTTAAGGTCAAGACGTTCAACGAGGCATCCTTTAACAGAGGCCCCACTCGACAAGGAGACATATGCTCATGCCTACTTCAAGGAAGTTTGTCTACCACATTAATGGAGACTTGTCTCACATCAATTACGCGAAGGACATTAATTACACCCTATATGCCTGCAACGTTTATGAAGATAATAATCCCTAATATTTCTAAGAGCAAGCGCCATCACTTCAAGGAGTCATGTTGTCTATATCTATCGTATCGCTCCGTAGGGATATATCTGTTTATATAAAGGTAACTTGAGGAAGAGGTGGGAGGTTCAAACACTCTTCTAAACTCATTTTCCTACTTTCGTTGTTTTCTCCTCTACTTACTAATCTCTGATTTGAGCGGAGGAGTTTAGCCGAGATCTCTTTCGGCACCCTTAATATTGCTTTTCTACTGTAACTCTTCCCTTGGTCGTCTGTCACTCGCCATTCAGCTCGAGCCGAAACGACCTCAACAAGTCTGAGACAAAGCCCTCTCCACTTCAGCAAGGCCCGCCGCATCAACAAGGCATTCGAGTCATCAGTCAAATCGCTTTCGCTACGGGATATCTCATCATCTCGATTTTAGCTGGAACAGTGAAGTGAGTAAGAGTTAATCTTATCTATCTTTTATTATGTCAAGCATAGTTAAGGTTGTCGATCTTGATTTATTTTGATTGCGGCAACAAAGAACATCTAAAATAAATACATCGTATATTATCGCAACAAAATCCGAGAATGCTAGAGAAACGGCCCGAATCTTGTTATACACCTTGTTGGTGTATAATATGTTGCCACGTATACTATGGGGGTGGGTTCCGTCGCCAGGTAAAGAAACGAACAGGTGCGGAAACGAGATGACGTAATATTATTGGCCCAATCATCCCGAGCGTGAACTCCGCACACACTTTCGGTTCGTACTCATCTCAAACCCCAACGTCTGTTGGCGAGCTATGTGTGGGCCAAAGTGGCCTCTGTGTGAGAAGGTGAGGTGAAAAAAGTAACTAGCAAACGACGAACACAATCGCCAGTCATGCTCAAATTGCAGCGAACAAGCAACGTGTTAAAACTGATCGGTTCACCGAACGCGAAATCTCCCAGGGGACGATGGAGGCGACCGAGGTGGAAGCCAGACGCAATGTCTCCCTCGCACCAGCGCTCAGCCCCAGCTTGGCCGCAGCAGAGGACCATTTCCGCGTGAAGCGGCGCGCCCTCGAGGCGGTCCTGGACAATTGTAAGAGGGCCCTCGAATTGCTGGAGAAACCCTACATCGACCTAGACGCTGCAGGTGACGAGGCGGCAGAGGCACAGCCTTTGGGAGAGGTTGAGGGATCCCTGCCGCGGTCCGAATCTAGCGGGGACTCTGAGGCCGATGAGGTATGGGTCGGATTGGATCCCAATTTGTAGTTTGTACCTTTTGTAATGATCACATGGGGAATTTTAGATGATTCTCAGCCAATTGGACCCCTTTCATGATCGTGCTAGAAGCATGTAACTGTAGTCTTCTGTGCTGAATTTTCTACTGTTCTTTGAACTAGTGCGATGCGCTCGTAGACTATTCCTTTTTTTTTTTTTTTTTCGTTTTCAAATTTAGTTTCTGGGGAGGAATGAGATACGATTTAGTTGTTCAAATTTACTGCTGGAGTTCGTTGCGCAGAACTACATGCATAGAACACAAGCGGATCTATAATTCATTCTGACCCATTCTACATCCAGAGAGTTAATCTATGTTAAGTGTGCAAAGTGTTTATGGCAAGTGTTGGTTTCTTTTCATTACATTATTATGCTAAATGTTTATGCAAATCATGTTTTGAAGCTTTACTTCCTCCAGTTATTCTAATTCTTGTATAGAAATTCTTTACTTGTAAATAGCATTCTTCTTTTCAATAACATGAATCTTAAGACAAATCTATTTTGCTACATGTTGTGTGCCAAAAAATTGTTGATCTGTTTCCTGAATGACTATGCTTGATCTGGCCTTTAACTTACCCTTACAGTCTAATGCCAATTTCAATAGGTAGCATTGGTATAGTGAAACTGAGAAGTACAACTGTTGATTATTTTGATTTGAATATTTGATGATCACTAATTGCTCTAAAAATTAGGATAAATGGAGTTCACTTTGAGCAAAATGGGAAAAACAATCTAATCTAATTTCCTCTTACCTTGTTTAAAACAACTTGCTTGCCACCATTAGTTGGAAGTTAATGTAGCAGGATGGAATGAGCTTATCCTCCACAATTGCCATTGTACATGATGTGGATATTTGTCTCATATCATCGCTTCGTTTCTGCCTATATTTTTGGAAATTAGAGCTTTTGTTTAATTAATTCCTTCACTATTTCCTTTCTCTCCCACATTTCTATCCAAATAAATAAGAGAAACAAACTATTTTTTTCTTTCCCTCTACTTCCAGTCAAGTAAACAGGATATTATGTTGCTAGGAAATTGCCTAATCTATGCTTCTAAATTGTATAAGATAAACAGTCTTCCTCAAGGATCGTCGAACAATTCGATTCAATCATCTCACTCCAAAGTCAACCCCTTTTGTTTAGACTACAGGATTTGCATATATTTCTCTCGCTTTCATTCCATATTTAATTTTGCTACTTACTCCGAAAGCTTAAGATGTTAGGAAAGTGTCCAATGTCTATTACGATATGCTCATATGATGTTAACTGGGATCCTATTGTGCAGCTATGTGCACTTCTGAAATCAAGAGTTGAATCACCAGACTTCCTTGAAAAGCTTGAACACATCCAGACATCTGTTTACCAAAATATTCATGGTAAGCTAACTTGTACTCAGCTTATTTGTTTTCTAATAGATTTATTGTTAAACTTGTTTTATTCATCAAGTTGAAATGTTCTAGGTCTCTCAATTGAAATGTTTTGCTCTGTGACTGATGTAGTATTTTTGACAATAACTCCTCTTCGTAGGCGATGATAATGCATCGTGGGATATGGTCACTGCCAAAGATTTGTGGGATGATAAGCATTTTGATGGGAAAGATGACACAGACCAAGATGATTATGTACTTGTTAAGCAAGAGGACATAGTGGATGGCGTGGCATGCTTCATGGCTACTTATCTGTTATCCCTAAAGCAAACTAAAGTATGCCTAGATGGAAATCTTATAAAAAGTTATTTTATTTGTGTCGAGTAGTAATAGTTTTCATTTTTAACTATTTGAACAACATTATTATGGAGTCCATCTGCTCATTGCTACTGTTTGGTATTGCAGGAATTAACTCCAAATCAACTTCAAGAAGGTGAGACTCGTGATTTTTTTTTTTTTTTTGTATGGAGAGTAACCAATATTTGACAGTAATTCTTATGTGCTGACAACTAGTTCTCTTACTGTGGGTTGACAGCCCTATGCAAAACGTTTTCCATTAAGAAGAAGAAAAGCAGGTTCAGGAAGGCATGGGACGGAAGCAAGGTTATTTACAATGTTGCTTCATGGAGTGCTACTGCTATAGGGTATGTCTTTTCTTGCAAAGAAATTGAGGGGTTATTGTCTCGCACTAGCATTTACCTGATGCTGATAAGTGAAGTTTTTTAGTTACCTTTTGGAAATGGGCCTACTGGGCCTTGCCCTGAAGGCCCATTTTGACACTACTTTATGGGACCTTAATTGACACTAGCCCTAGAGAAATGTGGCTTGTCGATTCCAAAGATCACCTTTTAGTCATGCTCTCCAAGGGTGAATGATGGTTGGGTCAAATTGGTTCTAAACCAAAAGGGTGAATGATGGTTGGGTCAAGTTGGTTCTAGACCAAAATTTGACTCAACCCGATTTTTTCAAATTAAGATAAATTTCCCGAAAACAATATACAAAAATCAATGGTATATTTGACCAATCCAAATCAAGTTTTGTGTCAGATCAAATATTGGTTTGTAGGTCACCAATATAGCACCTGCTAATGTCAATAATTTTTTTTTTTTTTTACTTTATTCAAACAAAAATTAAATTCTAACACTATAAAGTTCCATAGCTAAAGATATTAAGAACCTATCTTGTGAAATACAATTATAAATCCAGACATATTAATATAAACTTAATATTCCTACAGTGCAATAGAGTGTCCAAGACTAAAACAGTAGATTCTTCATTTTTTTTAACAATACTCTTTCGTTATTATTAATTTTTTTATTACTTTATATATATATATATATATATATAGGGATGGGCTAACAGGTGATTTACTATGCATGCAATTTATTTGACTAAATTATATATTTATATTAAAATTTGGTTGGCTTGGCTTATTTGCAACTGTGAACTAGATATCATATCTGATTCAAGAACCAAATACATATTATTCTTGAGTTGCAAACCAAATGGAAATCAAAATAATCTGGAATTTTGGGTTGGTTCAGATTGGGTCGATTCAGATGTCCATTGGATCAAGTATTTTAACCACCCCCAGTGCTCTGTGAAGCTTTAGCCTTATCTCCCCATATATGCCCACAATCATTATTGGCAATGCCTACGCCCGTGAAAGCCTCAATCAAACCATTGGTTCCTCCTTGGCTCCATCTCCTTCCTTTCCTACCAAGTGTTGCACCAACTACAATTGTTTAAGCTGCGGCCTCCAATCCTGGCATCAAGAATAGGGTGATGTCTGCTCGGGATTTACTTAGTAGGTGAACTAGAGGAGAAGACCGTCTACCTCTAGGATTAGTCGGGCGTAGTCTGAATACCTGAATTATAAAAATAAATTTAAAAAAAGAATAGGGTGATGTCTGCTGCCTCATCTCACACGCATCTAATGCTGCTCCTTTGTCACTTCGCCTCAATCTCACATGCACACAAGCCACATGAGCACCACCTACATTTGCTTGAATTCATGATGCAGTCAGAGCAGTATACAGTAATGCAAAATCACACATGACTTTCCCATCCTTGGGTTAGTACCTTCGATGCAACTTTGGCACATGAGGGAGGCCACATACCTCTGTCATCTTACTTATCCTATGCACACGAGTGGCACTCCCTCTTCATTCTGTGACATGAACCAAATATGTAACTTTTTCCTTGATCTTGCTTCTTCCTTACCTCCC
This sequence comes from Wurfbainia villosa, assembly GCA_025175895.1. Classification (NCBI taxonomy): domain Eukaryota; kingdom Viridiplantae; phylum Streptophyta; class Magnoliopsida; order Zingiberales; family Zingiberaceae; genus Wurfbainia; species Wurfbainia villosa. The sequence goes on from CM045988.1 coordinate 94,797,403, forward strand.
AATGAAACTCACAGTCGGTTTTTGCATGTCTCTAGTAAAGACCTGAATAGAAACTTCATGTTCTTTGTTTTCTACTCCAAGCAAAGGGTCGAGCTATGCTATCCATGTCCACTGAAGACATAAATAGAGAAACGTTTTCTCAGTTTGCAACTTCCAATAAATAAAGGGTATGGTTGTGCTATCCTTCTTTCCTCTAGAACCCTTGAGCGTCTTCCTTTCTCTCAGTCTGCTACTATGCCACTTCAAATAAATAAATGAAAACCATTGTAAAAAATTGTTTCTAAAATCTCATTTCGGTCAAATAGATAATCAATTATGTGCTCCATCAAAAAGTTTGAGAGCTATCATTGTATGCATGCTCTAATCTCTATTAACAACTCTAAAGCTTTGGTTATTTGTGTTTTCGTCTTCTAGTCATGGTTTTAGGCTACATTTACTAGTTCAAGTAATAAGTTAGACATAGATTGTTTTTTAGTCTACATTTACTAATTCATGAAATAAGTTAGACTTGGATTGTTTCTTAGTCTACATTTGCTAATCCATGGGATAAGTTAGTCATAGATTGATCGTAGTCTATATTTACTAGTTCATGTAGTGATATTGATGCTCGAAATAGATTCATGTGGGGCCAGGTGAAGATAGTTGCTTACAATGTATGGTAAGAATAAACGGGAGGAGTAAGACTACAATAGATAAGGTTTGCTTGCTTTTCAGTCAACTTGGATTCCTGCTTCATGCTTTGTAGTCGATTCTAAACATTTTAAATAAATAAATAAAGGTTGGTCTCTTCTTGCAAACTTAGTGGCGCTTGCCCTCGTTAATTGAACATTGCACTCCGAGGTCTAAACGCATCTGTATAAATTTCATCATTCATTTGTTGATCCTTTCAGGATATATCAGAATCCAGCATTAGTTAAAGCAGCTTCTGTAGCCTTTTGGTCTTCTTGCCGTGTTATATCAAAGTTATTTTGACGATTTATTTACTCGGTGGGTTTGACATCAATATTCCGGTCAACATCGAACCCCAAGACACCTAGACGCTTCCAGTGGCGGGGAAGAAATGGATATTAAAAAAAGGCTCATTCTGGAGGTGAAAAAAAAGGGCGATGTCTTGTTTGTAAATTCGTTGTGTTCGTGATTCAGGGGCCTCTGATGGACAAGAGTTTTTAGATTCGTTCACATTTGTAGGACTAATTATTGCTCCCTGTTTGACAACAGCAACACTGAGATTAGTCATCAAAATCTGTGTAACACCGAGATTATTCATTAAAATCTGTGTTTTTTTTAACTTAAGCTTGGAAAACACACTATTTGGATGCTGTTCGGTAATTTGAGCAGATGGAGAAATACACTTGAAAGAGTGTTCAACTGTCCAAAACTTCAATTATAGTGGTTTAAAGAGGTGAAATACGAGGGCGCAAAAATAATCGCGTATTATCAGAAAACTAAGCTAGCGTTTAATATTATTTTTGTGACGCCACTTAGGATGCTTCAAGTGGTCTGTTAATCCAGTCGGCCAGCAATTATCTAGTACAATGTCTGCATTATATTTAATTTTCTTATATTGCGTGGCTTATATCGTACGATTCGTGCATAAAAATGGAAATGCAAAGTCATTTTTTATCACGTTCGAGCATTCATTTTTTATATTTGAATGAGAAATGCAGAATAATTTTTCTGTTGGAGTCTTTTTCCATCTTTGGCATTGCCATTGAGCGATCTATTTTTGACTATAATTTGATTGTAATTCGATTATGATTCGATTGACGTCAGAGTCTATATAAATTTCGATCGGATTCTGATAAATTGTAGCCGTTGACAGTTATAATTCGACCGTGGTTTAGTAACGGATTGGACTATAATACTTTTTTTTTATTTAAAAAATTACTGACGCACAGTGATCGAAGTAAGAAATCTCGCATTATATTACGTACAAACTTACGTCGAACAAAATTAAATTTTGCGATCGACGACTATCACAGAAAAACGTTGCACTCTGCATGTTACTGAGGGCAGGAATTGCAGATCCAACTAACTCGAATAATATCAAGATTTTCTCGATAATTTTATATTTCTTATTTTTTTAAAAAAAAAGACTGCTATTAATAGAAAACTAACAATTATAAAAACCAAATCTAATTGTGAAAAAAAACTAAAAATTAAGTGAATATTATAGAAAAATTTATTGCCGTAATAATAATCATGAAACAAAAACAGCGAGCTAAAAAGAAAATTTCAATATTTATAGATTTTTTTTATTTTTATTTTCTAAAGCAAGTTAAATTCAGAATGGGTCTTTAGGATAAATACAACTTTTGACTATTCAAAGCAACACGTTGGCCCGTTCGGGACGTACGTATTTGGGGCCCGGCTTATGGTCAGACCTAAGTGTCAGGCTAACCCAGGTCAAGTCGGGCGGGCCGTATGGTGTCGCGGCACAGCCTTTTAAAAATTCTTTTACACAACAAATTATCAGAATTGATTTGTTTTGCAAATCAGCTTCTTGAAATTTAAAAATGATAAATTTTTATCGGTTTGAGCTTGTCAAGCGTACAAGAGACATCAGAACATTTCTGAACAAACTATTTTGATAAAATAAAAAAAAAAATTAATCACAATACATCCACTATGCCCTGCCATGTGCAGATTGTGGCTTAGTTATTTTGTAAATCCCAAATAAAAATTTTAGATTAGCAGAAGAATTCTTAAAAGTAAATTAACTTTTCTTCGAATGAGTGATTCCACAAGTGCCACCCAACAAAATCGGATGATTAACCTACTATAATTTTATATTAAGTGAATAAGAATCAATTTTCAAAATTTTTTGCACCATTTAATTATGGAACCGAGAGGAACACTTTGACACCAAGTGACAGCGCAATTGCTAGGCAACTTCTCCAAGTGCTGTTGGGGAGCATTTTTTGCAGAGCCGTATCACGTAAAGAGACGATCAGGATCACAGCAGGCAAGCATTTCCTCGAACTCGAAATATCGACACAGCGAAGCAACTCCTATTAAACGTTTCAATACCCTCTTCACGTGACCGCAATGGAAGTCAGTGCATTTGCAGAACACCTTTAGTAGGTCATATTGCAACAAAGAGCTGTTTAAATTTAGCTGTCATTTTCCAAAATTGAATGTTTTTTTTTTTTTAAACTTTCGCATCTCACTGAAAAAATATATTGCGAAACAAAATAAGAGGTGAAGCAGCAGCTGCGAAGAAAACTCAAAAGAAACAGAAATTATTATTTAAAAAAAAAACATATTTAGAATTAAGTTTAATTCGATAAGAGATTCTTTCAGTTTTCATTAATTTATTCTGTGTAAATTCTAATAGATGATCGACACTTTTTTATTTAAGAAAAAACAATATTTTTAGTTCATGATTAAAGATCCAAAATCCCAGCTTCGAATCGAACATTCATGGCAGAAAAAACAAGTAAATAGATAAAAGAATCTACTAACTCATGTTCATAGAAAAACGTAGAATAAATGTAAATATGAAACGGCAACCTAACAAATAAAATGAGAAATGAAAAAAAAAAAACGATATAAAGAGAGCCATCAGGATCCGCGGAGGCGATGCCAGTGTAATCGCCAAGTGCCTACATCGCGAAGGCGACGGCAGCAACAGTGAAGGCGCCGATCCAACTTAAGGAAAGAGCGACAGCGCCATTACCAGCCGGAGGGGGGGCGGTGGGAGCAGAAGCAGGGACCCTGGCGATTGACTGGGCTGGCGCAGGAATGTCGGAGGTCGGGGAGTAGGTCGGCGGGGCGGGAGGGGACAAAGATGGCGACTTGGCGGCGGGGACAGGAGCAGGCGGCGCGGAAATGGGCGCAGCAGCCGGGGGCCTCACTGGAGCGAATCCGGGCGGCGGAAGCAGAGGCGAGGGAGCAGGAGGCTTCACTGGGGCCACGGAGGGGGAGGCGGCCGGTCCCTGGGCGGAGGCAACCACGGCGAGCGAGGCCAAGGCGAACGCGATCAACGCGAAGCGAGATGCCATTTCCATCAGAAAGCGATCGAGAGGTGGAGGAATGCGGAGAGATCGCTCGAGAAAGCAAATGATCGAAATCGAGATATGGATCAAGCGTTAGGGTTTGGACTGCGGGGAAGGAGCAGCAGTGCGAGCGGTATTTAAAGAGAGAGACACTCTCTTTTAATATTATTTATTCCATCTTTAAATTTCTCGGAAGAAGAGAGACCCGAGGGCGACGCGTTGGAGCCGTTACCGAGACCGTTCGATAAATCGTGGCCATCTGATGGAGTACCAACGGTCGTAGATCTGGTCAACTTTTCCTCTTTTCTCTCCTCCCGTTAAATTTCGAGTTTCCGCGTTTGTCGTGCAGGACGGAGTCAATCGAACTCGAAACCGTCCTTTTCCGCGTCCACGATGGCGCAAGAAATCGAAATCGGACGGCTGAGCTTACACAGAATGTGAACGTTGCCGTGGTCTGCGACGTGTGGGGAAGTCCAACTAGCCGTTTCGAACCTTCGAGACAACTTCCAGAAAGGAACAAGCGAAGAAATGAATAGAAAGCTAAAAACAATTGATTTATCAGACTAAAAGGAGTTCAATGAATGTTGGAGAAAGAGTTGGAGAATGGCAGATCGCACGGAGAGTTGGAGAAAGAGAGATGACTGTTGAAGAACTATAGGAGCTAGGCAAAATCTCGATATTGTTTCTGGCAGTAGTTTGGTCAGGAAATAGTCTGTTGATCCATTCACCAGAAGTTGAGCATCGAGTTTCAGTGTACTTTGATCCATCAAAATGTATCTAAGAGTGGCACATTCATGGAGTTCCAGAGCTATGAAAAAAAACACAGTGTTTTGGCACTTGCATGGAGTGTTTAGTGTTCTTTCTCAGTGGGAGGTAAGATTTCAAATAGTTAGAAGAAAACAAATCGATTATCTCAGTATTATATCATGTAAACTTTGTTTTAGCTTGCTGCCTAAGAAGATGGAGTTGCCTTAGAGATTAGGAACATGAACTCGATGTATTTGCTCCCATCTGCCATTTTAGCTATATGCGCATTTATTCATGTCGCTATGACTTGTGCTATCCGTCGAGTTGTCTTTGCCTCGTCAACTGATAGCTATTGTGGACAAACATAATGGCTTTTTCTGTAGATTTATGTGATAAAATTAAATGTCTAGGAAATTCTCTTGTTAATCTACTATTTAATGCAAGGTATCCTATTCAGCGGAAATTACCAACTAGATTTTGTTTTTACGCTTCGTCCTTGACACTAATATTTCTGCTCGAAATGGTTCATCTTTGCTTCTTCAGCTGCCGTCATGCTGTGCGATGCCATGATGAATTTGAGAAAAGGACATGACGACGGTGTAGTACAAGACCACTTCTTGAGACCGATCTCCCGTAAGAAAACTTTTACTACGAGGTTACACTAGCTATAATCTTAAGACAATCGAAATTATTTCAACCTTGATATCTGTTCAGTAATCCTTTCAGCATGAACTCCATTTAATTTTGGCACTCTTTGTGAAGTGGATATTTATTGCTTCATACACGACAACAATTATTCTCCACAGCTCATAGGCATGCCACCTCTCTCCACCACTGCTTTTACCCTCCTACTTTGCAGGATTCTCAGGCCCCAAGGGGTGGCACCCAATGCCAAGAGGTATGTGGAATACAGAACCACTCAAAAGAGATGGTTGATGCATTCCACATAGTTCCAAATCTACGCACACTTGATTGTTCTCACTTTGTGAACAAGAAAGAGACCCCGTTCTACTTTTGTCTGAACTTGGATTGCCTTGCCAAGTTGGAAAGGATGAAGAAAGAAGGTCGAAGATATTCGTTATGACTAGGACATAAATGACACTGAGGCATGTTAAGACAAGACTTCTCCTTCAAGAAAGTATATGTTGTCTACTGCTTCTAGGAGGGGAAATGCCCTTGAACTTAAACCTTTTATCTGTTTTCATCAACTTGTCAAATTGATGCCTGCGCCGAGTATATAATTTCAGACTATTTGATATCTTGGGATGATGATATTTATCAAGTTATATGCTACACGTTGTGACCTAACATAAAAGCTAGGCTAAGGTTTTTATTTGAAAGGGAAAGTTAGGATAAACTATAGACTTATTTACTTGTCACAATAGCCAATATAATTGGACTTGGTTATGCATTTTGTCTGTTTCTGAAAATTTTCACATGTTGCTGTCTCTTCATCACTTAGGTAAAAATTGCCAAACTATGTTAGGGTAATGACTTTTAACTGGTTAAACATTGAGGTTGATCGATCAGTTAAGCAGACATGTCTGGTGGGCTATCTCTGAATATATTGGATGTGTTTAACCAATAATGAGCCTGATTAGGCAGACTTAATCATTTTGGAGTAGATATAATAGCTTGTTTTTTCCCACCCCTAAATCTAGGCACCAACCAACTGTGAGAATTCAGATCATTATATGATCATGGGGATATGGTCTCAAAATGTTCTTTCCTGTAGGAACTAACAAGGAATCATAGGCATTAGTGAAAGAAGAGATGTGGATCAGAGCTTCAGCTGAAAGAAAATGAAAATGAAAGTGAAAGAAAAGGAATCAATTGAGAAAACTTTGCTTCGATGCTGAAATACCAACGACAATAAAAAAATGTACTATTTAACACGCGAACTTAGCAATTAAAAATATGTGGCAGTCTGTGTCCTACATGACTAGTGAGATTAGCTAGTAGTAGCTTGTCTGGCATTTATTCAACCACTGCACTGGCAATCTATAAACGAGGGTGACTACATGTGAACGGGAGGACACGAGATGATTTTAATCATCAGAAATTGCTGCCTGAATTGATTTATATTTATTGTATTTAATATGTTCAAATGAGCTACACATGCAAGATTAATCTACAAGAAAGATGTTATTCTTGCACACTAGTACTTTATTAGAATGTTAGGTAGAAGAGAGGCTTTCAAAGGTTTTTCATTGATTTCCATGATCAATCTATTGAATATATAACTTGAATGTTTCTGTAGAGCTAGTTCAGACAAGAAATAAAAAGGACATTTTGAATGATCTGTCTAAACAGATGGATAGTCCAACATATTTGGATTTATTAATTTGAGATGTAGATGGAATTCTTGAACTTACTTGAGTGATAACGCAGGGTTTTTATCTGCAACAACTTCGACCTTCAAGATACACTGCAGATTTTCATTTTCTTTATTTCGCATATTTCCTCGAGAGACTATAACTATAGGCAAAAAAAATTATTGATCAGGTCAAAATTTCCTAACCATAAATAATGGTGGTTGGTTATTGTTTATTAAGTGAATTAGATGATGTAGCTTAAGGAAATTGATTTGTTTAGAGCCTGACAACTACTGTATTTAAGGTGAAATAAATAAAAAGAATAATCTCAACGGATGGTTTTGAATTCAATACTGATATGGCAGAGATGACAGAAGTCCACGTGGCAATGATCGAACTCGGTCATCACATAGACACATCGGATGACGTGTGACAAGCTTGTAGATTTCAGAGTCGATCTGAACTAGGGGCAAGGGCCAACTAAGCTGACCTGGCAGACGAGCAGGAGGGAGCATTTTGCCCGTGTGGGTGGACAAGTGCAAACATGAACGGGCACATGAGGAAGACGAGGAGTGTGCGGCGAGGCTTCTAGTCGTTTGCTCCCAAATTTATATAAAAGAGTGTCTGCACAACGGGGGATTGGACTAAGAGGTTGATTACTTCGTTTGTTTTTTCTTGTTTTCATGTGATATTTGAAGGCGAGCTTTGATACTGTAAAATTATTTCCTTATCAAGAGATCACGGATTCGTATTCTGAAAATAGTTTTTTGTAAAAAGCAAAGTAAGACTGTGTACAATTGATCCTTCTTCGAAATTTCACATGATGAAAACTTCGTGCACCAAACTGCTTCATTTTCATATGATATTTTTCGATGAAACTTAACTTAAGCGTCAGTTGGATTTTGCTAAGGTCCCATTAGCTCGTCTAGAGTGCGAGGTGAATTCTCTCTTATTCATCCATGGGATTGAAATAACTCAGAACCAAATCATTTGACTCTAAATTCAATAAATAAGACAAAACAAACTGGAAAACTGAAGCTAATGTGAAAAAGAACATCAGGCTTGTCAGTTTCTTGAAAATCCCTATTGATAGTAATCCTTCATTCTAGAAACTACTAGTTATTTCTTCTTCTTTTTTTTTAACATCGATAGCTGTTTGAAGCTTGAAAGAGGTTGTTGATTTTGACAAACTATGTGAAAAAGGCTTACCTTCGTGCTGCTCATCGCATCTAAAAGCAGTGCTATCTATAAAACTGCTTGACACAAGTTGTTGAATATATATAAGAAGAAATGTAGCAGTGTCAGAAATGGGACAAAAACTCAATGAAGTATGAGCTAACTTGTGTATTGGTTTCTGATATAATATCTTGGATTTGGAAATTTATTGTTTATGGAGGACTCGAGTCATTTTCTTGAAGTTGAATAGAGATCAGTCACCCTTTGCTTAAATGAGGCAGTGAAAATCTGGATAAGATAGACCACCTAAAAACATTAGATTCATCCATATCCTTTTATCATAGCAAACAAATAGGTCTTGTGCATCCTCATGAAACCAGAAAAATAAAAATAAAAAAAATGGTTCCAGACAATCCCTGATGTCAAAATGTTGCAAGTACAATACTTTGATGCATGTGATTGCCTGAAAAAAGAGAACATTTTCATTCATGGAGAACAATGAAACCTCACAGTTTGTATGTGTAATGCAGATTAAGACAATTGTCTTCATGAACTAGCTGTTGAAAGACACAATGTCCCATTGGTTTTGTCTTTTGAGCTTCATCAACGGCCAAAGCAGCTGAGCATGCAATTCGATGTTTACCCTAGAAAGTAAATCCATTTAGCTATGAAAGTAAAGCTTGCTTAGGGCCTACCAGCCAAAAGAAAAAAAAAAAAAAACTTTAAATAAAATCACTCTTCCCCACACCAACCACCATCATCTCCTCTACAAAATATCGTTTTTGTATAAACTAGTATTTGCTGATCTTTCTGATTTAGGTTGCATTTCATTTAGGTGTCATTTCATCTGTTCCCCCCACCAATAACTAAGGCCCCTTGATCTTACCACCTCCAGAACTTTGCTGGTTTTATATATAGACTGCTAGATTCCTGCAACTCTACTCTGTTCTTCTTCCTCTCATTTGATGGCTGTATGCTCTGAGGAAAATTGAAGATGTATATAAAGAAGGCTCACAAGGAGTGTTTTGCTTCTCGCGAGGAGTTCAGAGGCACAAGTCAGAGGTAGAAAGAAGGAGAACAAATAAGAGGCACCATGGAAACCAAGTGACCACTCCATCCGGTGCTTGTTTTTTCTCATCGACCTCCTCTTATCATACCAATTTCAATTATTCTTATACCATCCACATAGCTATCACCAGCTGAAAAAAGCAGTAAGACAAATGAAGAGGCTCAGCAGCTCAGACTCTTTTTCAGGACATGAAGGAAAAGATGTTAGCTGTTCTGGTATACAGGCCAAGATATTCTTTTCTTTCATGCTACCTTAATTCTCCGTTCTTGTAATTTAAATTCTTCTATGTCATGTTATTTAACAGAAGAAGAAGAAGAAAAGGAGAAGCAGGAGGAAAGATTTCAGTCCTTTCTTGTAAATGGTATGGAGGAGATAGAAGAGGAGGAGCTGTGCTCCTACGGACAGTCATCACTCGGAGAGAAGAAGCGCAGGCTTAGTGTAGATCAAGTAAAAGCTCTAGAGAAAAATTTTGAAGTGGAGAACAAATTAGACCCGGAGAGGAAGGTGAGACTGGCACAAGAAGTAGGCCTGCAACCACGTCAAGTGGCGATTTGGTTCCAGAACCGCCGTGCCAGATGGAAAACTAAGCAGCTCGAAAGAGACTACGCCTTGCTGAAAGCACGGCACGATGCTCTCAAGCTCGACTACGATGCGCTCCGCCGTGAAAAGGAGGCCCTCGAAGGAAATGTAAGTCGCAAATTTTGGATGCTTCAGGTGACCAACTCTGCATAATTCACTCGTTTGATCACCGATGGTTCAGGTAAAGGAGCTGAAGGCCGGGCTAGCAAGATCTGCAACGGAATCGAAGAAGAAAGGCGCTGATGACGATAAAAAATCAGTTTTTGTCTATAAAGATGGCTCTTCGGACAGTGATTCAAGTGCGGTGTTCAATGATGAAACTAGTCCTTATTCTGTGGTGGTGCTGGAGCAGCACAGCTTCATGGAGCTCAATTCTCAGTGTTCCTCCTTGTTTGGGATCAAGGCCCAAGATGAGATGATGAACTACTCTGAAGTAAAATCCTTATATGCAGAAGATCAAGATCCTTGCAGCAGCTTGTTCTCCGAAGAAGAAGCACCAAGCCTCTCTTGGTATTGCTCAGGAGGATGGGAATGAGCCACAGGATTGAGCAAGCACATGGGTGGTTGACATGATATGATATCTCGTGTTAAAAAAAAACAAAAAATCCTACTGTAAATGGAACTAGCTTTGCTATGATATATATTAGAAATGTGTACTGAAGGGCTTAGCTTTCCATGTTGAAGACAAAAGTAGGAGTAAGGGCTCTCTCTCTCTCTCTCTCTCTTGTTGGAGGAAGCAAAAGAATAAGGTAATTTACTGTTGAACTCAGAAGTAGAATAGATGATAGTTTTATCTCTTGCTTTGGGAGTGGATGCATGCAGAATGTTTTCATTTGTTTAACATGGCAACTGTCTCTTTATCAGTAACAGACTCATAGCACCACTGGTAATCTGGGGCTTTGGAATCCAGCAAGAATTTAGGTAGATAACAAAAGGTCTTTCCCACAGAAAACTAAGATCACATTAATTATTAGAAAGGTAAAAACAAGACTGTGGGTTACAGTTGAAAGAGTATTGAAAAGCTGGGTTCAGATTAAGCAACTTGCACACTAAAAATCTCGGCCTTTTGTTTCACAACCAACGCTGCTTTTTTATGCTCAGCTACTTTTTCTACATGTCTTATGATTCTCAACCATGTAAATAACAATGCTTGGTTGCCTTTTTTTTTTTTTTTTTTTTTTTTTTTACTGTATTAAAGGGGGGGGGGAGAAACGATTTCTTTTTGGTCAGAAACATGCACAACAGAGCAGTGATATGTCGAGGTGTATTCTTTTGGATCCTTTCTGCTGTTGCTTCTGTGTCATTTTCTCTTCAAGCATTTTTCTATGGCAGTGGTGTATGTAGCTTAGCAAAAGCAAAACAAAGAAAGAAGTAGAGCCGGGACCATCGTCCATTAATGCTTTTTGCAAATATCCATCCATTATTTAGATTTTTTTTTTTTTTTAAATGGATCATTGGGTCTCGGTCACCAGATCATTGTCCCTAGGCTGTGAGATCTAAACTGTTAACAAAAATGATAAATCTTTCATTAAAACTATTTTTAAAGAAGTTTTTTTTTTAAATCTGAATTACATCAACCTACTCTCTTAGCTTCATGTCTTCTTTTTTTTTTAACTGAATTACATCGACATACTTTCTTCATGTCACTTCCATGTTTGTGTTGTTATTCTACTTTTGTCAAGTTGTGAGTTCGTCAAATATATATTAACATATCATATCAAAAACTAAGATGATGCAATCCGTAAAATTAAATAGCTTTATAGCAAAAGAATGACTTGATTGAAATGAGATTTTGTTGATATAATAGAATGCATGTGCAACATGCACCTATTAGAATATTGTGAGAAATGTACATAATCAAAAGAAGAATTAAGTCGATCCATAACTAATATAGCTTAATCCTAGTTTAAAATATATATAGTTTTGATTTGGAGATCGAGATTTTTTATTTCATTAATTAGGATGTCTATTTTTAATTATAATTTCGTATAATAAGATTTACCTTATATTATTGTTACTTATTAAGTTTTTTTATTTGTTAATTAATATGTGTATTTATTATATTCTAATATGTCTAAGAGTGATTTTTTATTTATTGTCTAACTATGTATCTATGCAATTTTAAATGTGTTTTTAATTTTTTTTATTTTTGGATAGGCGCAACTTAAAGACACCAAACAAATGAATAAAACTATGTTAACACATATTCTTATGTAATGTCACAAACATAAATTTGTCTTTAGATTTAGCTTGTTATTTTCTATAATTTGTTCGATTGAAAGACAGCGACGTTTGCCATTTGGCACAGTAAAGGCCTTCCAATGCTTAAAATAATTCTAGATGGTTTTTTGAATATAAAGTGAATATTTTGACTATTTTTGTCATAGCTATATATGGATTTCGTTGACAAATAACAAGAAAACTTTAGAGAGTCTAGTAGATTCATTTGAAAGTTATAAGTCGATAGCAAAAAAAAAAATCCTTTCTTTATATGTTTGAGGATGAAAATCTCATGTTGCTAACAATTATAGCTTTTGGAAAAACAATTTTGTCTACTTCTTATTAACCGAGAAGAAGCTCAATAAACTTTGCCTACTACTCTCCATATTGTGTCCCATCGATTTGTGAAAATACTTAAAATTGGAGGATTTAAAAAATATATTAAATCCTCCAATTTTGAGTAGTTATGCCAGCTAAGTTCCTTTAAATATATTAAAATCACCCTTTGCAAGGGCCAAAATGTGGAATATAATTAATATGTCCATGTTTTTGTTTGATAATAAGAGTGAGTATAACAAAGAGGTTGTTCCTTATCTTTTTAGTCTCTTCTATATATATTTATCATTTATTCAAAAAAAAATATAATAATAATGTACCACTTGATTATATATTTTTAATCATCGATGGGTCTATCAATTACAGTGTGTTTTTTTTTTCTCCTCAAAAAATTTCCTTAAAATTTTGCCTTTATTTTTTCAAGCAATGCCCTCGGTTTGGTACATGTCTCACTTTCCAAGAGCTGGATTCCTTATGGTGCCACGGGAAAGAAGAGAAAGAGACATTACAATATTCCATGACAATTTGGGGCAACAAATTGGCAAATTAATTAAATGGAAATGTATGCATCGGACAGATTAGAAATTGATGGACCATGACCACACACACCGGACCTTATTTAATTATATTTATTGGCATCGACATGTCATTTCCAATAAATCAATGACACAATTAGATACTGGAAATCCAAATAAAGAAGTCTTTTTTTAAAAAAAAAATAAAAAATAATTGTCGAAGTCTTCATTTGTTGAACAGTGAAGCAAAGTAGACGAGAGAAATCATTGATGATGCTAGAATTAATAGTCAAACATATCACTATTGATCATTATGGAGGTCGTTGTCGAATTATTTTAATTTGTCGAGATAGCTAGTGAGATTTAAGAATCAACAATAGTCTCGAACTGAGATTGAACTCTCAAACTCTTTTTCTTGATTTTCATGAATGTATATAAAGTGTCGAGTTGATCTATTCGGTTCGTCTAATCATCAAGCTTCCATTGGGCGATGATGGCTTGTGTTGCTTGGTTTCTTGTCTTTGATGGCTATCGATCATTTTAGGATCTCTTCCCTCTTTGTCTTCTAAGAGACTTTAAGTTTACTTGGAAAATTTAAGAGTGATCGAGTGCCATGTGGACTTGGATGTTTGGATCTCCACCTTGCCACTTTACGATCTCATCATAGCAATTCTCGTCATCATGAAAAAGGAAACACATATGAGATTCCTTCTCATCGAGATAATCCAAACCACCCTGACAGAGAAAAACACTCGCCCAAAGGAATTTATCTCTTAGTTGGGTTTCAAATTGAGTGTTTGACAAAAGTTTGGATGCCGAAAAATCTTAGTGGAGCTACGTGTATTTTCTGGATTCATCCGGTGTGCATCTGTGAAGTCAGATGCTCACCTTTATCGTTCTAGATATTTGGATTATCAAAAAAAACAAAACAAAAGTTTAATCATAATCAAAATAAATTCGTATGAGTTTACTTACATGGAATGCATTATAAGAGGTAGCCCCTGAAATCAATGTTTCATCAGTGATTGAAGATTTTACTCAATTATAAGGCATCGAGTACTATAAAATTCACTCCAATTTTAAGGTATGACTTGTTAAAAAAATTTTGATGACTTATTTTGGCATAAAGTTATATAGAGAGAGAGAGAGAGACTTTTCGAGGATTAAGTTTTTAAAAAACTTTTGAAAGAATTCTAATTATGAGGCGATTTATAATTTTTGTTGTCTAAGAGATACTATACTATACGTGCTTAATCCATCTGTATTTCCGTTTTATTTGATTTTTTTTTTATTTAGAAAAATTCGAACGAAAAGAAATAATACTACCTCTTTATTTATTTATTTTCATCGGAACTCTTGCAACTAAATATGGCAAGTCAATTGCTGTCAGTTTCGTTTTTGAAGCGGTGAGATTTATCAGTGACGTGCTTAAAAAGTCACCAATTAGTCGATTTGGCGTCTCTTTTTTTTTTTTTTTTTTTTATTATTATGTTATGCTCTGTGTGGACCTCTGATCACTGCGTTTGAGGCTCAGAGAGGAGCAGTGAGATCGGAAGAGCAAGAGCTTGGCTAAGAGGAGATCCAAGCACCATGGAACTTCCGTGCGCAATATAGCAGCAAATCCAGATTTTTCTGCACATTAAAGCAGGAAACCCATGGAGCTAATATCGAACCTTTGCTTACAGTTTGATCACATCAAAACTTTTGATGTTTAAATGCGTAAAACCGTTACTAATATCTGCTGATCACTTCTAACAAATGAATAGCTAGGGAAGACTCATCATTCACATTTACAAATAAAAAAATAAATCAAAATTTTAATTTTAATACATATGTTCACTGTTTTTTTTTTAACTTTAAATTTATTTTTAAAATTATAAAACTTGAACACATGAATTATATTTTTTAAAAAAAAAACAAAAAATATTCAAACTGTTTCACTGCACACATCGATGGATGCACCGCCGCAGACACGATGACGAGAGAAATGGGACAGGACGTATTACATCGACTAGGCAGTCATTTTCGATCACTCGATGGGGATATCGAGGACCTTCTTGCGATCCTCCATATTCCCCTTCGGCACGTACCGCCGCTCTCAACGCTCCGTTCTTCAACTCCGCCCTGATGCGCTCCAAATAATACTGATTCTTCGGAAGCTCGAAGCGGCTACTGTACCTGCGTCGCCCCCTTTCCCGTCCCTCGTCTCCCCCCCTGTTCCCCTTCGCCGCATTCCACTCCCTCCTTCGGCGCCTCCCCTTTAATCGCCGGTGTGTTATCCTCCACCTTCACCTGCACGTCGTCCTTCCCAAGTCCTGGCATCTCCACCTTCAGGCACAGCACTTTGTCGTCCTCCCTCGCGACCCACCCACGCCATCCCGCCCCGAAGGGGAAAATCCAGCATCTGGTTCACCAGATTGACGGCATCGATTAGGCTCCGCCGCCGGTCGAACGGATCCAGCGCATCTGCGACTAAAAAAAACTAAACCTTGTCAGAGGAATGATCAAGCGCGGGATAATCATTAGATGACTAATTTTAATCTGGACCTCCTGAGATGGCGGGGAAGAGGTCCCCAACCTGACGAAGAAGGGGGCGGGCGAGCGACGTCGACGCTGCGTCCCCCGCTTCCTGGATTCGGGGCGTCGGAGGGCGAAGGAGTGAAGGAGCGAGAGAGAGAGAGCGGTGACCGCAGAGGAGGAGCATGGCGGAGGTGGCCAATGGGTTTGAGTACATAGAATACTAATGCTGCGTAATTTGAGAAATCAAAAGGAATGATATAGAAGGGTGTTGACGCAAATGACGACTAGGGCTTTCTAGGGTGGACTGGAAGCCATGCACGTACAGGTCAAAAAAAGGCTTGATTGCAATATATTTTCTTGAGGGAGAATCAAGGAATGATATAGAAAGGGGACGAAGCGAAGACCAGAGCTTTCTACACTGGACTGGAGACCAGGCCCGTACCGATCAAAAAGCGGCGAAGGAGATCCACCATCACATGGTGGATCCTAATCCGTGTGATTAATATCTGACGGCCCACCATATCTCATTTGCCGCGGATTGCAAGAGCTTTTTATTTATATGAAGACGAGCCAATTTGAATATTGATTCCCTACCATTTCTGATCCTTCCAAGTATCTCAGCCCTCGAGACTTCACCAGCATAGCAAACATAAGAAATTTCGAGTTCTATTTTTATTTATTTATTTTTATTTTATTGTATGGGTATTTTACCTGTAAAAGTCGCGTGGCTGTGATGGGCTGCCCGCCGATGGACTCTAGAAGCCTGTCGCATGTAAACTCTCCCAGGACCTCAACCTTGGATGTTGGATCGAGGTATCAAACTGTACCGAAGCGAACAATAACAAATAAACAACCTATTTAAGTTACAAAACCACATGAAAACATGCAAAGTGCATTACTCACACAGAGGCTGCGTTGCAGATGGAATGCAAGGGCTCAAAAAGTCCAGATGATCATTAGTCAATCACCATGTCGCCGCATCTTAGTGAAAGAGTGGTATCTGGAACTTGTCTGACAATTATCTGCCGGTTCGAGTTTGGCTTTGAATATGCTGAAAGACAAGTTGCATAATGATTGAAATATGAAAATGTGAATTGCACTACGCGAATGCACCCCAAAAAAAAAAAAAATGCACCACAAAAAAAAAAGAAAAGAAAGAAAGACAGATACATTACATGTAGCAAGTATTGCACCTGATTCAGCATCTTCATATTCTGATGTGTGATCACTGTTAGGACTATCACCGCCAATGACTTGTGAAGGCGGTTGAATTTGGTCATCTCTTGTATGGCTGAGACTTGTTGAACGGCTGAGATTTGGTCTATCCTGAAGACCGTTGCAATAGGGTGGTTTAATTTATATGGCAATTACAAATAAATTAAAGCATGCATCGATTGAATTTATAAGATCATAAATTAACTAAGTTCAACATGACTTTCAACATGACCCACGATGATTAAGATGCTCTTTTAAGACACCCTAGAGCTTAAAGGGGACTATTTGGGCTTGGTCTTCACATCCTCAAGCCATCTGTTCCAAAGAGCTCATGACCTTTGTAATAGATCTTCAATATTGGTAGGCTGGAAGGAAACACGGAATATTTATACTTAATGAACTTTTCATTTGGAAAATATTTTGAAATAGGTAGCCTATCTCCCAGTGTTTGGGGCATATTTACACATACTGTTATGTTTGTGGCCTTTTTAAAGATTTATTATGGATATTACAGAACAGAAATGAAGCTTTTACTTTGTAGCCATTTTAGCATGGTTGAGTCAATTTGCCATTGAGACACATAAATGATGAGAGACAGACATAAATGATGGGAGACAGAGTATTCACAAAAGATAATTGAGTCAGCTTGATGTCAAACAATAGCAGTTTGGGTAAAAACACAGAAGCCCAGGCTCAAGGGTCAACACACAGGCTCCAGATGAATTCGAGTATCATATGATGGATCTGTAATGTGTCAGATGGGAATTGCTTTTGCTTCGAGATTCTGGTGATTTAGTTGCTAAAGTGCCTACAAGTTGCCGCAGCCCATTTAATTGCGAAGGCATCAGCTATTGTAGAAACAGCATGGCTAAAGCTATTTTAGAAACAGCAAGGGCAAAAGAAGAAGAGTGGAGGTATAATGGGTTCTCTGATTGTCTACTTCTAGTCATTATTTTGAATGATGTTCATGCAACTCCTTGAAAAATTAACTATTATGATTAAAGGCTGCAAGTAATTTATGTAATTAATGTTCGAGGATGGATACACAGGGGATGAGCAAGATGGATTAAAAAAACTCTATCTAATAATAAATAAAAAAAGATGTAAAATCCAAATATATAAATACGAAAGTGAATTACAACCTCAACTTCACGATAATGGACGAGAACAATGTGCATGAGATCACTGCAACAGGAAACAAAACCATAAATACCCAGTGCAGTTTAAAAAATTAATAACAATAGCAATAATGAAAATATGAAGGCTTCATGAGCATGGATTCCACTGAGGCTACAAAAAGATAACACACAAAACAATGAAGGAAACTAAGAAATCAAAAACTAGCATTCATAAAAAAGGGTGACAAATATTTTGTTTCATTGAAATCTCAACACGAATGCCATGGTTAACACTAAACAGTGAACATAGAGAGATTGTATATAATCACATCTTACTAGGCTAAAAAAAATTTTGGCACTAAATTATTGGATCATAACAATTTCCATGAGAATAGATTACATGGACTGCACATAGAAGTAGCAAACTAGAAATAAGTTTAAGTTTTTATCTTCATATTAGTCACAGCCAACATATACCTTTTTGCAATTGGTAATGCATCGTGGTTTATACAATGAAAAGGTATAAGGTTCCCTTGTTCAAAACTTGGAAAATATCACACAAATTTTTGTTACTAAATCTGGAATCAGTTCGGAACTTGGAGATTGAGTTTCAACAACCTAGCAATGCACAACTTTTGAATGGCTTTTGATACTTATACCCAAATAATTCGATGAAAATCTAAAACAGGTTTCAGACACATCAGTATTAATAAGTATAGATTTTTAAATAGATATCGAATTCTGAAAAATAACAAAAAAAATTTACACCAATTTCAGGCATTTGCTGACGAAGTGCAAAAGTCATCATCTGAAAATAAACCCAAAAAAGGAAAAGGAAAAAAAAACAGTGTTGCAGTGTAGAACTATAAAAAACACATTTAAAACTTACTCTTCCAACATCCAATAACTCCGCCTTTGAAATTTTTCGTTCTCTTCACCATGAGCATAATAGCAATGAAGCATATCAACACTTCCAACCTGAAACCATCATCATAAGTTTGGTTGAATTCAAGACAAACTTCAGGAAATTGCCGATAAAACTTAGTTATCCTTCTATATGCAGAGGAGCTACTCCACAAAAGTACAAACTGAAAAAGTTTTTTTTGCCAAACAATTTCACAAAAACTCTGAAATACTCTACTTTTCATTTCAGCTAAATGTGATATAGCTTTGTTGGTGCCTATAAGATTCACATATTTCTACAATAACATGATATTGTCCACTTTGGACCTAAGCCCTCATGGTTTTATTTTTGGACTTTATCCAAAATACCTCATACCAATGGAGATATCTTTTTATCTTATAAGCACATGATCTTTTCCATGTCTTACCAATATGAAACTTTAATTGTATTCACTATACTCCCAACAATCCCCCCCTCAAACGAAGGACCACATTGAGCCCCCCTCAAGCCTATTCGTCCTCGAAGGACTTCCTCTGCTTGATGTCCGATCCTCGATCTACGAGACTTTACATCAGTATGCAGTCCTTGTAACCCGATTGGACTTCACATTGTTGTTGGTCCTCCCACTAGACTTATCCGATACTCGGTTCTCTTGATCGGACATGAGATCCACTTCGCCGTTAAAGATTCATGGTCCGACCCGGTTGACTTCACGCGATTATTCGGTCCTCGACCCAACTTAGACCGGCCAAGGTCGGGTCCGGACGACCGAACCGGACCGTGGTCAACGATCCGATTAGCAAGTCAGCAGGTTTGACCGGACGTGGACCGCTAATGGCGATCCGACCGTGGTTTTAAAAAGCGACGCGGTTTAAAAAAAAAAATTGAGCGACCCACGATTTGTGTTGTGGTGCAACAGGCGACGTCAGTCGGCCGACCGCGTCGACCATTTTATTATTTAAAAAAAAATCGGCGACGCGAAATCGTGGCCGTTGTCTGATCGACCGTCGTCGGCCCACTGAACGGACAGATTCGTGGTTGGATTTTTTTAATGTTTTTTCCTATAAATACTCCTCCATCCCTTTCGTTTTTCACAAATCACAACTTCTCTTCTAACTCTCATTCCTCATTTGCTTTCAAGTCTCAAGTCGTATTTTTACAAATGTTTGGAGCGGATCAAGTCGTAAGGCGTGCGTGCTGCGAAAGGAAAGAGCATAATGCCACCACCGCCGAGTTCGAGTTCGAACAAGCGGCGATTCACCTCAATTCGATATCGGCGACTATGATCTTGATATTTCCGGTGATGAATATCAAATCGTCGTCATCATCATAAGTCGAAAGTATGAAGCGATACATCGATGCGATGGCGGGTTCTACTGACCTGAGACCAACTCGAGTGCCTCGCCCGCATCCGATATCTTCACCAAACATTTTGAAAAATGCGCTCTCTTAGGTGATATGCAAGCAAAATGTAAATATTATTGAAATGTTACAAATTTCAACAAGGAGGAGGTTACAGAACCCTTACTGACATGTGGAGAAATCATCCGGTGAAATTGGTATCGATCGTTCTCGAAACTCAAATTCGACATTCTCTTCTCAATCGGGTTGGGAGTAAGCGAATCTAAACTTTTTAAATTTGCGAATCTAGATTTAGAGAAGAACCGCTAAATTTCGATTGAACAACTTTCTTTTAGTTTTAGTGATAAATTATCTTTTGAAAATTGACTTTCTACAAGCAAATCCTTCATTAAGCGTATCCCAAGAAATACTCTAAAATGCACACTTTTAAAATTAGTCTTAGAAACAAAAAAAAAATTGATTAAAGAATTTTCTAGTTTAAGCGATAAAGTTTTTTGTGTTAGATATTTGGAGTGATCGTTGTGCAAAGTTGTTCATATATGGTATTACTTGTCGTTGGATTGATAATAATTGAGACATTCAAAAAGATTGTTAGCATATAGATGTTTTAACGAAAACACACGCATGAAATATTTCACAACTTATTTTTGTTATTTTAGAAGAATATGGTCTAACTTCTAAAGTTTTTTCAATTTCTTTTGATAATGCTAGTGCAAATACCTCTAGTATTAGTGAGCTTATTGATATATGTAAATCATCAATAGGTGAAAGATTTTTTCATATTAGGTGTACATGTCACATTTTAAATTTGTGTGTTCAAGATGGACTTAAAAATTTAGGATCACATATTCAACCAATTAGGAGTGAAATTCATTATTTATGGGCACATCCTCAAGTTATGAAAGAATGGAGAAAATTTTGCAAAATAAATGGTATGAAGCCTAAACGGTTTGCACGTGACATCCCAACTCGTTGGAATTCTACTTATAAATTTTGTTATCTACTTTTGAATACAAAGGTTTATTATGTATGTTTTTTCATCAACATGTTCAATCACGTGATATTTATTTATTTTCAAATCAATGGAATATATGCACTAGTATTTGTGAAATTTTAAAAGTTTTTAGTGATGCTAGTGACCAATTATCCGGTGTTCATTATCCAACTTCACATTTAGTTTTAACACATTGTTGTAATATTGCATATATTTTTAATGAACATATTCAATCAAATGATACTTATTTATCTCAATGTATTTATGTAATGAAAGAAAAATGGGAAAAATATTTCTTAAACATTCCTGAAATATTTTTATATGCTTTTGTTTTAGATCATAGACTTAAATTAAATGGTTTACAAGATATGTTAACATTATATTATGAATCTTTAAGCCTTATTACCGAAACTGCTCCTAATATTTCTTTGATTTTGTTTAATATTAAAACTCATTTACATGATATTTATAATGAATATAACATTAAATATGGTGAACAAACTATTGGACATGAAATACATAAATCCACTACAACTAGTATTATTACTTCTAAACTCACTAAAGCACAATTGTTATTAAGAGAATTACTAAACGTCACGAGGATCCTCGAGTTCGGTCGGGAACTTGAGAATTATTTTACCACTTCTTTTGATTTTAGTGATGCGGATGAAGAAAGCTTCGACATTCTAAAATGGTGGTCATGAAGAACTCGAATATTTCCGATCTTATCTATAATGGCGAAAAAATTCTAACTTGTCCGGTTCAACTTGCATGGAACAAGCTTTTAGTATCGGAGGAAATACATTGGGACGAGAGGCGTTACAGCTTAAGGAAAATTTGGAAGCCGATGTTTACTCGAATGATTGGTCAAAGTCGCAAGTCGAACCCAACATATTAAAAGTGCGAAGAAGACGAACATCCTAAAATATAATGAAAATTGAAATGTAGTTGATTTTTTTTATTGTAATAGGTTTTTTATTTAAGTCCAAGATGTTGAAATTTGAGATGTAATATATTTTTTATTGAGATAATGAAATATTTGATAGAGTTTTTATAAGTTCAATTGTGCAATTTTTTTATTTTAATTATTTACATCATTCTTTAAATTTTTATTTATTTAACTAAGACGGCGATTAACCGGATCGGACCCAAACCCGGACCGGAACCGGCGGTTCCACAACCCGGACCGTAACCGGCCACGAGCAGGCCGGTTAAGGGTCGGTATTTTGCCAACCCGGACCCGGACCGTGGCCAGGTCTAACCCAACTAGACTTCCTGTCTGGTATCTGGTTCTCTTGATCCGGACATGGGAGCTCCACTTCCTTCGTTCGAGATTCATAGTTTGACATGGATCATGACTCTGATATCAATTGTTAGTGTCTATAAGATCCACATATCTCTATAATGACATGATATTGTCCACTTTGGGCCTAAGCCCTCATGGTTTTGTTTTTGGGCTTTATCCAAAAGGCCTCATACCAATGTAGATATCTTTTTATCTTATAAGCACATGATTTTTTCCATGTCTTATCAATGTGGGATTTTGATTGTATTCACCATACTCCCAACAAGCTTGCATAACTCCAGTGAAGCAACACATGATGCAATAATACTATGATGCAGACTCTACACGTGGTAGCATGGTTAGGCGAATGAGGCAACTTATTACTTGACGGTGTCAATGGGTGATTAGATCCATCAAATAGCATTACAAAGTATACCTAGATATCTTAGACTGCCCCCTAAAATGTATATCCATGGGTCTGCACATGATAAAGAAAACAGTTTTTCCAATCTATTTTGTTAAAATCAGAAAGCAAGGATTACACACTACAATATCCTCCCCCAATAAAAAAGGAAAAACAAATGGAAATAGACCATTATAAAATTTACCTACTTTTAGTCTCTCATGAGCTTCTTTAACCGTTTTTCCATCCTTTTTCTTTCTCCAATTATGACCATCCTTTCTGAAGTACCTTAACACTTTTCGATTAAATAGAAATAGGGATCCACCTAAAGAGAAAAACAAAAGGAAGATAGTTCTTCAACATAAGAATATGCTAAAGAAGATGAGAAAAATGGTCAATATGTGAAAATAGCAGGAAGATTTCTCTCTTGCGATGGTGGCAACCTTCCTCATCAGGGGTTGGATAGGTCGCTGAAGAGCCACTAGATGGATTCAGTGATCCTTGTTCTTCTTTAGGTGATGATTGTATCTACATGGGTGGTCATCTAAGGAGAGCTCGCGTTAATGGATTGGATGATCGACAATTACTCAATTGGGAAGGATTTTTCCAATCTTATTCCTCTAATGAATTAAGGTCTTCAAGCACTGTTGATTAAGGAGGATTCAGGAGTCTACCGCTGATGTAGTGATTCTCTCTGATGCAAATCTGGTGAAGGCTAGAAAAGATATGAAGTTTATATAGGAAAACAAAATTGGGGAGGATTCTTGCATTGGAATTTGCTAGTTATATGCTCTGTTTGGAGATTGTGAGAAGGGCTGATGATTGTGCATCCTTGCAGCAAGGTTTTATGCTTTCTTCTTTCAGAATGATGATGAGTGTATGTATTGGTGAATGGGCATTGGCTTATAAATGGCAGGGCATTGTCCTTTCTGCCGTGAAGCCTTGTTTTAATCTGTGGTTGGGAAGATTGATGAGGTTCCTATTTGGATTTAGTTTCCTGATCTTCCTATTGAAATAAAGAATACAGATGTCCTGCCTCTATTAGCTATCATTGTTGTCGAATCAATAAAATTTGATGGTATTATTGCTCCAGGGAAAAAGCCAAGATTGTCTGTGTTTATTGAAGTTTGTGGTAAGAGATTTTCTTGTTTTCCATTCCATTGCTCATGAGAATGTTCCTAATCCTTGTTATGCTTATGACAGACTTGGTAACTGAAGCAAAACGATAAGTGTGGAGAGAGGAGTTTTAATGGGGATACTGCTAAGGTTTCCACCTGACGGATCAAAAGAGGGCTCTTCTAAAGAGGAGGATGCAGACAAGTTTGAATCATACAGGTTGTGGGTGTAGAACCAGAAGAGCATGAGGACGAAGACATTGCCTAAGGCTATTTCTTGTAGTACAAAAACTAATGCCTTTGCAATATTGGTTACGATTTAGATGAGGAAGAAAGGATCAAGTACATGGTATGTATGTTTATTGGAGGAGTTAGATTGAAATGTTGTTACATATGTAGATTTTTATTTCTATTTCTCTGATGCTTGATTTTTCTGCTGGGGTTGTACCTAAGGCTACTTCTTGTTGTACAAAGACTAATGCATTTGCAGTATTGGGTGATGATTTAGATGAGGTACAAGAGCTCATGTAAGGTAACACGGATGGTAAGAATGTTGTCTTGGAGAGGTTTGATGTGAATATTGTTGATGATTTAAGGTAATGAAAAGGTTCATTCTGTTGGTGATGGTTCAAATGTCAATAAAGTTATTTCTATTTCTGGGGTAACTGATATTTCTGTTGGTGTTGTTATCGGTGAAAGGGCTGTAAGGTTTATGGGATACTGAATTCCGATTCAAAGGAGGATATTGAAATTGGTAAGGGGTAATCTTCAGAGTTGGTCCTGTGAAATGGGAATTTGTTAATCAGATTGATTTGCTATATTCTGAAGTTGAGATTATAGTTACAGCCGAAAAGTTGAGCTTTGTGGTGCAGTCAGATTAAGAAGGCAGTGGGAATAGATCTAGTAGCAAGAATGCTCCAAAGCCAAAGGTGATAAGTGAGGTGCATCTTTTTTTAGGTTTTTTTCTGGTAGGCAGAATAAGTTAAAGGAGAGGGTCTTCAGTGATGTGTGAGGTGAGGCTTACTCTTTAAATCCTACAGATTTAAGCATAGTCAAAATTCACTGATTGGTTCAGAGACACATCCATTCTGCATAAAATATCGATTAATATATAAAGAAATGACAGATACTTGACTTCATACTCTGAGGTTTGTTTGGAGGTTCTGGTGCTATACAAAATTTCCTATGGTTCTGAAGTATTTCACAGATTTCAGCAGGGCGTAGCCATCGACGTTGTGCTTCCACAATTAATTGCTCAATATCTGTATATCCACAAAAAGCATCTCATCAGAGGAAAACAATAATAAGAGAGAAGTATCTACAGGAGTATGAAATTAAAGAGTACACTCAAGAAATTAGATTGTGCTTAAATCCATCCAAATCCCTTCTTAGGACGTAAGAAATTTTTCACGAAACCATTTATATAATCACAATAGAAAAATAGCTGCACAATAATATTGTCTGTATACCAAATAAACAAGTTAGTACTGTAAGTATACTGGGATTGTGATACTCCCAATGTGTTTCATGTCCATGGTATTGGGATTTCAAAGCATAGAAAACTAGGATTCCAGCTGCAAACAGAAAGATAGCTAAATATTCCTTAACAAATAAAACAATGAATTAGAATTTGAAATCAACAAGTTTTTAAAAAAAGATGACAGACCATAGAATGACTGTCAAAGAGAAAACAGAAGTGTATATAATATAATTACAGGCCTTAAGTGATCAGGTGCTCACCTAGGCGCCATGATTGAAGTCACCTAACATGATTCAAGGTGCTTGATTAACTGCTTACCTAGTTTAGCGCCTTCTAACACTAGCTTAATAACCAACTTATGAACTTTCAAAATTGTAACAACGGTTTCCAATAGTTGTGTAATCATATTTAGATTAACTAAATCAGTTTTCCACCCATGCGCAATTAAGAAAAGCCCAAAATGTAGTTGATTACCTTAATGATCCAGAATAGTAGGTGTCCAACTAAAGCAACAACATGTTTATAGTCCACTTATATGTCAGCCAACCCAGTAGCACTTAGGGTTCGATTACTGATAATCATAAAGTTCAAGTCGAAATTCACGACAAAACGGATGTTTTGGTACAACCTTAAGGGTCAGGATACATTCGTTGATTAACCATATTGAGTAGTTACAATAACCAACATGCTCGATGATTGCTTGCCTTGTCAAATTAAGAGCACTTCTACGTCCCGCTTACCAATTACCATACCATAATACTCGAGCCTTAATCCGAATCAACCATCTGATCCAACAATTCAATGCAATAGAATGGAGAATGCACCACATATCCAAAAGGTCTAAAAGTTTACAGCGAAGAAATAATAATCAATGATTCATCAGATTCTATTAAAGAAGAAAATCTAAGGAGATTCTTTTTTTCCTATGCCTTTTTAACATTTATTTGGTTGCAACTAAACTGCATTCACATAGATTTAGTCTCGAGGCAATAAAGCAGAAGAGCATAAAAAACATACTGTGACACGGAGAATTAACCAAATGGAACTTACACATGAAAAAAAAAACGAATTTACAATTGGATACAAAAACCAGGTCAACAGATCTACACATGCATACAAAATAAGGAAGAAAACAAAAACTGCCAAAAATAAGAAAAAGAGTACAAGCACGAAAACGTAAAACCTCTCACCAAAAGATGCATTCGCTTCACCACGCCTGACGCCTGCCATATATATCCCCGACACAAAAAATTCGCCAGAATCCTAACTTGTAGATTCTCAAAACGCCATATTTTCCACCATCTAAAGGAATCGAAGCAGCAGATCTGCTCAAAAGGTTCCGAGAATACGATCAAATCCCGTTTGCTTCCGGCGCTAAATAAGGGCTACCGATCGCGCGAAACTTCTTGGAAGATCACCGATTAGGGAAGGGCCCCAGGGGAACGATAGCGAGATGCTTCACAACAACCGAGAGCGACAAATGGTGCGAACCTTCGAAGAAGGCGAGGGCGAGAAAGGGAAAGATGGTGGGCGAGCCGCCGAGTTGGAAACGGTATGGCGCAGAGCGACAACGAACGGAATCCATCGCTCTGATCGAACCCCCATTTGTTTATCGAATTTAAGTGCCCATTTATTAACGACGTGTCGTCTAATTATTCTTCCCACCAGTCCTGTTGTACTCCGCACTTATGACCTACCTGTCTTCTTATTCGATGATATATGGGTCCCGCAGTGGGACTGACCCGAAAGAATACGGGAATACGGTGCCAGTTATATCGGCCAGGTCGCTTTTTGTTATCTACGTTGGTAAATAGGTCAAGTCCAATTAAATTTTATAACGTTCGGATTTATTCGATAAAATAATTAAATTGAACAAAATCAAATTTATTTAAACTTTAAATATTTTAATCCTTATTTATAAATAATTTTTAAATAAATTTATTCACGAACATTGTTCTTAAATATTATTCACGAATATTAACAAGTCGAATATATATATATATTCAAGTTTATTTATTTAATTTATCAAATTATTCGAATTTATTTATTAATTAATTTTGATATATATTAAACGAACATAAATAAACTTTTATCGAATTGAACATCAAATTTATTCACGAACGTTTGATTCATTTACAGTCCTACCTACGCCACTTCCCAAAGTCGGCATAATCCTCTCCCAATTATTGGTAAAACGAACTCAACTCCTGTCCGTTCGTTTAGTAAGACACAACGAATTGGATGGGGGAATTGGTTTGTAATGGCTAGGAACGAATCGGTTTACTTCGTTCGGCATGGCTCATCGTATTGCTTCAATTTAGATTCGACGCGACTAATCCAATTGTGATTGATTGATTTTTTTGTTTTCATAAAAGATAATAATTTTAGTAAATCTGACTGATCATATCAAATCAGGAACCAATAAAAAAAAGGTCGGAAAACATCTAATTTTGTTTGTTTTTTCTTTGCATTTGGATCGATCCGCTTGCAGCGTTAAGCCAATGTGTTCGTTTTGGGATTAGTTAATTTTAGCGGATTTAAAAAATTGAAATCGTCAATCTAATGATTTCTATTGTATCGTTTCATGATTATTATGAAAGAGATAAATTATGAAAGATCTTATGAATTTTAACATGATAATTAAAATACATAAATATTATCTAAATTTAAAAAATATATATATAAATCTTTTTCGAAATTAATCGATATTATTTTTATAATTATCATCCTATTTTAATCATCACGTAGTCCGCGTAAAAATAATTAGTTCTCGTGTCGAGGTCATTTGACGGTGGCTCATTAACGTTGCTTTTGTACAACTACAAAAGTTGCCCACAAAAATGTTGCTTTTTTTCTTTTTTGAATAATTAATTTGGTCGGCAGCTAGTCTAATCGAGTAATCGTGTGGAACGATGTCGACGTCAGGCGGACAGTAGAAGGGAAAGTATTAAAAAATACTACGTAAAAAATATTTAATTCGTGTGAAAATGATGGATCAATCAATTATTTTAGTGAGAAATTGGTAGAACTCAGCTGTTACTGCCTTCGGAATGGCGGAGCAATGTATTAGCCTTAAGATAATCGAAGAGCTTTTGAAAAAAGAAATAATATTATAAGACTAGGGGTTGAAGATTGAAATATAGTTTGAATCTAATTAATTTTGGCAATTTAATGAAATAGTGCAGTATGTTTTCGGAATAATCAAGATGCTTATTCAATTTTTATATTTATTAAAATACGTAGTTATTTTTTATTATCGTCCTCCGTTCTCAACAATCAAGTGTTTATTAATTAATAGTTATAGACAATCAATTGTATCAATCGATTTTAAAATATACTATGATCAATTTATAATCAATTAATTATTAATTATATACTTTTTTTATTTTCTATATATATATATATAACTCTCAAAATCTTTCAAAATTTTATAATTTTTTATTTAGACTACGAAATTCATATATAATAACGAATACAATAAACTTGATTTAATTTGAAATGGTTTCAAAATGTCCAACGCTATTAAGTAAATTTTGAATAGTCTGCTATCGATTAATAAATAGTCAATTTTTTTTAAAAAAAAAGTATAATAGAAAATAACTATCTATTTTGATAAATATAAAAATTGAATAGGTATTTTAGATATTTCAAAAATCTGACACGCAGTTTAATAAATTGCACAATAAATTCAAAGAAAACCTTGTGACTGATATGGAACCAGACAAATCTCTTTATCTGAATTATTAACTGCGAAACGAACTACAAAATTGAGATAAACAATTTTCTTTACTCACTATCACAATCTATACACTCCACCACTAATTGTCAATTCATCAATCCACTTATTAATAATTTTGAATCATTTATCAACACTTCCCTTTATTCCAAAATTACAACCTCCAAGGCGTGATATGAAATAAACAAATTTATCTCTTGAAAGTGACTTTGTCAAAATATCTATCACTTGTTCATGTGTGCTGCAATATTTCAACTCAATTTCTTTATTTGCAATTAAATCTTGAATGAAGTGTAGATGAATATCGATATGTGTTAGTCCTCCCATTAAAAATTGGATTTTTTTTGTCATTGCAATGGTTGTCTTGTTGTCACAAAAAATATCAATTGCATCTTTTTGTTGTTAGTGAAGATCGATAAGAATTCTTCTGACCCAAATTGCTTGACATGTCACTAAAATTGTTGATATATGTTTTGCTTCTGAAGAAGATAGTGTTGTAGTAGCTTGCTTCTTTAAACTCCTTGAAATTACTCTTGATTCAAGATTGAAAATATTGGCTGAAGTGCTCTTTCGATCATCCACTGAACTTGCCCAATCACTATTAATGAATCCATAGAAATTGAATTTTAAAACTTTTATATACCAAATCTCATATATAATCTACGATTCCGACAATATAACATAAAATTAGTTTTACTACTCTAAGATGATGCCTTGTGGGATTTTGCATGAACTGGAAACTATACCAACAGAGAAAGTAATATCCGATCTAGTATGAGTTAAATAAATCAAACCTCTAACTAAACTTCTAAAATTTTCTGTATTAGCTTTCTTTGAACCATCTTCCAATTGCAACTTTTCATTTTATATTCATGGGCATAGTGGCTGGATTACAATTAAGTAAACTGAACCTTGTAAAAAGATCTATTGCATATTTTCTTTGTGAGATATAAATTCCTTCAATTCCTTGCTTCACTTCAAGACCAAGAAAATAATGTAATAGTCTCATATATGACAACTCAAATTTCTTCATCATATTAAACTTAAACTCAGCTAAAAGAGAGTTAGAGAGGCTTATATATATTATGTCATCGACATAAAAATAGATAATAATATAATCATCTTTACCTTCCTTCTTCACATAAAGAGTGGGTTAATTTTCACTCTTTAAGAAAGCATTCTATCGAAAGTATTCATCAATCTTGCTATGTCATGCTCGTGGGGCTTATTTTAACCCATAGAGTGTCTCTTTGCATTTAATTATAAAGTCTTTGGGTTGAGCTACAAAAACTACTTCTTACAAGTTTCCATTTAGAAATGCAGATTTGACATCAAATTAATAAACAAACCAATATAATTGTATGACGAATGCTAAAATAATTCTCACAATTTCAAATCGAGCGACTGAAAAAAAAAGTTTTTTCGAAATCAATACCTTGTTGTTGTGAATACCTTTTTGCCATGAGCGGAGCCTTGTGTTTTTGAATGGTTCCATCAACATGATATTTTGTTTTAAATACCCATTTAAGATCAATTACATTCTTGCCTTTGGGTAAATCCACTATCTCCCCTGTATCATTTTTATCAATTGCTATCATCTCTTCTTTCATTGTTTGTTGTCATTCTTCCTTTGTTATCACTTCTTCAAAACTTGTAGGATTTGTAACAAAGAAAGAAAATTGACTTGATTCATAAATTTCTCTCGATGATCTAACCTTTGTTGGAGGTGATTCATCAGATGATTCTTACAAGTGCAAGGAGGATGAAACTACTACTTCTTGAATTTGATGATGAGGAAGATGTTGACCCAAAGGAGATGATTGAATACCTTCAATTGTTGGAGATTTATTCTCAATTGAAATATAAACTTGAGTCTCTTCATCTTGTTTATTCCAATATTTACTTGAATCTTCATCAAAAATAATATCTATCCTTATAATTAATTTGTCGCTAAGAGGATTATATAGTTGATATACTTTGGATTGATTGCAATATCCAACAAAAATGTATTTCTCAAATTTCTCTTTGAGTTTATGACGAAATTGAGAATTTATCAAAGCATAGGCAATACAACCAAAGATTCTCAAATGGTTTACTAATGGTTTTTTATCTCGTCATACTTCATATGGTGTGCGATTCAAAACCGTCATTGTTGGAGAAATATTCAATAGATAAATATATGTTGCCACTGCCTCATCTCAGAAAATATTTTGAAGTTCTTTGATATTCATTAAGTTTCTAGTCATTTCTATAACTGTCTGATTTTTTCGTTCAACTACACCATTTTGCTCTGGTGTATAAAGCGTTGTTAATTCGGGCATTGTTAATTCCTTGTGGATATCATATTTTTCACAAAAATGATTAAAATTTTTAGATAAAAACTCACCTCCTCGATCTGTGTAGAGGGTCTTTATTAAGGTACTCTTTTGATTTACTCCCACCAAATGATGTGATTCTCATAGGTCCACATAAGTCAACATGAATTAACTCAAGACATTCTGAAGCTCTACATGATTATCCATTTGGAAAAGACATTCTAGTTTGTTTTCCATAGATGCACCCTTCACATAAACCAAGAGAACTAATTTGAGACAATCCAAAAATCATACCTTTCTCGCTTAAAATTCGTATGCCTTTGATGTTAAGCTGCTCATATCTCAAATGTCACATCTTGGATTCATTATCTCCAGTAGCAATAGGAGCTTGGTTTCCTACGTACATTAGAGATCTTAAGTGGAAAGATTTTATTTCCGATCATTTGCACACTAATAATAGATTGCCCAGAGTCCTTGTAAGTAATAATGCAAACTTTGTTATCAAATAAAATTGTATAACCATCCATCATCAATTGTCCAACACTTAATAAATTATATGCAAAATTAAGAACAAAATAAACATTGTAAAGTAATTTTGCTTTACCATTGCTAGTCTCCACAATAATAGTGTCTTTGCCTTCGACTTGTATATGCTTATTATCTCCAAGTCTTACTGGCATCTTTTGTGACTAATCAAGCTCTTTGACTTATTGACCATCATATAGTTTGAACATCCACTATCTAAAAATCAAATATCATTTTTAACTTTACTAGAATGAAAATGAACAATAAACATCTTACTTTTCTACTTTTCTTCTTTCACATAATTTGATTGTAAGTTATTTCTGCAATTTGCCCCATATCTTTTGCAACCATAATATTGAATATAATTTTTTTTGTTTCATCTTTGATCTTTGATGAATTACCTCTCTTGTCCATCAAAATAATCTCTTCCTCTACCTTTATCTCGTTCTCTAGTATAAAAACCTACTCTTCCACATCTTCCATTGGAGTTCTTTTTTTTTCTATCTCCTTCTTTACTTGAGAAGCTTGAAATTATTTCTGTAATATTTTGCATGCTCCTTTTGAAGTTGTGACAGTTGTAATTATTGAGAAAATTATCTCATGTATTGCTTGTTGAAGAAAGAACAATGTCTTTGAATCTTTCTTCATGTTCTCCCTTAATCGACTTTCATCGACATCCTCGTTGTTAAAGCCTCTCTCTATTAAATTCCAAAGATTTTGAGATCTAAATAAAGTATTCATTTTAATACTCCAAAACTCATATAGCACTCTCCTTTGAAAATGGAAATAAGGGGTTGAGACACTCCATTGATTATCATCGGAACTTATGACACCTTGAATCTAACTTTGATACCCCTGTTATAAAAAGAGGTAATAGAAGGTGAACACTGACCAAGAGAGATCACAATTTTTCACCCACATCATTAATAATTAAGTAATATATTTATAAGTTATTTACACAACCACTAACTCCATAATTATCTCTCATTAACTCTACTACTATTAACTATTAACTCTACTATACTCTTAATAAACAACTTTCCTTATACATTATCACTATACTTCAAATACATTGAATCTAGACACTCCACCACTAATTATCAACTTCTCAATCCACTAATTAATAATTTTTAATCATTTATCAACAGGATGGTCCCCAAAAAAAAAAAAAAAAGACTAGACACCAAAAATAATGAGCAGCTCTCATATTCCCTGTTATCAGCTTTCTCAGAGTGGCGTATATTGTCAAAAAGATTAATTCAATCATCGAACCGCGCGGATCAGAAAGGAACAAGAAAAGCGTACTGAAAAACAAGGCATCGATCGAGCAGATTAATCCATTTTATTGTCTTTGATTAATCCAACGCAATGCCTGAAAAACAGATCAAATTAAAAAGGAGACCCATAATTAAGTGCAGACCAAACTATCAAAAACTTGAGCTTCAAGTTCATATTAGAGTGATGGAAAGAAGCAGGAAATGGCCGAAGACAGAGAAGTGTCAAATTAATACAAATAAATCAAAGCAAGTCCTATTTGGTGGTTAGTTTAATTACTTGTTACTGAGAGGAAAATGTGGAATAAAGGGAAGCGAGGCAGCGACGTCGGCCACCAGGAGTTTTGGTTCCAACACACCTATAAATAGATATGCCGCCCAATGGGGGAGGCCCAAATCTAACCGGATCCAACACCATGCAAGTCAAAAGTTTGACAAGGTAAACGGTCAAATGTCGAACAAAGGTAGGTCAAAATCTTCTCAAAATTGTCAACACAACCACCATCCGTTGCATGGCTTGCATCTCCTACCTCCTCTTTTGTGATCCAATCTAGAACCACCAGTCCACCACCTCATACTCTTTGCTCTTCCTCATCCCTCCCCTGCCTCACCATGGCGGATCAGGAGGCGGTCCGGCCCTGCAGACCGCCCCTGCCCCTCCCCGCCGCCGTCTCCTCTCTCCACCACGCGACCTACGTCGTCCAAATCCCCAAGGATCAAATCTACCACGTGCCGCCGGCGGAGAACGCCGTCCTCGTCGAGCACTACCGCAACCAGGAAAATTTTGCCCGCCGACGCCATTGCCGCTGCCTCCGTTTCCTGGAACGCCTACTCCCCGTCTTGCTCCCTTTGCTCCTCGTAACCGCGGCCGTCGTTGCGTTCTTCGCGGCCGTCAATCCAAGCACCCCCACTTTCACGATCAAGTCCCTCGCCATCAAGAACTTCTCGCGGTCAGTAACAGAGTATGATTTCGCGGTGAGAGTCAACAACCCAAGTAACAGAATCGGCTTGGCTTATGCCGGTGGCGGTCGTGTCGCTGCCTCGCACGACGGAAATGAAATCGCTTCCGGCGCGACCTCGGGGTTCTACCAACCGCAGGGGAAGTCGACGGACCTCAAAATGGTTCTCCGTGGCTCAAACAAAACCCTGAGAGCATCCAAGAAAGATCTTCGGATCGAGCTCATGGCTAATTTTTCGGTGAATCCAAGAGTTGGAGGCCTGGAGTTGTGGCGTAGGATCTTGGTGGTGAATTGTGATGTTAAAGTTACAGAGCTGTACAAGAACAAGAAGGCGCACATCTCCTCGCAAGACTGCAACAGCAAGCTTCGCTCATGAGAAAAGGATTGAGACACGGCTAAAGCAGTGATGTGCGGGAATTCTAGTACGAAGAGTCAATTTTTTCCTAATTAATTTCTATTATTATTATTATTTTTTAATAAATTTAAATTATTTTACTTCATTTAGCGTTACGACGTTATCAGGGTTTTTAATGTTTTTTAGAATTAGCACAGAAGTTTTTCCTTATATATCACGTATTATTTACGCTTTTAACCAAAAAATAAAATAAAATAAAAAATAAAAATACAAACCCCTTTTGCACTTATGATAGATTTAGTTAGGGAAATAAAATTGACGAAGAACAATATATTTATTTTAAATAAATAAGGAATCCGTATTTACGGAATATAATAAATAAATATATTGTTATTATATAAGGAATCCATATATAATAATTAAGGAATCCGTAATTAATCTTGATTTCTATTAATAGAAGAGACCATATTAACATTCCAGATAGATATATCCTGTGATATATACAAATCTTAATTAACCCTGACATAACTGACCGTAACCGAAACTTTTATGTCTCAATATTCATTTAGGTTTAATATATATCAGATGACAATTTTATAGTATGATCGATTTTGCCAGGTCCATTAATGTTTCTTCTTCAAGAGATTTCTAGTCAGCAGAACAAACACTTTCCATCCTTTAATTTATTATTCTTTCTGGATTTTATTTTTGAAGATGTTTCTTCCGTAATCAATCGGCACAGTTACGTTGCGGAATAAGAACACGAAATTAAATGAAGGTATTAAATTAAAGTCTGGATAATCAATTAGAATTAATCGGATTTAATCCATGGATAGACGGAAAAATACAATTCAAACTGAGGTTTATTTAGATTCAATTTGATTAAATTATAACCGAATTAAATTTTAGTCGGATTAAATCACTTCAGTTAATTTAAAACGAATTAATATATTTTTTGCTCTATTTATTTAATTTCTTCCTAGTTACGTTCTTTCTGACCTTCTCCTTTCCATTTCTCTTCCTTTCCTTCTAGCTAGCAACAGAACTAGCATCTTAGCTTCTTCTTCTGATTTCCTGGTTTGTTGATCTCCCAGCCACTGGAATTGAAGCTCCTCTTCTTCTCCGAGCTACCAAAATCCAGTATTTTCCGACGCTCACAGTCACAGATGGTCGTCGGCCGCCGTGAGCCAAAGGAGAAGGATTACTAGCTACTCTCTTTTTTTGCTGTTGTAGGAATCAAGATAAAGGCCATAGACGGGCTACTGTGCCAACCCTTAGTAGCTACAAATAAATAATGGATTATATATGCTTAATATCACTAATTTTAAACATCCAATCAAAATGATATTTAAAATAGAGCGATGGGTTTTAAAAAAATTAAGATGAGAATTGATATTCATAATTTGTGGCATTTATTCATGGTGATATTATATATAGCATTGATAACTTTTATACGTGCTAGCTGATTAAATAGCAAAAATTAAAAAATTATCATAATTGATGATGATGACAAATAATAATAATTTATAATTCTAAATTTTAATACAAAATACTAGATATATTATATAGAGAGAGAGAGGTTAAGATTGAAAATACAAAATTATAACCTCCTAAATAAAATTAAATTTATATACATCCTTTTTGATTATCTACTAATTTATTAAATGTATGTCTAATTAATTTATTTAACCTCAAGTTTTACCGGCACAAGTTATATTTTGATATTATAATTGACTTTGGTTTCTAAATAAAATTGCTTTCGATTTGCTGATTCTTGATTTAATTTCTATTTCAATATCGAGTTTATATTTTTATTTAATTGATCTTCTTTTTCCTATATGATTTTATATATAGTAAAATGTCGTACTTATCTGAATTATTTGAATCGCTCTCATCTTAATTAAATTTCTGTTGTCGTTCCACGGAGATCACGATGTATTAGTAAAATCGTGTGATAATTTATGGATGAAATACGGATCGAATCTTGAAGAGAAGTCTAAAATTTTACTTCGAACTTAGAACGACTCTCTACGATCTTATCAAAAGTGTGAAGATTCAAAAAAATCCTTGTGATTTATATCTTTTACAATGGTCTTAAGACGGATCAATGGGACCGCTAGATTGACCGTTTCAAACTTTTTACGGGTTAAATCTCTGCTGTCGAGATGGGATATCTTCTAATAAATGATAACACCAACGGAAGGATCTTGAGATTGAAGGGCATTAGTCCCCAGGATAAATTCAGATGGCTAGCGCAGCCGTGTTAAGGTTTAAAAGGGTAAGGGATCGATTCCTGAATGTGACGATCAGACTATCAATGACTCCGTATTTCTACGTTAGTCACCTGAGACCCGATTTACCCTTCTCACACGTAGAGATAAGGGTGGGAGACTGCATTTTTATTTTTATTTTTATTTTTATTTTTTTGAGATTGAAGGGCATTTCCACAGAAATAAGAACAACGATCACTGTGTCATGGCAGACTTAATTGACAGGTGATGGCATTCTTCATATATTGTGGCAAAATTTGATGCTATTTGAATATTCAACATGTTTTAATATTTATTCTTCATTATGGCTCAAAATTTATTCTAAATAATAATAATAATAATAAGATCCATCTCCCTAGCTAGCTAGTCTCTCAAGCTCAAAGTTTCTACTGAATGACAAAAAATTAAGAAAAAACAATCAAACTAAAATATTAAAACAAAAGAAAAAAAATCATAAAGAATGCAACAAGAAGGTCGAGCATGACTACTAGAGGAGTGTTGAGCTTTGGAGCTTCAGATGAATGAGGCCACTGTGTAGGAGTAGGAGCGAGCACTAGCGATGCTGGCGATGGAGTGGGAGATTGCAGCGGCGATGGGGTTGGAGATGGCGACGAGGGCACTGCATGCATATATATGATCCACAGACATTTTAATTAAATCTTATTATATTAATTATGAACTAAAACAGCACGATTAATTAACTCGATCAAAGCAATTTAATATGATAAATCATTAATTATACATCAAGCTAGTTTGAGACGACTATACTAACGAGTTCTACGTACTTACGCGGAGATAAAGATGACGATGGAGAATTTGCATCTGTAATCACGAAAATAACGAGCAAAAATAAAAAGATGAGTTAATTATCCCGGATGAAAAATCTCGAAAATAAAAGATAAAACCTCTCTATATATCCCAAAAACAAACACACACCGCTGCAGTCGATCTTGGGCGCTTTGACAGAGCAAGCCACAGGGAGGCCAAGCGTCCTGGAGATGTTTATAGCCACGCCATAGTTCGATGCCTCCTCGAGTGATTTGCATAAGCAAACTGTAGTGCTCACTTTGATGACTCTTGCAATGCCGATGCAACATGTCTTGCTTGGTCGAGCAGCGATGCTACCCTTGGCAATATACGACAAGCAATCTATCACACTAGGTATAATGTCTGGGCAGGCAGCTGATGGTGGTTCCACAATGGCGGCAGTGGTGGCATCGACGACCATGGCGATTATAAAGATGGCCACGAGACGAGCATTAATCCTAGCTACGTTTGCCATTGCGATTGTTTGTCCTAATTCTGAGATTTTAATTGAGTCGATCGAGTAGATGATGTATAAATAATATATATATTTATAGAGAGAGAATAAGGAATTAAGAATTTGATCGACTGAATATCTTTTGGATCGTTAGCCAATTGACATAATCATTGCCGAAATGTGAGGATCGATCGAATGAAACGATGCGATGATGATGATAAAACTTATCCTGCATGCCAACTAAATCCGAGTCAACGGCTATGTATATATATATATACAATTAGATCTTGCTGGTTATAAATATTCAAGATGGATTGAGTCGTCCTAAACATTCATTTTCTTTCAAACAGATATATATCGCAATTAATCCAAATCAAAGTGCAAAATTATCAAGAAATGCATCAAAAAGTCAACTGCAAGGAACCTATAAATATGGATTTGGATTGAGCTCCATATATTAAAAGGAAATGTAAATTAAAATAGGTGTCTTATCAAAGATTAAATAACAAAAAAGAAACGAACAACGAATTGTATAAGGAATCAAGTTCGATAAGTGTACCTATATATATTTTAATTAGAAGTTTAATCGCCGATTAACCTGAAGTGACTACGCGCCCTTACATCCAAGTCTGTTTCTCTTAATTAAAAGAGATGCACCCAAGAAAAGCACGATAAGTGCCAGGCCGATCGCAGCCGCCGAAAGAACAATGAGCCATGGTATCCCACGAAACGATAATAGGCCGGCCGGTTCAGGGGCTTCAGCCGGTTCGTTTCCGGAGGCCAACGGCGCCGGCGAAGAAGGTAACTTCGGCAGCATTATCGGAGAAGCTCCTGCATTCGTTTCCGGTGAAGGTGGGGATCGCGACGGAGTTAGTTGCTGATCAAGGGATGAAGACGGAATCGGAGGCGACAGCGAAGGGGCCGGTCGTGGAGATAGCCGTGGCGTGAGTGGTGACTTCGTTGGTGGCGATGGAGATGGAGATGGAGATGGCAACGGCGGCGGCGTTGACGGGGCCGGCGCCGTAGATGCTGCTTTATTCAATCGAGGAGAAATTAAGAGTAAAACAAACGGTTAATTAGTCAAAGAAATGGAGTAGCTATTGTATATGCTTACAAGGTAACTGCGGCAGTTCTTGAGGAGACTTTGCTGGTGATGATGGAGATGGAGACGAGAACGGAGTTCGAGAGAGAGCCGGAGATGGTGCTTTAATTAATTTAATTGAGAAAAAATTAAGACCAAAATGTGTAATTACACACATTAAAGAAATGAATTTAACTAATCTTACGAGATAACTGCGGTGGCGGAGATAACATTGAGGAAGGTGACGCACGTGGAGATAGCCGCGGCGTGAATGGTGACTTCGACGACGGTGACGGAGATGACGACGGACATGCTGCTTAAACATAATTTGGTGTCGGAAAATTAACACGAGCTATACACGAGCTATCATGGCTAATGAAAGGCTTAGTTTAATTATTAACCAAGAACAAATTATGCTCTCACATGGTAACTGCGGCAGCGAAGGTGGTGGACTCGGCGACGACTTTGGGAAAGACAGTGGAGAAGGAGACGGAGAGGAGGTGGCTGATGACTTGGGTGTTAATGGTGATGATGGTGGAACCCGAAAGGGCCCTGGAGATGCTGCAACATGAATTAATTAAATTCCATAGACAGGTAATAAATAGCAAGCAAGATATATTTAGTATATTACATTCTTTGTTGGCAAGTTTTCTTTGTCTTTTTCTTTACCGATATGTTTTCTTTTTCTTGATGTTCGACCCGAAAAAAAAACATTTCAATAAGATGGAGAGAAAGTTTAAAATAAAGATATTGTTTCTAGTTGCATCCAATTCTGACAAATTAAGGATCTGTATAGATATAGACGTCGTCACGTCAATTAATTAGTTATATCGCATACATCAGCACAAAGAACAGATCAGATAATTGCATAAACAGAGAAAGAACACGTACGTGAACAAGGGGAGAATTATTTGACTTACAAGAAGGTGCCGCAGCCGGAGGAGTCGCCGCCGGTGCAGCTGAAACTAAGCAAACGAATCGCCAAGATCAGCTCAATCTAGCTAGTCGCGCGCGTCATTGGACGAAGATCAAACTACAACAAGAACTTACGATGGCAGTGGATCTGGGGTGCGTCCAGCGAGCAAGCGCCGGGGAGGCCGAGGGTTCTTTTGATGCTCACGGTGAAACCTAAGCGCGATGCCTCCTCCACCGCTTCGCAGATCAGCTCCGGCCTGCTACAGACGTTGCCGCAGCACGCCGCGGTGGGCCACGGCACGGGGCTGCCGTCGAGGACGAACGCCAAGCAGTCGACGAGGCCAGTTGCGATATCCGGTGAACCGGACGGTGAAAGAGAGAAGGTGGCTGCGGAGGGGAAAATGGCGTAGAGGAAAGCCGCCAAGACCAGGGTGGTCGCCATGGAACGCCGCATTGCCGAACCAAACGAGGGGAAGGATATTAACGCTGGTCCGTGATTTGATTGAACATATAGAGCGGGAGAGATCAAGAATCCGTTGGAGAATTAATTATTATTATTATTTTTATTTGAACTTAATACGAAA
Organism: Wurfbainia villosa; assembly: GCA_025175895.1. Lineage (NCBI taxonomy): Eukaryota > Viridiplantae > Streptophyta > Magnoliopsida > Zingiberales > Zingiberaceae > Wurfbainia > Wurfbainia villosa. The sequence continues at coordinate 94,838,029 of CM045988.1, forward strand.
AATTCAAGCAAAAAGGAAATTGTTTAATTTACTGTTTTTTCCAAAGGATTAAAGAAATTGAACTTCACACTTAAATTAATTAATGACTTCTCTTGTTTATAGTTCCTATATATGGATATTTTGATACCTTAATACATGATTTAAATTAAGTGTATATTTAATTTTAACATTAGGCTTTAATGAAAAATTAATAGCTTGAATATTTATAACAATCAAAGGGCATATAATCGAAATTGAGATGGATTTAAGTATCCAAATGCTTTGAGTACATTTCAATTTTCAACTATTGAAGAATAATTTTTTTTTAAGTTATCATATATAGATTGTCTAGCTAATTGCTCATTTGTATACCTAAGTACTTCTTTAATATAATGCAAATGTATCTTGGTGCAGTCGACATATTTAATGTTTTTATATTCACTAAATTAATTGTCTCTTGCCTAAATAATTTTTTTGTGTGTAAGTATTAAGTCTCCTCAAGGAAATTAAATAAATAAAATGATTATAGTTCAAATTTCATCAGAGGAGAATATTCTAAAATTCACAAATTAACCTTTAAATATATCATATATAAAAACTGTGCTCTAAACTTATCGGTAAGTTATAAAGAAAATATAAAAAAAAAAGTATACCAAATAATTTATGGCATGATAAATATCGGGGAGAAAATGAAGTCATAAGCAAATTCGTTAATTAAACAAACTTTCCAAGTCATAAATTTGCATTTAGGCTACGTTTGATACGGGGTAATATAATCAACCTTGTAATGTAATGTAATGTAATGTGTATTATATTACTGTGTTTGATTAGCGATTGATGTATAATTTTTGATTACAAAAGTGATTACATTAATTCGTTTATTTGGTATCCATATTTGTTATAAGGAATGTAATTCATATTATTATAAAATGACAAAAATAGCCTTATAAGGTTGTCGCCGATCGCCGAAGGGCACCGGTGGGCGGTGTTCGGTCGTCGGTATACGCCGTCCGATCGCCGATCGTCGGCCATGCGATCCTTGCGATCGTGCGATCAGTAGTCGTCGATCGTAAATCATTCGTAATCGCCGTGGCCATTCATCGAGAAGCAATTAGAAAAAATAAAAGAAGGACATATTTGTAAAGACAAATATTGAGTCCGTAATGTAATCAGATTACATCGCTTTTCCTTCGTAATCGAGATTACGGATTTTGGCTCTTATTTTGTAATGCGATTACATTACATTACATCTAAATGTTAATAAACAAAGTAAATCATCTTGTAATGTAATTCGATTACATTATAAGCCTGATTATCCCGTATCAAACGTAGCCTAGTTTCGCCTTATAATAGTATGCACATTTAAATTCTTAGAGGATAGTAGACAACCCTTTCAATCTAGTCCATTTACCACTAAAGGAAAGTTTAATTTTACACCTTATACAAATCTTTTTTAATTTTATCTCCTATATTTTAACATGTTTTGCTTTACTTTTGATAGTTTACAAAATAAGATCAAAATATACTTTAACTTTAAAGTTTTCTCTTGCAATTTTTTTTTTTATAACTTAGGATATCAACCTCAACGACCACTCCAATTAATTCTAAAACTATATGCTCGATCCATAGATGCCCAAATAAATTTAGAAAATGCACATGACTCTACCTCAACTTCTCGACATCTAAAGTTTTTCTTTTTTTTTAATCAAACATTAAGATTTTAAATTTGTGTGATAAAACTATCAAAAAAAATTTAATCTCGTCGTTTTCCCTCCAAAGAAGGTACTCTAGTTCTTTATTATAAATCACAGAGGCTAAAATATACCATTCTGAAACATAAGGAGTAAAAAAAAAAAAAAACTTGACGAAGTCTGAAATTTTTTTAATAATGCCGCAATGCAACTCATAAAAAATCACAAGTTTGTTTGTTTGTTTTTCTTCTGTTGACAAAAGGGAAAAATTAAAGCAATAAATTAATATAATTCGGTGGTTTGCTGCTTCTCGCTCGTGATTGCGTGCTTGCATGACTTTACCGATTTTCATAGTGGTCCCCGAAGCCAATGTATCACTGAATTAGGATAGTGAACTTTGCGGGCGAACCGTTGGGGACGCGTAATAAATTCACGGTTCCGTAGCGCAACTGCGCGAACACATCGGTTGGGCTCCCTCGGCGCCCACAGGATTGGGACAGGAGACTCTCTGGCTGTCGTCTTCGTACTTGGTTTCGGGAGCGAGTTTCAAATCCGCCGTTTTCATCAGGTTTTTGTTTTTGAACGACTGCAACTCCTTTCCTCCTCTCAGTTCGGTCCCCTCACGTAGTTTTCTTCTCGAAGCAACTGGTGCCCATTTGGCCTCCATAGATCGGTTGTCCGTTCCGCGGACCCGATAAGGTTTAACCTTTGCGCCTATAAATGCCGCACTTCAATTCGTGTCGTCGTTTCTTGTCGTCGCTAGTCCGTTCGGATCGTAGAACTCTAAGTTGTTTCTTCTTCCCCGTAGTGCTTCCTGATCGCCGTGTTCTAGCTAGAAAAGATGGTGTTTTGGGAAGGATATGTCAGCGACGAGTTGATGGGCACGATTGCTCCGATCGCTGTTTACTGGCTCTACGCCGGAATCTACCAGCTGCTTCCGCCGTTGGACCAGTTTCGGCTCCACACCCGGAAGGAACAGAACGCGAAGAATTTGGTGACGCTGCCGACTGTGGTGATGGGTGTTCTGTCTCAGCAGCTCCTCCAAGCAACTCTTGCGCAATCGCTCTTCTGGGTGAGATTTCAAAAGCCTTTTTTTTTTCCTGTGTTTGTCTCTGTGTTTTTTTTTTCTTTCTTTTCTTTTATTCTTTCGTTATTGAGGATTTGGTCCACAATGACTTGATTATGCGATTTGATCCGTTGCTCGGTGCAAATCGTATGCAATCGACCTGATCATTACAATAATACGATGTAGTTGCATTTATTGTTTTTCAATTGCTTTGTAAGGATGTAAATATGCAATAATTATACCTCCATTTCAGTGTTATAAATGCTGGCTTGCAGGACACAACGAGTACGAAGGGCCTTCACACCAAAAAAACGTAAGGACCCTTTTATAAGTTATATCCATGGATCTGAATGATATAGCTGGTAGGTGTTAATCATTAAAGATTGGTAGGTGGATGAAATTTAATGTGTGTGGTGTCAAATTGGTTCAGTTAAATCTGGTTTGATACTTAGATCGTTCGTTGATTCACGTCTGGCAGAAAAATCTGGTCCTGCTTCCCTGTTTGTGGTCGTGGGGAAAGTAAAATGCTGATAGTTTTTGGTCGTGGAATTCATTAGATCAGTCGAATGAATACTATGGATGCATTGCTGATGCTGCATTGTCATATGACATTGATTATCTTAGGTTACAGCGAAGATCGGCCTATCATCGAACACAGCTGATCAGCCATCGCTGCCAATTCAAGCGCTGCAGTTTTTGGTGGCGATGCTGGTGATGGACTCGTGGCAATACTTCATCCATCGTTACATGCACGAGAACAAGTTCCTTTACCGCCATATCCACTCTTGGCATCACCGCCTGGTCGTCACTTATGCAATTGGAGCCCTTTACAACCATCCATTGGAGGGTCTCCTTCTTGATACTTTTGGCGGCGGCATCTCCTTCCTGGTCTCGGGGATGACCGCGCGAACTGCTGTGTTCTTTTTCTGCTTCGCGACGATGAAAACCATCGACGACCATTGTGGCCTTTGGCTGCCCGGGAACGTCTTCCACCTCTTCTTCCACAACAACACAGCCTTCCATGACATCCATCATCAGCTTCAAGGATTGAAGTACAATTACTCTCAACCTTTCTTCTCCATTTGGGATAGACTCTTGGGGACTTACATGCCTTACGACTTGGTCCCTCGGCGAGAAGGTGGACTGGAGGCAAGACCTTCAAAAGATTAAAACTTCGTAACTATATATATAAGTGCTAATTATTGATAATCTGTTTAGTTAATTATATGAATAATTTTGTTTGGTTATATAAAAAAATTCGAACCAAACGGACGCTGAGAGCTTTTGCTCAACCTCTATCCATTTTACAGGTTTCACCTTAAATAAATTTGTTTTTCTCGACCCTAAGAGCTTTTGTGTGTGTGTGTGTGTGTGAGTTTAATTTCTATGCAGGTGCAGATTTGGTATGAAGATTTGAAAAACAAGTTCTCTCTTGCAATTAGGACTCTGCATTATTTAAATCTTGATTGTATTGCTATCGATTTTTGGAAAACTAACAAACTGATTGAGGTTATTAGTAGATCAGGTACAAAGAGCCCATTTTCGAGCCAGGCATAGCTCGGCTCAGGTCTTCTTAACATGCATTTAAAATAATTATAAATAAATTAATAAATAAATAAAAAGTAACTCTTCTGCAAACGTCCGTCTGCCTCCCCTCTTCCCCCTTAATTATCTTTGCCCTCGTCTCCCCTCTTCCCCCTTAATTATCTTTGCCCTCGTCTGGGGGAGGGTTGCTGAACCCTAGTCTAAATTCAAAATTTGATCTTTTATAAAAATATAAAAGAATTTAAATTTTATAAAAGTATAAATTTTTATTATTAAAAGATTCATTTTTATTATTTCATTTAGGATTCATTCAAATATTTATCATTTCAGAATCGATTTTCATCTCGTATAAGAAAATGGAGAGATCCTGTAATTCAATTTGTGGACTTGCGAGTGGTTTCTTTTGAAATATTTTCATAATTCTGATCTGCATGCTTTCTCTATCTTCTGATGAAAATTTAATGAAACGGTGGAAGCTAACCCTTTCTTTCAATCATTCTGTGAATGAAAAAATATATAATGGGTAGAATTAGTCCCACATTTATTAAGTGACATGATAATTGATACATGGTACAGAAAAGAATATGAATCTAGGATCCAGATTACACAAGTCTAAATGGTTCTTATGAGAATGCTATTACATGTATCAGATCGGTCAGGACCATATAAATCAATTAGTATATGTCACAATACTCTTTCCTTGCTCACTCATATGCATGTACATTAGGGTATAAACCTATAATTAACTAAGAAAAAAGCCCATATAAATTAGGTCTAAACCATAGTTCATGTATTAAGGCCTAAGCCTATAACCATAAAGTCCATCATGGAAAATCTATCGTGATTCATAGTGGGTGTCACTTTATGCTTTCATGCTCTATTTATGTCACTTCATACTTTTATGCTCTACATGCTTATGCATGATTTAGGCATGTGGCATGGTGAGGCTACCTAAGTTTCACATGACTTACATGCCTCGAAGATTTGCCACCACAAGTCAATATGGAGATGGATGTGACAAGTTCACCATGGATTGATTGCTCTTTATAAGGAGAAGAGCATGAGATGAAATGAATACAAACCATTTTCTTCATCATGGAAGAAAAGGAAAAAGAAAGCCAAGAAAGAAGAGGAAGAGGGAGAAAGAAACTTTCTTCTTTGTCCGAGGAGAAAGATAGAGAATGAATTTCCACTAATCATTCTTTTATTCTGCCGAGTCATTTTTCGCTTGACAGATCCTGTGATAGTGTTCAGATACACTGTTTAAGTCGCCACTACAACTCCGTACTAAATTGTATTAGTGGTTCCGTCGTTTTATCCTGGAAGACAGACGTCCTACGTCACCTCGTAGTATCGCCGGGGAGATGAATCTGTCTTAAGGAGACTGTTTCTTCGCAGGACTCGACGTCTTCATTCTTATACGGATGATGAATATCATCTCAATAGATAAGTTCGAATTGTGTTCTTATAATTTTAAATTCAGATTATACTCTGAATTTCTGATTTGATTGTGGAATAAAATTTTCCAAAACATTCTTTGTAACATTTAACACAAGAATCTGGTACAAAATTGTCGAGTTATTCTGCACAACAACAACTGTAAATCGAACTTAAGAAAAACAGTATAAAGATCATATTTCTATAATCTCCTTCAAATTGAGCTGCTGGAAGGAGGAGGAAGAAGAGGAAGGGAATTCACTGAAGACGTTGGATTAAAGAGGATTTTCTTACTGTAAATTTTTATTGGAATTTAAATAGCTGGAGAAAGAGAGAGATGTTGGCGAGAGGATAAAAGTGGGTGGGGGTCTATTAATTTGGTCAGATAATTAAGCCGTGAAAAAAAAAACTATACAAAAAAATTCTAAAAAGATATAGGCAATTGTCCTAGAAGTTCTTTCTTTAAAATATAATTATAGCTATTTTGTAATGCAGATTAGAATATCTTTTGAATTTATCAATCAGTTATTTAAGTTTTGTTATTTGATAAAGTCTGGAGAAAGAGTTTCTATTGATTGTTTCTTGCAAGCTTATTTAAAGCCCCCAAGAGTTCTGTTTCTTCTGAATTCTTTTTCAGGAAAAGGGTAATGGGAAGGAAACGCAGGATAAGCAATTACAAACCTGTCAATTCCCAAGCGCAGCAATGCCAAAATGACTTTATGAATCCATTAGGTAAGAGAAAAGCAACTAAATGATAAAATTAGAATCGCTAACACCCTTTTATTTCGACTCTATAAATATAAAAAAGAATAAATCATATATGATCATTGATTTTGTATGATCATTGATTTTGATACGATAATAAATATAATAGAGAAAGTGAAAAAAAAAAACATCTCTGGTTGTTCTTTGCTACCATATTAGCCAAATCATCATTCCGCATTACCCTGTCCTTGCATTCTCGTGGGAAACAAGGATCTGTCTCTTGGGTACTTGTTCTGAACTCGTTTAAGATCTTGTTTTAATCAGATTAAACACCTAAATAAAATCTGGGTTCAACTTATTGACAAAATACATTACCAAAAGCAAAGAAGACTGGTTAAACGAAAGAACCATGCGATCTAAAGAAGCCAAGAAACTGAAGCTGCAATTAAATGTTCCAAAAGAGCATCTTACAAGCAAATGAATGGCTTCGTCTTGGTATAAAACTTTATAGGTGAATGGCTTCTATTTCTAACTCTCTATTAACCTCATCACTATACAAACTTTGCTACAAATTCAAATGATCCTCTACTTAGCGCACTGCTTCCTGCGGTGACCGCCGGTGGGATGGAAGAGGAGACTGATGAGGAGATGCAGGGGGTAACGGTGAACATCTATTTCTCATAGGTGACGTAGTGATGGCATTCGAAAGATTTGGTTGAACATCTTTGGGAGGAAAAGCACCAACTTTTGTATCTTGAAGTTTCTCCAGAGAAGCCAAGACCTCAAACATATGAGGCCGAAGTTTAGCATCATTTTCAATGCATTGCAGCACAAGGAGGCCAAGTTCATGGGCTCCTTTCTTCGAATACTTACCCTCCAGCTTGGAGTCTATAATTTTATATAATTTTCGTTTGTCACCCAAACAAGGTTTTGCCCATTCTATGAGGTTATTCTCTGAGCCACTCCATGTTTTATCAACAACTCTTCGTCCAGTTAGTAGCTCCAACAGTACAACACCGAAGCTGTAAACATCGGCTTTTGCAGTGAGTCTCCCTGTAAATAATGGACAAACTAAGTTCACATGGGCAACTCTGATAGTTTTTTCTCAGGTTAAACCTGAAACTTATGTCAATAAGGTATATCCTAAAAGCTGTAAAAACATAATGTAAATGGTCATCAACAAAGTTACACACACACACATCCACCTGGTCGAAATAAGTAACCTAATGTGATTATGTCTTTTGTTTGCAAAACCTTTATCAAAGATTTGTATTGACGCATAGTAAAGAAAGTTAGCAATTAGATACCTGTTGCAATATATTCTGGAGCCGCATATCCATGAGTTCCCATGATTTGTGTTGTGACATGAGTTCTATCTCCTCTTGGCCCATCCTTTGCCAACCCAAAGTCTGAGAGCTTTGCATTAAAATCCTGTGATTCATTTAAAAAAAAAAACTAAGTTGCAAGAGTTGGTAAACAACCTTTCCATGTATGACTCTTATCAAAGTACCAAGTCAAGAAGAATGTTAGAAGTTTTAACATCTCTGTATATAATTTGAGACTCGTCATTCAAAAATGAAAGTCCCTTGGCAGCTCCAATTGCAACTTTGATCCTAGTTGTCCAAGATAGCGACTCAGGACCTCCTAGGAAAAGCAAACATGGAAATGATGTCAATAAAAATGAAACCAGGCCAGACACATGCATGAAGGCCAATGTTATGAGCCACTACTATCAATAAGTTATCCATGGATGGAACTCATTTCTGTTTCCAGATAATCAATCATTATAATCTGCATCAAAAATTGATCTGAGAGTTTCAAGGAAATGGACAGAATTTTTTGACACAAACTAACAAACAATTTGTTGCTGCACATAGATTTATATATACATGTAGATAATAATTTAACACAGTTTTATTCTAGAATGATAATGCTCAGTGAACTACGAATTTGTGACTTACTTCTGAAAAGGTGATTTTCTAAACTGCCTTTTGGCATGAACTCATAGACGAGAAGTCGATTATCGCGCTCAGAACAGTAGCCGATCAACCTAACTATATTTGGATGGTAAAGTTGACCAAGATAGTTAACCTCAGTCTGCAATCAATTAGTTCAAAAAGGTTAACATATAACTAGGAAGTTTTAGAGCTAGCGAGAGAAGAAAGATCTTACCAGCCACTCCTTATGGCCTTGGAATCCCTCAGGTTTAAGTTTCTTGACAGCAACCATCATTCCTGATCCTGGCTTTGTAGGTGCAAAACTTTGTTCATCAATCCAACCTTTGTATACAAAACCAAACCCACCTTCGCCGATAAGGCCGTCGGGACGGAAATTTCTTGTGGCATTTCTTAAATCATTAAACGTAAAGACATTCAAATTTGATGAAGACAAGATTTCCATTTCAGTTCTTGGACTAGGAAGAACTGCACCAGTCTTTTCACTATACGGAACCGGAAGAGTTGACGATGTAGAACATGTCAGAGTGGAAGGCACTGAGGAGAAACTTGCTTCACTGGTGCCAATATTTGAACGGACTGCCAAGTGAAAGAATACAGTGATTAGGGAAACTACCCAGGCTAAGCAAAATCCATCAATAACTAATACAAATCAGACCATGTCTTTTGTTATGATTAACTTATGTGCAACTACAGTCCAAAGAAAACTAACAACTTGCACACTCTTTCAGTTCCAATTTGCAAACAACAAACCAAACCTTTTACCAAAAAAAAGGCTAAGAAAAAGTTATTGTGATTATTCACATCCCGCAGTGTAACATTTGCCCTATTTTTCTCATCTTCATCGACACGACGATAACGCAGCGAGGAAGAGCCGGAAGAAAGATGACAACTTTAAGTAACAAATCCTGGCAAAATAAAAATCGATACTCACTGGAAGAGTGCTGCGCCGTTTGGGAGTTTTCAGCCCTCGAGGTGAAGCTCAAGCAATTGCCCATCTCCACCAAAACTGCAAAAGGAATAAATCACGAACCCCCGCTAAAGAAAGCTAGATTCATTTGGGCGAGAGGATGAGACTGTGAGGGGAGAAGACGGATGACGAGTTTGGGGTCGAAAGATTCGAACTGTGGCCTCTATGTTGCCTCTCCACTCTAGTCAACGTAAAGAAAGTAGTGGAAACAGGGGAAGCTGCTGGGGTCATTCGACGAGAGACGAGAAAGCAAGCAAGGGAAGGGGGCACACGATGTCACGATGACAATGTAAGAATATTTCACTTGCCTCTCGGAGATATAAAAATTCAGCTCACGTCCTTTTTCAATCATAATAATAAAAAAAAGTTAATTTAGATTAATTTTAGGTGCAAAGTGAAATTTAACGGCGGCTTGTTACAGTTCGGCCGCCGATTTTCTTTATTTCTTTATTTTCATGTTCCGATGGAACAAAAAGAATTTTACAATTGAAGTCGTCCAGAATGCACAGATGATTTTGCTATTCGACGATTTTTTTTTAATTGAGAATAAATTCTATGACCAGAGAATTTATATTCTGATACAAAGATTGAAATTCGTCAATTTAATGGTCTTATCAGTTCGTCTCCGAATTATCATAAGGAAAATAAATTACGATAGACCTTTGACTCTTCAGACTAGTAACTAATATATGGAGGAACCATATCTTCATATTTATGAGGAATTGATCCGTTATCCTATGATACAACGTCCGTAAACGTTAGCCACTAATCCTTCCTGCGGAGACAGAAAATTTATATTCGAACGGCGGATCGTGGGAGAGCAATGGAATTGAGAAACAAATTATTAAAATACTCCCACAAATTTGTACAAATTTTGATTTGCCCTGGACAGTCCTCTCTCTATGCGGGTCGCAATTACATTCTAGCCATTCATACTTGTCTTCCTCGCAAGTCCACGTCAACTTGTGCTCGCCGATTCCATCGACGTATTAAATCACTATTAATTTTCATTTAGTAAACGAAAAAAAAAAATAACAATAGAATTAATTTCGATATCAAACTCCATGGACTTCGTCCTTTCTGGAAGATTACAAGCATACATTATTTCCTCGTCAGTACTATAAAACAATGGTCGAATTGACTTCTAAATTGATTTACTCGAAAACCGATTTCAAGTTTCAATTGGAAAACCACTCGTCGAGTCAAAGTGGATCCGATTTGAAAGTAGTGGATTGATTGGATCCTCTATCTACCTACGGGACTAAATATGATTTTTTTTTTATCAGCGGGTCTTTCTTATTAGATTGGCTCGAGTCGACTATCGCTTAGATCGATTGCTGTTCGGATCGACATATCTTTTTCGGATCGTCAATCCAATAAACGAAAGGAGAGAAAAAATTCTCATCGCGCTTTGGATATGTTTGATTCCTTTGATTACTAAAAAAGATAATTATTTTTTTTCATTGTAGCATCTTTAAAAAAAAAATGATATTGTTTAGCCCGGATTAAAAAATTAATTCGATGATTAATAAAAAATTAGCCCGGAATTTAGCTCGGGATTGGCTCCACCATTGCCTGTTTGCTCGTCTAGCTAGCCGATTGAGTTAAGCTGGACTTGAAAATCAGACCCTTAATTCTTAGCCAAGCTCTCATTGGGATGAAATAGGTCGACATTATACTCCATTAGTTTGTCATATGCAAATGTGGTGTGTCATCTTGTTGACCAGGTTAGATTAGGTTAGGTTCAGTCCTTGTCATGTGGACAGCTGCCACCTCTGTACGATTTTTTCCTTTGAATAAAGAAATATCCTCACCCTAATGACAACGAATTCATACATGAGTTTGGTGCCCATCCAAAACATATGTCCCAATCGATAAGGACCACTTTCTTAATTACGAGTTTTACAATGTCATTAATTGTTTTAGAACGAAGTTATGGAAGTCCGTTGATACTCCTTCGATATAACTAAATATTTAATCCTCTTGTTTCTATCTTATCATATTCCTTTTAGTACATGATCACCTAGTTAAGAGGAAAATTTTAGACATCTAATTTAATCTAATAATACAGTGTTTGTTCGGGCAAAATTTGGACGTATTTATAAAAACTATAAACTAACTAAATAAAAAACATTAGACCTTCGAATTAAATTGCGATAAAGACATTTATTGAAATTAATTAAATATATTTATAAGCTAGAACATTAATAATTTTTCTCTCCTTGGCTTAGTTAATTTTCTTTTGCTAAAAACTTGAATTTGTATGGAAATATTTTTTTTGAATAATTAATTACTCTTAACTGAATTTATTTTCTAGAAGAAAAAAAAATATTACGCATGGATTTGGAATCTTGGATTCTTCAAGAACTGATTAATTTAAATTAAGCAGGAGTTGTTTAATAATTAAGCAGTACAAACATTTCGGCGATGAGCTGTTAAAGCTGCTTTACTGGCCCCTACTTTCCCTAACCAATACGGGAACAAGAATTAAAAAAAAATAAAAAAAAATAAAAAAATAAAAAGAAAGAGAGAAGAAACTGAGGCATGCAGTAGTTGGCAACACATGCCCCTCAATAATACAAAGAAAATAATCATCCAGTTTTTAGCTTACAAATCCATTATTAATTATAAAAAAAATGATCGTCATAGTTCTTTGGGAATTAGTTAAACTGATCAGTGGCTGACTAATTGAGCTGCTGTTTGTTACCTCTATTGGCTTAATTACAATGCGAAGTGATGCTTCAACATGCATGGTCAACCCATGCGCCCTATATATCATTTGTAATTTATATATATATCATAATCATTTCCCTAATTAAAAGGCATAAATTACGTATCTGCATGCCTCGCTATGAACATGCATGCAGTCAGCGAGACATGGCAGTAAGATTATTTGCTTATGATCAGGGGAATATGCATGGAAATTAAAGTTTTCCCAACACATGAACCTGAAAAGCCGGAGATTATTTTGCTTTGCCTCCATGTAACTTAACGCACAAGCCGATCTCAGAGCAAGGAATTAAGTGCCGAGGGAACACCAAAATGTGTGTGTGGCCCTGTGAGCTGTAAGCACAAGCCCTTGAGCGGTTTCTGTTGTCATTGACTTTTCTTCCCTAAAACATGTGAATAGACGTTCCCATGAATATATCGCTTCTTCCTCGATCGACACCGTAAACAAAAAATAAAAATAAAAACGAAGTCGAATTTTGCATGATTGCGTTGACAGTGAGTCACATGCCTTCTCCCATGTCGATAGGTGGAATTTTCAGGTGCGGCCAAAATGAGGGACGACGCTTGTCTTCTGCAACTTTGTTTTCTTCCTCATATAAACCGTTCATTTTTTTTTTTAATTTGGAGTATTAGCTTTTGTTGGTACAGTCGTTTCTCGGAGAAAAGATATATAGTTCTTTAAAGTTTCGGAAAAAGAGGAAAAGTGAACTTTTCGACGCATTTTCTTAGTCCGAGACAAATTCAATGCCGAGTAGGTCGCGACTACTTTTTTTTTTTTATATTTTTGAAGTCTTTCTGCCTTTTTTTGCTTAACTTTCTCCGTAGGTCACCTAAAAGGCATGCATGCATATTGTATTTTGTGCAAGAGGGAAATTTTCTTGCAATATCTCGTGTATATTCCTTTCTTTCAGATAGTGTTGATCTTCGTCTTCCTTTCCTTCAGCATTTTCTTCATATTTTGGTGTTTCCATATTACTCAAATTTTCTTCCTCTTCATATATATAGACGTAATGGATCAACATTTTCATATTGTGATCGTTCGACGGAGCCAGGAATATATAATCGAGCAACATTTATTCTTCATATATCACAAAGCTTATCGAAAGCTAAATTAATTTATCATAACTCACTTGGCGGCGTGCAGTATGCTTATTTCTCCCAGGCCTATAGATCGATCTTGATACATCAATGAAAGTTGTGAAGGTCTGACCATGGCCAAAAGGGTTGGTAGTGGTCCTCCACGCTGCACAATAAGCTACTAAGGTTTCCGTCCTCCACGACATTTTCAGCATTCTTGTAGCAATATTGTTCCATCTCAGATGCCCTTATCGACTGATACAGATGCAAGCTTTGGTGTGGACGAAGCTGGCTCTGACTGACCGATGTCCTTGAAATGTCCAAGTTGATGTCAGAGCTGCTCTCGCTCCTATTGCTGCAAGAACCTTCAGTTTCTTTATTGAGATTGATGGATCCTTGTGACTTTCCCCTACCCCTGAGAGCCAAGATCTGCACTTCGCCTCCAAAATGTATTCATGTAGTCATTTCTAGTGACAATATATACACTTCGCGAGGAATGCAGCTAGCGTACAATTAATATACCTCAGATTGCAGCATCTTCTTGTGTTGTTTGAGGGCCTCATTCTGTGACTTGAAGGCATCGAATTGGATCTTGAGCAGCTCATAATCCTTCTCCAGCTGCTTGGTCTTCCACCTGGCCCTCCTGTTCTGGAACCAGATGGCCACCTGCCTCGGGTGCAGCCCAAGAGCGGCGGCCAGCTGCAGTTTCCTCTCCGACTCCAGTTTGTTCCCCTGCAGCTCAAAGCTCTTCTCCAGTGCCCTCACCTGTTCCGTGCTGAGTCTCCTCTTCTTCTCCCCTGCTTGTGCGCCGTCATCAGAGAGCTCATCCTCCGGCTTCGCGGTCTCGTCCTGGACGCCGCCGCCGTTGCTGATTCCTGATAAGGTCATGCCTCTCTTCCGCAGTATTGGAGCCACGGTTACTGCACCAAAATTAACTTCATGTACTTTAGAATTTGGAGGAGAAGTTGAGCTATGGGGGAATTTAGTAGTTTTGGCAATTGGCTGACTCACCGGCGAGGTCTTGCTGGAGTTCTTCATGAGGTGGTTGGACTTGTAGCGGATAATTTGGGGAGAAAAAGGAGGGTGTGCCCATACCATTGCTGCAGGAGGACATGGGCTTCTTGGGGAGCGATCTGAGGATGGAGATGAGATCACCTGCTAAAATGTTATCACTGGCGAATGAGAAAGAAGATGGATGGCAGCCAGAGCCACGGAGGAGGGAGAGAGAGAGAGAGAGAGAGAGAGAGAGAGAGGAGGGGCAGATGGCTGGGGAAATATATATCATTATTGTATATCATGTATGTCATATTATATATTATTTAAATTATATTAATATGATTAATTAGGTAATTGGATCATTTGAATTGTTTAATGCGGACGAAATGGTTTGATAAAGGTGTTGGGCCTCGAATAGAAAGGCAAGGTAAAAAAGAAGTAAATTGAATTAAATTAATTTGGGAATTTCAGGACACTTACTTTTCCAATGTGTCACTAAATAATTATTTATTTAAAATAAATATATTGTAAATGTGTATTTAATTTGGATCGATGTGCTTTGACTTATTTAATTTGGATCTGTTCTTCAACTTTAGATTTCAGTCCTAACTGTGATCTACGGAAAATAAAAGGGGAAAGATTCCAATTAAGTTTCATCTTACTCAAAATAATTTTTTTATTAATGGTTTCGACATATTATTATTTTTTAAATATTCTCGTTTCGTTTTTTTTTAATATGATTTTTTTTAGTTCTTTTGAATCCTTCAAATATTAAATATGATTTGATAAAATCCTAAGTTGAGTTATTACTTATTAGTAGATGAAGCATTCAAATCCTAACTAGAAAAGAAATAAAAATTAAAATAATAAACTCTTTTAATAAAAACTGAGTTATTCTAATAAAAAATTTATACTTTTTCAACTTTTTTTTAAAGGCGTTGACTTATTTTAAAATATTAAAATCAATAACTTAATGGATTTTTAGATATTTATCTAAATAAAATTATTTTAAAAACAATTTTAAATAAAATTAAAATTTTGACTTCGAATCGTTTAACCTGAATAAATAATAATAAAAAACTAGCGGGCCAGCTGGTCCCAGCACAAACCCGTAGGTGCCTGGCCGATGCGGCGTTCTTCTGTTCGGCGAGGAGGACACGGATCGCCTCTAGAAACAAACCAGCACCGATTCTCGCTGCTACATCCCAGTTGGCAGCCAACGGTGGGTTCTATTTCCCTATTTGACGTAATAAACGATGCATCAGATCCCGAGACCCTTTAATCGCCGACCTCCGAGTTTATAGGAGAAGAAAGAGCCGCCAGTGTATATATATATATATTATCAACGTCGATCATCACAACTTGGTTCCAGCGCTTGCACTTCAGAAGAATCCGGTAAAGGGAGGTAACGTCACCGGTGGGCACCAGCTCTTCCGCAGCCGTTGACTGACTGCCTTATTCCTTCTCCCCTGACTAACACCTTTATTAACGATCATTTCCCCACCTTCCCTTCTACTTGAGGACGCCGCTGGAAACTTGAAGGCGGAGGAACCAGAGGAGGCTTGGAGCGCACTCCTCATTCCCCGCGAGGACCCTCTTATCGGCTTCCCTTCCTCAGGCAATTCTATCTTTCTCCCTTTTCCAGCTAATTTGTTGTTGGAGTTTTTTAATGGGTCCAAATGCCGGCGATTTGTGGCAACCTGAAATAGAACGATCGCCTATCGTTTAATCGGCTGTTTTGATTTTTTTCGTCGAGGGTTAGTGGAATAGTGTTGCTTTTGGTTGCGATCTCGGGGTTTCGCTAGGAGCTCAGTTGCTAGTGTTATAATCCTTTTTTTTTTTTTTTTGATGCGTTTGGTTCTGTTAAATATTCTTGTGCGCGTTGCGTGTTAGGTTAATTGTTTGTTATGTTCTTACTGTTTCAATTTCGTGCCTGATCTCTGGAACCTCTGGAAAAGTTTGGTTTAAGAATCGAATTTGTGCTCTAACCCTATATTAAACCCGCATTGCATTGGATCAAAGTGGAGAAAAGTATACTTCTTAGTGTTTCTAGTTTCTCTTTCTATCCACCATCTGACACTTTCCTACAGCCATTTGCTCGTTGCTGAATCCTGCCGTTTGGGAACTTGATACGATTGCATATTCAAATAACCCTTTCAAAATATCCTTTAGAATGGACTATTAAATTTGTTATTTATTTCTTCCTCTTAAATATTATAATTTAGATTAAGTCATTTAATTTATTATTTTTTACCTTTCCAAAATATTAAAATAGGTTATTAGACTTATTAATAATTTTTATATTGATTTGGTATTTTTGTATGACTATTTATAGTCATTATGTAATATTTTGGGATAAGCAATAAAGTGATTTAGTTAAATAATCAAATTACTTTGATTATTGGAGGTTGATCTCCTCAAAGTGACCATTATTGGAGATCAATCCCCGAAACGATCATTCCATCCCCTTTCTTCCATTCTTTTCTCTATTTCTCTACAAGATAAGACACGAATTCCTATCAAGACTCCTATGATTGGATTTATAATAATTGCAAGTTCGATAAGAATTGCATGATCTTTTTCTATGACTTAAGGATGGATCATGGACACATGATTTCTTGGTTCAGTACTCCTTAAATTTGGAATTATGGAGCGTCCAAATACTCAGGCATGGTGATTCAGTGCGATCATTTTGAATACGGAGCTATTTTGATAAATCCTGGTTGGTTTCAAAGTGATCATATTGTTAACATTATGGAATAAATTATATGCTTATTTATGCTGAGATTGGACTGCACGATGGTGCTATATGGTTTTTGGTAGCTGGGTGTTCAATTTTTTGGTCAAATTGTAATCTTGTCTTCCGTGCCATTTTCAGTTTCTGCAAAAAAATGTCTCTATAATAATTGCAAATTGATAAAGTTTCAACCTAATTATCCTTCAGGTGCTTGAGTTCGAGTCTGCTTCCGGAATCACTAACTCTTCCAAGTCCAGGGAATGGCTTTGGCCTCATCAGTTACTAGGGTGGATTTTGTAAACATTCAGCAACATGGGGCACTGTTGTATTCTAATCATCGATTGCCAAATTTCAGCAGTTTAAATTTAAGAAGGTTAGAGAGAAAAATTAGAGCTGGATCTCAGATAACAAATGCTAGACGAGTGGTCGAACAAGAGGTCGATATTGATGGTCCACAATGGAAGAAACACTTCCAGGAGGATTTTGATAAACGGTTCAACTTACCACATTTGAAGGATATTCTTGACATTAAGCCAAGGCTAACAACATTCTCACTCAAAAGCAGGTCATCCATGTTTTCGATTTTTTTTTAATAAAAACTATTTTTTGTAATTATGATTATATGATTGATCTTCTTTTAAGAAAAATTTTGAATTAGAGATTTTTTTTTTCACTTGTATATTTTGTGCCTAAACTACTTGGTTTATTCAAGAATTTGTCTCATGACAGAAGTCCTATGGATGAAGATAATGTTGCAAAAAACACTGATTGGAATGGTTATGTAGATGATGATGATAGAGCACTTCTCAAGGTCCATCAACTGATCTTTATTCTTTAATTTCATACAATCTTTCCATAGCACGTGAACTTTAGCTTTAGTAAGTCCAATTTGAAAAATACTTATGTTTATTAAGTGAAATTTCAAATGCAACAATGTGACTTTAAAATTTCTGGCTAGATCCATCTCAAAGGAAAGGGCACAGAATAGGCATTACATATGTATTTTAAGCATAATTCTGTAAGCAATTTTTCAACATGCTTCACATAATTATCGTGTTAACTTTGATCTCTAGGAAAATAAAATAAACTAATATATTTTTCATAGTCCGCATTTATTTCACTTTAAACCTAATGGATTTGCTTTGGTCAAATATAGTTGTTTGAAGAGCCATTAGGCTGAATCTATTTGTGAGTTCTGGTTCTGATCTTTTTCATGGTTCTTATCTTCATGGTTATCATACTATATCAATTTTTCCAGGATCTCTACGAGCATAATAATCTACTGTAAGTGGGATTTGTCTCAGAGAGTATTCTGAAGTTCATATTTTTGTTTCAGAATATTCATATTCAAGGTGAAAAATGCAATAACAACATATCTAATATTATTTGCTACTACTAATTTATCATCCCTAGCATAAAACCCAATATGGTCTTACCCTTCCTCAAGATGCAGAAGCTTCTTACACTGAGTTGCCCTTTTATTAGTAGAAAATCCACCATTTTCATTTAGTTTGATATGGATGCTGACCGGATGCCTTTGTATGGTAAACTATTTGTAATAATTGTGCATACTGGTTTTATTCTTCTTTATTTCTTTTCAGGTTATAAAATTTGCTTCCCCAACTTCTGCTGGAGCCGATTGCATTGACCCTGATTGCAGCTGGGTGGAACAATGGTACATACTAATACCTCTATATAAATTAGTGATTACTAGAAGTGTAGACTCCTTTCTTATAATTTTTTTCCCTTATGTATTTTTGCAGGGTGCATAGAAGTTGGTTTTCTCCTGTTGGATGTATTGTTTTAGATTTTAGTTAATTCTCTGAAAGATACTTCATTTTTATGCTTAGAGATGAATAGAGATTCAACTTCGATTTAAATGAGCAACTTGTAGGCTATCATTTTATGTGGAATTATTATAACTAATTAATTTTTTTTTCATACTCCGAGTTTATGTAGAAAAGCAATTATGCTTGAGAAACTATTCTATTTGGTTCATTTTTTTTTTTTTACAGTTTTCAATTGTATTTATAATGATTCTGTTGAGCATGCTGAAATATGAGTTGAGAGGGCCAAATGTAAAGATCAGTACTTAAGCATCCAAAACATAATTTTGAGAACTCTGATGTCACTCTTTCCCTTTCCTTCTATAACTCTTTCCATTTTCCCAACACGAATTACATTTTGCTAGAAACCAAAACTGACAGTTATTTTTGTTTCTGCACGCTTATCATTTTCATTTATATTAACTTTGATTTTTATTTTACAAGGGTACATCGTGCTGGACCACGTAAGCAAATATACTTTGAACCAAGGGGGGTCAAAGCTGCAATTGTTACTTGTGGAGGGCTTTGTCCTGGACTTAATGATGTAATTAGGCAGGTTAGCTATTTTAATCTTAATTTGTCTAATTTCTATTCATTGTAAATTCATTTCACATCTACAATTGCTTTATGCAATTATGTCCCATTGGATCTCAACCTCCCATTTATATGGTCTATTTGCAAAAGGCATATGAAGGGGGAGCCTTGGTGCAATAGTAAAGTTGTTGTCCCGTGACTTTAAAGTCACGGGTTTGAGTTGTGGAAACAATCTCTTGCAAATGTAGAGTAAGGATTTGTACAATAGATTCAATATAGTCCGACCCTTCTCCGGGACCCCACGTTGGTGGGCTGCCCTTTTTTTTATTTGCAAAAGTCATATACAATACTGTAAAAGGAAGCCCCTTGTGATTCGGTTCTTGTCCTGAAAACATAGTAATTTTATTTGTAGTTTTGGGGCTGCTTGATTTTGCCTTCTGGATCATATAGGACCTCTGATCATTGGATATGAAATGAGGCAACCTAAAAATTATGGCTTGTCATGGGACCAATGTAGTTGTGCAAAATACCTGGTGGCTAAAAGAGTTGAAACTAAAAGAAATGGTCTTATAGCCTGTCTTTAATAGTGTTGCTTACTCTATTAAAACATTATGGTCAGCATTTCATGTAATATCGACACATTGTAGGGGAAGGATGCAATTAAGAGAGAATGTGATCTTATCTAATTCTGCATAATAATTTTCAAAGTGAGAGAAGTTAGTTTTCTGTGCAAGCAAACAAACTGGTGAATGCGTACTACTCATTATTTAAGTATTAAGAGTGCATATTACTCAGGGTAGGATTCTTAGGTGTTGCAAGTTACGATATGGTTTTAAATGCAGTGTCATATTTACCGCACTGAGCAGCATTGTCATTCTGAAAGACTGGTACGACCAATATAATTCTACCACTTGGTTAATGACAATTTGTTGGAATTTATAGATGCTAGTGTTTGGAACATCGCTCAGACCATGCATATTATGTTAAGGTGTAGTCAATTGCTCGTAGTGCAAATGATGGAATCAGCTTATCTGCCTGTACTTGTTCACCAGCTTAATTACTTGATAACAGTAGAATTTTTTCCTCTTATTGTCAAAATCATAACATTAAGAAGATATCTTTGTCTTGTTTGTTTCAGATAGTGCTCACGCTTGAGATATATGGGGTAAAAAATATTGTTGGAATTCCATATGGTTATCATGGATTTACTGATCCCCGCTTATCAGAAATGCCGGTTTGAACATTAACTATTAAAGCATTACTGATGATATAATTGGGCATTTCTTTGTGTGCTCTAAGAGAAATATTTTTTGGCAGCTTTCTTGTCAAGTGGTCCAGAATATTAACCTTTCCGGTGGAAGTTTCCTAGGAGTGTCTCGCGGATCACCAACTACCAGTGATATAGTCGATAGCATTCAGGTACATTGAGTTATTGGTTAAGTCATAGTTAATTGATTGTATAGTCTAATACAATCAATTGATATGCTGTACAGTCTAGTACAATCGCATTTGAAAAGTCTAGTACTAATTAGTGATTTCCTTACAACACAGGCCAAGGGAATTGATATGCTTTTTGTATTGGGTGGAGACGGGACACATGCAGGGGCACTCGCTATACATAATGAGGTATTGCATGAATTAACTTGAGCTATTAGAATTTCTCTTATGATCTTAATTGTGTAAAGCATTTTCTTTATACAACTGTTCTTTGCTGGAAACGTTCCCATCTGTTTCACAATTATGTGATTATGCACAACCGTGCTGAATTTGCATTGCACAGAGTAATGATTATCATGGTTTTCATCTGTTGTTATTTTATTCTCTTAAACAAGTGCTGCAAGAGAAAACTGAAAGTATCAGTTGTCGGGGTTCCAAAGACAATTGACAATGACATATTACTTATGGACAAAACATTTGGCTTCGATACTGCTGTAGAAGAAGCTCAGAGGGCCATCAATTCTGCCTATATTGAGGTAAAAAATTTGCAGCATGATGTTTGCTTATCAAAAAAGGCAATTTCTCTTGTTTACTTGTCGTTTTAATGTTCACTCTTATGTAGGCTCGTAGTGCTTACCATGGAATTGGAGTGGTCAAATTGATGGGAAGAAGCAGTGGTTTTATAGCAATGCATGCATCATTGTCCAGTGGTCAAATTGACATATGTCTCATTCCGGAGGTTAGTAATATCCATTTTTCTTGGAATATATTGTCATCATCAGTTTACTGAATCACGTCCAATTGAAGATGCCATTCAAGCTGGAGGGGCCTAATGGAGTCTTAAAACATCTAGAGTATCTCATAAAAACAAAAGGAAATGCAGTCATTTGTGTTGCTGAAGGGGCAGGACAAGTAAGCCCATTGTGCTAAATCCTTTTTCAACTATATGTTCAAATTCTACGGAATTTAATATGCCACACTTGTGTGGCTGCGTGTTCTTCACCAATTACTTGTGATATTGCTGAAGTTCAGTTTCCCTGAATCATTTTTTTGATAAAAATCCCATTATTTCTTTCAGGAATACCTAACAAAATCAAATGCAAAAGATGCATCAGGAAATGTTGTTCTCAGTGATATTGGAGTTCACATTCAGCATCAGGTTTGTTTTAAAAGTACCTTATTTTAGAAAGGCCAGTCAATCCTTTACATAGGTAAAGTGAATCATATTTCATACAGCTTTTATGAGAATGTATGTGAAATTCTTATAAGAAGAAAGAAGTGAAAAAATTGCTGCTAGCTGATTAGTAATAATAATAATAACATATATTATGTAGGCAAGCATTGAATTTTACTAGTGAAAATCGAAGCTCATGTTGTATAGTAAAATGAATTTATTTATATATGACACTTGAATTCATACTTTGATAACGTTGAGATCTAGATATGTTTAACAAACTTAGATTAGGTATCATTCATTTTTTCTGGACACCAAGGATTCTCAGGGCCTCAGAATCCGCCCCATGCCTGTTGTTATTTCTGTACCCATTAAATCTATACCGATTAAATGGTATCGGATGCAGTTTACTCTCATTAGAAGCAAACATTGTTCCAATCCACTCAGTTTAACCTATCGGATGGAAAATAAGCATGATCAATTCAACGAGGACTTGTTCCAAGATATGATATTGTTTACTCGCATAGGCTGATTTCTTTTCGTATTTATTAAATAGTGTTACCGGTTCCTAACAGTAAAATCTAAATTTAGAAAATGCAGGGAGAAAGGAAAGAAAAACACATTCCATTTTTCTTGCTCGTGGTATAATCATTTTATGTTTCTCCTCGTAACTAGCTGGCTAACGTGTTTTTATTTTGATAGATAAAAAAATATTTTAAGGAAGCAGGCATTCCAGCAGATACGAAGTACATCGATCCAACCTACATGATCCGTGCTTGCCGTGCCAATGCATCTGATGCAATCCTCTGCACTGTTCTGGGCCAAAATGCCGTAAGTTTCATTATTGCTCTGCACCTCAGACTTCATTCCCCCACTTGTTCCAAATGCTGCATCGATTTTATATTCGAAACCATTTCAGTTATATAGCACATCGACAACTAGGCATTGACACATTGAACTGCTAAGCTTCTACAATTTTGCCCTCGCAACAATACAATTCAATAGAAAGTGCTAGTTGGTTTGATTTAAGTTGCAAGACTGACGTGCATTTGGTCATATACGATGTGTATCAGGTACACGGTGCGTTCGCCGGGTTCAGCGGCATCACGACAGGCATATGCAACACGCACTTCGTGTATTTCCCGATCACGGAGGTGATTGCATCGACCAGGCGCGTGGACTCCAACAGCAGGATGTGGCATCGATGCCTCACATCCACCGGCCAACCCGACTTCGATTGAACATAATATCCAATTTATTTATTTATTTTAAAATAGAATCAAATATAGGATACGAATTCGTGTTTCAAGTGGCGCAAGAGCCTTTTAGTCATTTTATTTTATTTCATTTGATTTTTCCCACGAATAATTTAGTACGATGGATAAGTGGGAAGTATAAGTTTGCCCCCCAAGTTGAATCGACCAATAAACTCGTTAGTTGCGTCCCTGCGTTTGTAGTGTTCTCGACTCAACTGTGCAATTGATTGATGTTTTTTTTTATTCACACTGTATTTCCCAGCCTTTGGCTTTTCAGCCCGTGCCATTTATTAAACAGTGCACGTGGAGTTTAGAATTATCTAAACAATATCTTATATTTTTATATTTATTAAATAATACATTTAATTTTCTTTTTACTCTTTTTGTCAAATAGATCTGTACCATTTTAGTATTGAAATTTACAATTCTAACACTACTGTGGTGTTTCAATCCCAACATCACTATGATATTGAAATTTGTATCCCAACATCACTATGATATTGAAATTACAAATTTCAATAAACTGTGGTACTGAAATTGTAATTCTCAATACCGCAGTGGTGTTGCAATTCCAACACTATCACTGTGGTGTTGGAATTTGCAATTCTAGCACTACTGAGGATGCTGAAATTTGAATTTTCAATATCACGTTTGGATGGTTCGAGATTTTTATAGTCGTGCAGGTCTATTTGACGGGAGGGATAAAAAAAAAATTAAATGCGTTATTTGGTAAATATGAAAATATAAGACGTTATTTGTACAATTTTAAATTTCACGTACGTTGTTTGATAAATTATCATTTCAACTCGATTAGTTCCAAGGCGATCAGTTTGATTTCACTTAAATTTTTATCAATCATTACGATTAATTCGTAAAGGATTCACGATTCCACAGTAAAATTCAATTTTCACAATTGCATTAACTTTAATTTTTTTTTTTATCGAAATTCAATCTTCACAATTGCACCGTCAAAATCGTTTAATGTTGAAATCGATAAATTTGTGAACAAAACCATTTAGTTAAGGGTTATAACTAAATGATATTGTGGCTAGTGCGACAATAAAATTGTACTAATGAGCAAGGATAAATTTTCGAGGGCTGTAAGTTTTTTGAGGTGTCTGTCCTCCTGTCGTGCTAGTTTTGGATTGGAAAATATACTCTTCGTGATTTACATCTTTTATGTTAGATGTGGAACTGAATATAATTTTTTACCAGAATTGTGGGTGAGCGAATTACCTTTTCCACTAACTAATATAATTTTTTTTATATTCATCCAGAATTGTATTTGTCTTTAAGTTTTACCACAATCAATAAACGGTTCGCTATAGGCATTCTCTCACACACATACACCTCTATTATTTATCGTTCGTTCCTTTAGGATTTATCCGATCAGATGATGAATAATAGAGATATTCATGGATATTCACAAATGATATTTCTCTCTCTATATATACGAAAATGTTATCTTACATAATTCATCCACGAACACCTTTATTATTTACCATTCGATCTCTAAGAATTCAATGATTGGAATACAATGCGCACTCGATCAAACGATGGACAATGAAAGTGATCATGAATGTCCATTGATGAGTTGTGCAAGATATATATATAAAATTATCTTCAAAAAATATTTTTAAAATGTTTTTTTTTTTAGTCATTTTGTTGACATAATCTCTAAATAAATATTCCGTGACCATTAATTAATGCATCGATAACGAGTAGCTTAGAGGTGGTGGTTCTTAAGGTGATTGGTTAACAGATGAACCATAAACTAGACTACTTTGATTGAAGTCCTTGCATGTTGAATGCAACTATATCTGCAAATCCAATGAAGATATGCATGTTGAATGCAACTATATAATAATAATCAGAATCATTCATTTGAGCATAATTCAAAGACGAGTTTTTTTTTTCTTTTTCTTAAATATATTTTTCCTTTAAAATTATGGAAAATGGATTTTTTTTCCCCATTTACCGCGACTGGCAAGTAGCATTTACAATTGAGAAAATTGAATAGGAAAATTACCTAGCACAAAGTTGTTCTTAGTATGTTCTTGACTGCAACTGGGAGAATTTACCTTCTTCGTCGTGTGATTATTCCTCTTTTTGGCCTTCCTTCTCAGCCAAGCAGCTCCGGAAAGCCGCTCCCGGTCCGGACCAAGTTTGACCGCGGCCCAAGGCCAACACCGGTCCGGAGGCTGCTCGGCGTCCACCGCACCGCCCGCTGCGCCTCGAGGCTCCGCCGAAGGAGCTGCTTGATGGCCGCGACCAACTGCTCTGCCGGGTCGACCGCCGCGGCCTCGGCGGACCTGAAGCTCTGGCAGAAGGTGGCGTGGCGGCGCATGGCCTCTTCCGTCGAGATCAGGAGTCCCGAGCGTAGGAACTCATCTCGCACGGCCTCCGCGCAGAGCCCGCATATCCACTTCCCCCCGTGCCGCTCCCGCACGACCGCGATGTACGCCGGAGTGCACTCCTCCGTGAGGCCGCAGCAGTCGCACACCACGAACTCCAACTCAACTACGGCCGCCGCAGCCGCCGCCACTCCGGAGGTTTCTCCCCCGCTACTAATCAACGTAGTCGACATGACGAAGAAAACAGAAGCAGGCTTTTCACCTGGATACAGAAATAAAAAAAAAAATACCCCTAAAAAAAATCTCGATTTAAATTTTCTCTCAAAAAGAGGGAAAAAAAATTCACAGGCAAGCACCGATTCAGTGGAGCAGCAGCGATGGTTCGAGGAGGAGGAGGAGGAGGAGATGAAATTCTACCTTCTCTGCTCGGGGGATTCCATTTCTTCGCCGTCTCGTCTGGCTGCGATCGTCGGCGGGGACTTTGACTCTTGTTCTTGAAGCTTCGGTTTCAGACGATTTCGGCAATGAAGCGTGTTCTCGTTGTTTCTTCTTTTGCTACTCCGACGGGTGGGGTTTGCGGTAGGGATGACCAATGAGTTTTATCTGCTGGGCATTGGGCCCCGCAGCAATAATTGAACAGCGAATGAGTGAGTCACCTCGAAGGCTCCTCGTCAGCACAGATTGGGTTGCGTTGGTATTAGACTGTTACCAATGCTAAAGCAGGTACGGAAGGGGGGACATAAAATCGGTGTCGGTGAGCCATCCCGGAGAATTCTGATTGTGAAAGAGGATGCCATCCGTCTGCCAACTCATCTATCGAGCGGCCAACTCATGGATGGGTTGGTGGGGCCAGACAGGCGTCGGATAAGTAATGCCACCCCATCTTATATTATTATTTATTATTTTGATTATCACTGTTACTATTAAAAATAAATTGCTATATATTATTTTAATAGGTTTATACTGATAAAGGGAACGTGTGTAACAAAATAGAAGCAACACAGATTTTTGTCTTTCTTCTACTTTGATTGACAGGCCTGAGCAATGTAACGTTGCTAGGCTTATCACGATGAGGCAGTGACGGAGAGAGAGGAAGGGCAAGGGTGTGCGGAAGTGTTGTTTTTTTTTATTAAAAGGTAAAGATAGTTTGTTTTTTTATTTTTTGTCTCGTCGATCATTAATTCTATACCTCTGTTAATCACTATCAAATTTCATTTAATATCCGTTCAAATTTCAATTTAGATTTATCACTACAATGAAATACAAATCCGATTTATGAATATTTGGATTCATAATTCGACCAACAAATTAATTATTTATTTACTCGATTAAATAGACGAGAATTGTATTCGATTTGACAGATCAATTACAATTAAATGGATCAAAATCTAATAAATTGACAGTTCTAACAGTCTATTCATGCGATGGTAAAAGATTAATAAAATTTTAATTCTTTTTTTTTTGAACAATTGAGATTATTTAATCAATGATTACGATTTAATAATTTTTTTTCAAATTATATATATATATTCTAAATTTTAAAAATCTCAATTATTTTCAAATTCACTATTTTAAGGAGAAGTAAATGACTAATTCAAATGTCAATTTCATTTAATTTATTGATGATAAATCAAAACAACTTTGGTAACAAATACATGAGGAAATATCGAACTTTTAAAGTTTAGAAAACTCCATCTTAAAAATTATCTATTTTTATTAAACACTTTAAAAAATTCATTCTTTCATCCGAAAAATATAGACAAATTTTAAATATTATAATTCCTCCTATAAATTTGAATCGAGCAACTATTATAGATAATTGAAGTGACATGTTAAAACAAAGTTTTGAATAGAATTTAGAATTAAACATTCTCAAACTTAACTCTCTATATTTTTATTGTCCAAAGATACCGACAGGGGCGAAACTAAGATGTTAGTTCAGTGGAGACATAATATAATATAATTAATAAAATAATAAAAATTAAAAATTTTATTGTGCAAATTTAAATTAAAATAAAATTTAAAAAATTTTATGGATCCAGGCAGTTGGCCACACTAGGCCCATGTAAGCTCCGCCCTGATACCGATACAAGTTTGTTTAAATATTTTAATATTAAATTAAGAGAATTATTAGCTAGATTTATTTGTGTAAAATTATCACGCTCCGAGAGCATGCTGAGCCAAAAAACGGACAACATCTCCCCTGTACGTGATACAATATCCTGTTGATACAAGGTCTTTCGGCCACAACCACATAATATATATATATGTATATAACCATAAATCATAGCGAAAATACCCCAACAAATAATAAAGATACAACGACTCAACTATGCACTCCGGAGTGATTTTGACACATCAAAAATCATAACTGAAACCACATCTAAACTGAAACCACGTCAAATGCCAAATACATACAACACATCCGTATACCATAAATACGGAAATGATATAGGATAAAATCCCAAAATAACAATCCACAAGAACACAATAATATGGAAATAATATCCAACCATTTGGTGTGAGATGAGATTAGCTGGCAGAGCTCCGAACATATATCCAAGGAATCTTCTACCTGTGACCTGGACGACAAGAAACTCAGGATCCGTGGCGGTGAATATAAACTCAGGGGTAATATGTAGGAAGTATATGAACAACACATAAGGATATAGAAATCTACAAGTATACATGTGGAGAGCAACAGATATACAGATAGATCCAACAGATATACAATCATAAATGTAGTAACAAATAACCACCAGTATAGACATGATCAATGCATATATTAAACTGATCAACTGAATATAATGTAAAGTACCGACGTACCTGAAAGTCTGCTGCAACACAACATCTATCATCCTGAACAAATATACAGTAATATAACCTGTATAATATATAAGGTCTATACTACACCTGACCAACACTCAGTCAGATGAACAGTATATAATCACATGTAATAACAACCCTATCCATTCTATACTAAGACATGATGCTAATTAAATGTATACAACAGTCTGAACCAACACGATCATTATGCTCAATACACAGCAGTATAAAATATGCAAATGACATGTAACATGATGAACAAGCATATGCAACAATTATAGTTCAACCAAATGCAACATCTCACAGGCATATGTAAAACATACATCAAAATACATGCATACATATATACATATCCAACAATGTATATAACCATGTCTGCGGACCCTACCACAATCATGACCCCAGTATGACTTGGGTGACACGACATGACAACTATCCCGATTCCAGCTACCACTACTCTCGAATGGTCGAATTGGGTAGTATGAATAAGTAGCTAGCCGCCATAGAGTTATATCCTACACCACGGGGGTCCTTGCTGCTGGTCGCTTTGTCACTACCCATGAGTGATCGAGCACCGCACACAGGACAACTGCACATCACACAACCACCGTCTATAGTGGGCGAGTGCGCTAACTTCAGCTACCACCATCTATAGTGGTTGAGCGCGACACAACCAATGCTCTGCACTCAACCCTGCTACCACTACCCCGAGTGGCCGGGGAGACAGAATGACTGACGACCCGTCTCAACCACAAGGGAGACCCAGTCGACAGCATGCATGCAATGTAATGATGCATAGCTCCACACATATATCCCCGCAACACTCCCTATCCCACGGGGAGTCCTAGTCAACCAAAAGTAAACTATGCAATGACTACTAATCCACAATCACAACCTACTTATCTATGCACAGATAAATAGATCCACCATAGATGCACAACTAATATGTGTACGATACAGAAATCGACTCCATAA
The DNA here is from genome assembly GCA_025175895.1 of Wurfbainia villosa. Taxonomy (NCBI): domain Eukaryota; kingdom Viridiplantae; phylum Streptophyta; class Magnoliopsida; order Zingiberales; family Zingiberaceae; genus Wurfbainia; species Wurfbainia villosa. Next base: position 94,867,299 of record CM045988.1, read on the forward strand.
TCTAATCCATCACCTAACCTAGTGATGTGACCCGGTAACCCAATCAGAGTTCACAACAGTGACCCTAACCACATGTACTTAACTGAACATCCATCAACCAACACACAGTAGGGTTCATAATTCATATCCGTGATAAATAAACGATGAATTAACAACAATATATCTCAAAGGTCAAGGCTAAGTACAAGCACATGATTAAATAAGAGTAGATTCAAGATCAAAGGTATTAGCATAAGTCCAAATTCATGCACTGGAATCAGTCAAACTACCTAACCAGGGTAGATATTACCCACCTGATACGAAGCTCGTAATAGAAATCCTCACAGCTGTGGACCTGTTTCGTATCCCAAACCTGCACATAATACCAAACTATGATTAAGTTTTATTACATAACGAATGATCGAATCAAATCCTACATCGACTCTGTATCCCGATCAACTAGAGTCATCTAGATATCCAATTATCCTAATCAAGCCTTCACATCTATCCACATATTGCATCACCAGGCAACCACCCTATCAGATAAACAAAACAACCAATGGTATAAATTCATAAACATCCAAATCTAGACTTACCTTACACCGCATCAATTCTCATAACTTATCTGAAAGAATACCCTATTCCATAACTCACCTAGTGTAGCTTCAATCACAGCTGTCCAAATCCAAATATAGGTATTAGATCTGCATCAACCAACCAAGTCAAGCAAAACATAACTCAGATCATCCTCATTACCTACAATCAGCTATAATTATCACACAACAACTGTAATTCAATCCAACTCTACACTTATCTTGCTTACCATCACCCACACAACTTCAAATCCATCAACCTGCCATTGAGATACAAGAGTAGCATTCATCCACCTCATCTCGGAATGGATCTGGGATTTCTAGAGCAATCTCTGGTACACTGATCGAGCCACCAACGACCACCGCCACTTTAGATCTCAACAACAGCCCCGGCAAGGCCGGCGATGGAGAACTCCGGCGGTGATGCGACAACGACCATAAACAGAAAAGAAAAGGCAGCGAGGGTCCGAGCTCGATAAGTTAGGAAGAAGAACCGGCGAGTGAAAGCTCGGAGAAGAGAAGAGCAGCATCGTCGGCGAGACAAGCGGTGACGGCGACCCTACTCACGGTCGGTGCTTCGCTCACATCAACGAGGTGACCCACTGCGGCAGGTGGCTGATCGAGCTAGCTCGGTGGCCGTGGAGGTCATCCCTTGCGCCAAGGCAAGCTGGAAGAGCTTGTTGTCACCGAGATCGAGAGGGAGAGGCATCAACGGCAAAGAGATCGAGAGCAGAGGTGTCACATGAGTATCCGTGAATAGTTCCTATATAATCTATATAATTCATGAATGGTTCCTATATAATTTATGAATGGTTCTTATATAATCTATATAATTCATCCGTGAGTATCCGTGAATATTTTTATTATCTATCGTTCAATCAAATGAGCACTATAGTCAATCCTTGAACTCTAGGAGATCGAACGATGGATGATAGAGTTATATATCTAATTTTTTTCAGTCTTATGGAAGGGCAGTCTATTTCTTTGTATCTTAAAAGAAAATGGTTGAATCCCAATTACACACAATTAATAAGAAATATTGTGCCAAGTTTTGGACATTATATGCCCAAGTGAGAGAGGCAATTTGGTCCCCACGGGGATGACGTGGTAGCTAAGATATGACGGTGCTTGTAGAAGTGATATGGATCGATTCGGAAGAAGGTCTAAAATTTTTTTCTGAATTTAGATGATCCTCACGTGTCTTGTCTATCACGTCAAGGTCCATAGAACCCTCCATGATTTACCTCCTTCACAATAGCCGTGGGACAGGCCGGTGGGGGGCCGTTAGGGTGGCGGTTCTAACCTTTTGCACGAGAGAGACAATTCGAATAATACATCAGTGTCTATTTTGTTATAGTTTTATACTGTTATAATTTATTACAATTAAACATAAAAATTTTGAAAACTTATTTGTAGAGATAACAATAATATGGTAGTTTCATTGCTTAATTTGCAGCTAATCGAGATTGAGAAGTCGTGCAAGATCGAGAAGCTAGTTGAGTACCAATTTACTGAGAACTTTGGCCTCGACACTACGCTTCTCACTCGGCTCCCGAGTACACACAGAGCTTTCTTGAGCACTTCGGCCTGGACATTTGCTTCTCACTCAGTTGGGCAATTTCTCGAGCAACATTCCCAAGTAGAGAGTAGCTTCCTGAGCAACGTCCTCTGTCTCGACTTGGTAGTAACTCCCGAGCACCACCTTGCTTCTCGAGCTTGGTTCGTGCGCATGACAATCTCCCGAGCACCCTCAGAGCTCGCTCGACTCACGTCGTAGCTCCAAAGCTCCCTTGATGATAGGTGCTCAGCAAATTGGTACTCAGTCGGCTTCTCGATCTTGCATGATTTTTCGATCTCGGCTAGCTGTAAACTAATTAAGCGGTGAAACTATGGTACTATTGCCATCTCTACATATAAGTGTTCGGACTTTCCGCAAGTTTAATTGTAATAATTTATAACAAACTTAAAATAGATCCATATATAGTCTCTTGAGATGACCACAAAATAAGTTGAGATAACAATAGCAAAGCCTACTTCTTAACATGTGAGTGCCCCCTCTGTAACAATTGAGATAGTCGCAATTAATCACAGGGATAAGCCAGAGAAGTTCATTAGATTGAACTTCAAGCGGTGGCAACAAAAAAATGATTTTTCACTTGACCACGCTTGATCTGGCTCGATTTCTAACAAAAGAACCTTCTAAGATATCTGAGGGCACGAGTGATGTCCAAACCTTCATTGCTATAGAGGCATGGAACCACTTAGAGTTTCTTTGCAAAAACTACATTTTCAATTGTTTGACGAACGCGGTGTATAATGTGTACTGCATGAAAAAATCAACTAAAGAACTGTGGGAATCCTTAGACCGAAAATACTGAATAGAAGATGATGGGGTCAAAAAGTTTGTGGTTGGCAGATTCCCGGACTATAAAATGGTGAAATCCAAGATGGTAATCAACTAAGTCCAAGAATTTCAAGTAATTCTGCATGAAATTCACATGAAAGGCATAGTGTTGAATGAAACCTTCCAAGTGGCTGCTACGATAGAAAAGTTGTCGTCTCGATGAAAGGATTTTAAAAATTATCTGAAACATAAGAGGAAGGAGATGAACATCGAGACACTCATTGTCCGACTCCGGATTGAGAAAGACAATAGGAGCTCCAAGAAATGATTGTTTACTCAAGCGGTTGTTAAAGTCAACGTGGTCGAGCATGGTGAAAACTCGAAATGGAAGAAATCTAAGTCTTCCAAGCTGGAACCCAAGGGTGACATCAGCAAGAAGAAGTTTACCGAGAAATACTTCAACTGTGACCGAGTCGATCATAAATCTTCGGAGTGCATGCAGGAAGCCTAAGAAGAAGAAGCAAGAGACCAATCTAAATGAAGTGGATGACCTTTGTGTGCCGACGATCTATATACATTGTGATAGTCAGTCAGCGATTGATCGAGTACACAGTCATATCTATAATGGTAAGTCTAAACATATATATGGTAGACATGACACCATTAGACAACTACTCTCAATGGAAATTTTTACTATCGACTATATAAAGTCAAAAGATAATTACGAATCTACTAACCAAAGGGAGATCCTAAGAACTAGGTTCAAAGGGACAACCTAAATATACTAACTAAGTAAAATCACTGTAGGGGGAGGGAGGCATGACCTAATGGAACAATGATAGAATGAATGTTAACTACATGACTTTTGATGATGTAGGAGAGTAATGTGGAATACTTTGGACCTATGTGAGATATGTGAGAAAGAAGTGATATCGCTTTGAAGAAAATTGAAGGCATAATTTTTAAACCATTTCATAGAACCAGACATGTTCATAGCCAAGAATGAACACACTCATGAGAATTGAACAATATTAGAAAAAGTCCCGTGTGAAATATGTCAATACGTACACGAATAGTCGAATAGTTCAAAGACGTCGAGTATACTAATCAACCAATGAGCAAACATATTCTCACAAGGAAATGTTTAAAGGGTAAACCTACCTGTCCTATACTGGACTTAGCTACAGAAAGCTATCACAAATCAATTTTCATTAATGTGGAGGATTATTGTAGATTTGAATGGAAAATGATGGACATGGAGGCGTTCGTTTCACATCTTGGAAAGATTTGGAGAGTAATGTACACTTTAAATTGGTATGATAATGATCTTGAGCGAATCTGCAGGTCTGCGACTGACATTTCAAAATTAAGTTTTAAAAACTCGAGCGAAATGACAGATCCGTGGTTGACGTTTCAAAATCTAGCTTTTATTCTTCCATTAATAACTCTGAAAGTGAGAAGTGTGTGAAATTGTGAGATCTTTCTTATTATGTGATAGCCTTTTGGTGTGAGTTCTGTTCATTGTGAACAATCAGTGCTTGATCGTGTCCACGATTTTGATCGTTGTATCCTAGAAGACAAACGCTCGATGAAACCTCGAAAGCACTCTGAGAGGAGGACGAATTTATTTTAGAGACACTGTGTGTTACGCATATCTCGACGCTACCTTTTTCACTCGGCTCCCGAGCACACACAATGCTTTCCTGAGCACTCTAAACTCGATGCTACACTTCTCACTTGACTCCTGAGGACGCACAATGCTTTCACAAGTGCTTCTCGCTCGACTCGGTAGTTTCCCGATCGAGCATCCTTCCATTTAGCAAGCAGTTCTCGAGGACCCTTCCCGAGTAGCGAGCAATTCTTGAGCAGCCTTCCCGAGCAACATTCTCTGTCTCAGCTCGGCAACAACTCCCGAGCACCTCCTTGCTTCTGGAGCTTGGTTCGCACACGCGACAATCTCCCGAACACCCTCAGTGCTCGCTCGGCTCGCGTCGTAACTCCAAAGCTCCCTTGACGATAGGCATTCGACAAATTGGTACTCAGCCAACTTCTCGATCTTGCATGATTTTTCGATCTCGGATGATTTTTCGATCTCAACTAGCTGCAGACTAAGTGACGAAACTACAGTATTATTGTCATCTCTACACATAAGTTTTCGGACTTTCCTCAAATTTAATTGTAATAATTTGTACCATATACTTCCAATAAATTGATTGTTGGCATGTGCGAAAGATGTAAATTAATTTAGTACATGAAAAAAAAAAATATCGGCATGGAAGAGCTGGAAAGCATCTGCCGCTTTGGGTGCGAAAGAGATAGGAGATAGAAGAGGAGAGGGCCATGACTAATTAATCATGCAGCACACCACAGCAACTGGTTCGGTGGGTAAGGAACATGGACCATCTACTCTTTGTTTTACACATGGAGATGTCCGACTTCAGCCATCTTAATCTGAGGCTTCAGGCCAATTTCCTTGGAGTCGATTCTTTTGCAAAATATGTAAGCCGACATTCAGATTCTGATACTTTCAATACTAATTAATGCTCTTAATTTTTGCTTCAGGAAATGAACATGAAATCCACAGTCATATTGTATCGTTTCCAATACAATTTGTATTGAACATCAGCTAGTTAAAACTAAGTTCTGGATCCATGCGTACGTATTAAACATCAATTAATTAACATTTAACAAATTAGCAATATATGTAGTATGTACCCCTCTGGTCTGGTGTGAAGAGTGCCAAGTCATTGTAAGTGATTAAGGAAACAGGGGGTGGGACAGAGGCCTTATCCATGTTCCTGCGTGGCCCTTCACAGGGATGGCGAACCTCATGTGCCACACCGTACTCTCGGCCATCCTGCGTGTGCTCAGATTTTTGTACTCATGTTCCTTTTTTTAATCTATCTATCTATCTGCATATTTTTCCTTCCCAGGTTGGTCCAAAGAAGATAATAGGGACAGACAATGGCTTCCACGAACGTGAGCGTGAAACCCTCCAAAGAGATCTGCCTGTCCTCATTTGGAAAACGCAGCCCTACGAGCATGAAATATAGTCAGCAATGGCTTGCTAAAAGATTTGATTGGATCTTCCAATATTACAAAAGTATGGCGTTCTCCAAAAAGGCTTGTATTTTTTTTTTCTCTCCTATAATCGAACTTCTTTTCAACAGATTGGATGCCAAGGAAATATATTTCTCGCTGCTAAACGATGGAGAAGCATGGGTGAATCATTATTATTTTAGAATGGCACAAACACACAAAAGTTTCAGGTGCTGATGGCTCAACCTCGGAACTTGTACCGTAACGAAGAGAGAGCCATATGACCATTAAAGCTTGGCCATGGAGTTCTGAAGCACTCCTGCTTTCTCAATCTGATCAGTTGAACTGCATTTCCTATTGGTCGGGGACTATAGTTCTCCTTCGATTTGTTCTTTTTGCTGACAGAAGAGGAGAGACGACTCTGAGCCATCTGATACTATGAGAGTAAGGACTGGCGACGTGAAAGTGAATGCGGTAGCTTAGTTTTCAGTAATTAATTGTTCTTGCTTTCGTTTTACAGATCTTGAGTTGGGTGCAAAACAAGTTTCAGGAACGGCAGGAGAAGAAGAGACTAGATGATGCCGTGAAATCAGCTCATCTACCTCATTGTTAAGCGTTGCTTTTCTTTCGTTCTTTCTTTCTTTATTCTGAATTTGAAGCTATAATGTTTGATCAAATTCCCGAACGCATAACACATCCAAGGAAGCGTTGGTCAGTAAGAAAGTGGTTGAAAAACAAGTTTAAATTAATAAAATCTCTTTTCTGCTACGCTCTTCAGGTTCTTTACCTGATGATCCAAGGGAAGAATCCAAAGATTGGCCACAATCACTACTAGCAATTGGAACATTCGGTAACACTGAAATCAAGGAAGAATCTCACAGTGCTCATCCCTTCCGATGTATAGACCCTTCACAAGACGTATTTGATTTCGGTGTTGAAGAATTCAACCAGTTAAAGCAAGAGCTAAAAAAGTTGCTCTCGCTCAAGTCAAAATCCAACTCAAAATCCAGCAGCGGCAGTAACGGATCAGAGATCATGGAAGAGGGCAGAGGAAATATGCCATTAAATAGATTTCTGAATTTCCCATCGAGATTGGGGGTCGATAAGACATTGAGTAGGAATCTGGAGAGCTTGGCAAGTGACAACAATGGTGATATCTCCCCGAGTACAAAGAGGATCCTGGTCAGCAAAGTGAAAGATATGTTGCTGGAAAATCCTAAAGCACTCAAGAAGAAATCAATCTCTTTTATCATCAAGAAGATGTTCGTATGCAGCAGTGGATTTGCACCAACGCCAAACTTGAGGGATCCAATTCCAGAGTCAAGGATGGAGAAGGTAACATTCGAGGTTAACATATTTTGTCGTGTTAAAATTTTAATTATTATTGTAAAATTAGTTTCTATAGTATTATTTGTTCTCCCTTCAATGATGCATTACTACACATGCTGCAAGGCAGATGGTAAGAGCAATTCTCACCAAGAAGATACACCAGCAAAGTTCTGCTCCAACTGCTTCAAAGAAGTGCATTGAATGTAAATCAACAGAGGAGACACAGGAGAAAGCACAGGGTGGAGAAGAAGGGGATGATAAGGGCAAGGATAAGTGTAAATGGGTCAAGACAGATTCAGATTGTGAGTCTAAAAAAAAAAAAAAATAGATTTCTGATTTTATTTTATTTTTGATATGTTTGTTCTGTATATTTGAATGCATATGTTTGCACTTCTTGGTCTCCAGTTATTGTTCTAGAGATCTAGGAACCCAGTGACCATCATTTTCATGGTAAGTTGAAAAATAAACTGAAACATATTAAAGAAGATAATATTGATTTTATCTAGATGTTAATTTCCTTGCTTCTTATATGCTTTGCAGGTTCATGAAGTTTCTCTCCAATAAAACACATGAACACCACGAAGATCATAATAATAATGCATATGGGGAAGCAGGAAGTGGATTATAAGTGGCATTGCTGATATCTGCTCGCTACTTTTGAGCAATGGAGTGGCTTGCGCTTCTAAACATGGAAAGAACAAGTAGATTGAATCTTAGCATGATGAACAAAATGCACACTGCTTGTAACTTTTCCTTGTCGTTTATCTCCAGATTTGCAGAATTTGATTTTAAAAAAAAAGTAACTTGTGTTTTTTTTCTTTGATGAATTATGTACAAAGACATCATCATTATTAGAATAATGCACAAGACAAATGGAGAGGAATTCCTAGCGAATCAATTATTTTATTAAACGAATCAAATGCACAATAAATTTAATATTGATTTAGTATTATCCACAGGTTAAACTATTGCAAAATGGTCACATTTGCTTATATCTAATTGATTAAAATTGTAAGTGCCAATGCAAGCATCTAGCACATGTGCAGCAGTATTTGATAGTTCAGTTTTTTTTTTAATAGCACCGTTCTTCAGCTGCTAGAATGTTAAAGATTATCAATTTCTTTCGGGATGTTAAATAATTTTCAAATGAAATATATCCAATTAATCATCAGAATAAATTAATAAATACTTGTACGGACAATTTACAAATATATTATGATTCTTCATGAGTTAGTTATTAGTTTTAAGAGTCAAAAATCTACCGTGATTTATCTCTCTTACGATGGTCCGAGAGCGAACTGATAGAGACCGCTAGGTTGATGAATTCCAACCTTTATATCATGATTGAAAATGAAACCATAAATATCTTAGAGTCGAATTCAACATCCTATCATTGCATCGTAGCAATGTGAATGAGTTTCTAATTAAAAATTTTTATTTTTATTTTAACTTTTATTTCGTATAATCTGCTTCGCAAAAATATTTATCATTTGTTTTAGTAAAAAGATAATTACGTTGGCTCTAAAACCTCTCACCGTCAATTTTTTTATGATGATAAAAAGAGATAAATTATGAAGGACTCTGCTCCTTAATATATTGATCAGAAATGACAGAGAATTTTTGAATCCAAATAAAAATTTTAAATTTTAAATTTTAAATTTTATATTAAAAATCGATTCTATTCTAACAATATCTGTACCATTCTATTGAACGGACCGGCCCGAGGGCAACATTTATCATTTGTGCAGCGAGCTAGGAATGTTAGATACGGTCACCATTTGGCCACGCCAAGCCATTCTATCTCCCAACCTTCCAACACATGAATCAACCTTAAAGCCATCATCTCCAAAAGGAGACACAGAGATACTGAGACTTTCCCTCAAGAGCTTCACCAGCATTGTCCATGGCCTACACCTCTCTCCTCAAACACCCTCTCACGCTCCTCCGAGCTCCCATCAACAAGTCGCCCCCTTCGCCTGCAATCCCCTCACTCTCCAACGCAACGCATTCCCAGTTCTTTGGCATCAGGCTCTCCACTTCGTCCCTCCCAAACCCTTCTCGCTCCCCCAAGAGGCCGGTGCTCATTTATGCAAAGGTACATCTTAGTTTCTCCCTTCTCGTGAACAAATTGAGATTTTCCACTGCACAGTGACAATATTCAGCCTGGACTTTGTTGAATGTGTGCATGTTTGTAGGTGTCCAAGGGGGATGCGCCTCCGTCCTTTTCTCTGAAAGATCAAGATGGGAAAAATGTGTCTCTTTCTAAGTTCAAGGGCAAGCCAGTTGTGGTCTACTTCTATCCTGCTGATGAGACTCCTGGATGCACCAAAGAGGTCAGGTTTCAATTAGCAGTTGGTTCTTCTAATTACCTAGACGATATGAGACAAATTTCGACTTGTGATTCCATGACTTTGGATTTGCCTAAACATCTGTTTAAATAGACAATTAATTTTGGTCGATACGTAGGCTTGCGCCTTCAGAGACTCCTACGAGAAGTTCAAAAAGGCTGGAGCCGAGGTTGTGGGAATAAGTGGGGATGATCCTTCCTCGCACAAGGTAAGCGAGATTCTAAGATATAATTCAAGTAAGACTTCCACTGAACGAAGTTTGTTCTTGAAAATTTCTAAACAGGCATTTGCCAAGAAGTACAGACTGCCATTTACCCTGCTAAGTGATGATGGAAACAAGGTGAGGAAGCAATGGGGGGTGCCTTCAGACTTCTTTGGATCACTGCCTGGTAGACAGACCTACGTGATTGATAAAAATGGAGTGGTTCAACTTGTCTACAACAACCAATTCCAACCAGAGAAGCATGTCGATGAAACACTGAAGCTTCTTCAGAGCCTATGAGATATACTCTTCAGCTTACTTTGAAGGACGATGTAATCAATTACTGTGACATTGATTGATTGATATCTCCTGCTTTATCAAGTGTATTTTTGGTATGCGATTTTTCTACTGAAGTCATATCGTGCCTGTTTACTCCAAAAGATAGACAAAGGAATGAATTGCATAAGAGTCGTATCTTTCCTTGTTTACCTCGTTTAAAAATAATCCACATTCTAAATCTTTCTGCGAGTCCATTTTTTTCACATTTGCTCGTCTGCTTTAAATCGGGCTAAATGAGTTTCTATTCTTCGGTCGGAATTCTGGAGTCCTCTCGATGGTCTGCTAGCTAATTCCGGTGGCACCACCACGAGCAGCCTGCATTTCACCTTACCGTCGTTGCACAGGAATCACAGCAGCCACGGTTACAGAATCACAGGTGTTGCCCACGAAACCATGGCTGCAGTGTAGCCGCGTGTTTGCAGCCCATGAAATTGTGACGCCGCGTATAGCTACGAAATCGCCGCCGCCGAGCCACGAGCTCACGACCCCAATGACCGTGAGCTCCGGCCTGGCCGCAAGTGCGCGGCCAGCCTCCGTCAGCTCCGCACAGGGCCTCACTGATTGACGTTCTTCCATGAGGTCCGCACAGGGCCTCACTGAATGCCCGCCTTCTTGCTTAGGAATCATCACCGTGAATGCAGAGTCTAGATGACTTAGCTTCAAGTGTACCCTTGTACAATTTGTCGAACATGTTAGAAACAATTTGTTGGATTATGTCTCAGCAGGATATCAAAAATTTAGAATTTAAAGCATCAAGGTTTGGTAATTTTAATCCAACCAAACTTTTTCCTGCATATTCAATCGTCTCCTGATCTGCGAAGAGAGCTGCTTGCTAGGCTTTGCAGGTGGGATTTTCTTTCAACTCTAGTTTAGAGAATTTCTTCAAGATGATTTTTTTCATATTTTTGAGTTCCAAACTTTCAGCAGAATTTAAGGTTTTGTGTTGTGCCAATTGATACAACCCATCAATGTTCTTCTCGTGGACCATATGTGTCCGAAGATATAAGGAAGATAATCTAAATTTAAAATTATAAATCAATTTCGATTTATTTTTTGAGCGGCTTAATCTTAAATTGTCGACTTGAAAATTAGATCAAGTCGAGCTATTAAGTTCGAGTGGATAGTCGAATCGTCAAGGTCGAGTACTCCAAAAATTTAATTAGGCAAAGTCGGATCCCTGAGGTTGAGTGCTCCCGACTGGACAATCATATCCTCGATGCCAAGTGCTCCAAAGATTCAATTGGACAGTCGAGTCTCCGATATTGAGTGTTGTGTGCCCGAACAAATTGTTCAGAAACTTAGTAGAGGTCTATGTTAAATGTAGATTCCTTAAAACATATTCGTCTCGCTGTCATAGTACTTTGAGGTTATTATGGGTCGTCCATTTTCCAAAATACAAAAGCGAACTGCGATACTCACCAAGCCCAATTGCACCAACACTATATTTGCTTGTTTTTATTGTTGCTACCTCTATTGTAAGAAGTTTCTTCACCTCCGGATTATTTCCGATAAAGAGAAAGAGTTAGTGGTGATGCATCACTAGAGCTCATTCTAAAGCTCGACCATGGAGTAGGAACTAGGGTTCCGAACCATGTAAAATTTTATGTTGTGTTTGTTGTATTGTGTATTTGTATTTGTATTTCCGCTGCGCACTAACACTTATAGACAAGCACGCTAAGATCCTTAATAACGTGCATGATGCACAGTAAAGACGAATACACAGTGTTATGCTCACATCTCCTCACAGTCGGTGTCCATCAAATTTCGATCGATATCGAATTTTGGTCGGATCATGGTTAGATTGCGGTCATTATCAGCCATTGCATTGGCGATCACAATTCGGTTGGATTCCGATCGCAATCACACTTAAATCTGACTGCGATACGACTAGATTATAGTGTCAGCCAGATCACAGTCGGATTCTGGCCATATTGCAGCCAGAATTGGCCACGTTTGTGGCCGCCAACTGCTGCGCTGGCGGGTGCATTTCGGTTGAATTCCAATCGCAATTTGGTCGGATTCCGATCGTAATTCGATCGGAATCTGCCCGCGGTCTAGTTGGTCAGGTCAGTAGTGCGCGACTACGTTCTCCACTGTCAAATCAAATGGGATTGCATAGTAATAAGAAATGCATAGTACTTCTACCGTCTATGACCTTCTTCTTCAATGGACACTATAGTCCAACCCCTAAACCCTTTGGGATCGTCATTGTCGACCCTCCGACTGACCTGTGGGCGGATTGATGTCGGAATTAAGCCAAATTGCAGTTGCTGGTGACCACAATTGCGTCGGATTCCAACCATGATTCAGCCGGATCATGGCCGAATTGCGGCTGCTGGCGTTGTGGCCACTTGCAACTGCAATTCAATAGATTATAACCTCAATCTGGCCAGAATCTAGCCGCGGTCCAGTCGGACTCCGATGTCGACTGGATTCCGATCGAATCGCGATTGAAATTCAATCGCTTGATAGCGATGTCAGGTGCACAGTGGGTGGTGCTCAAAGGCCACCGTGGAAGTGTGTCAATGATGGAGGTTACCGCATATATATATATATATATATATATATATATATATATATATATATATATATATATATATATATATATATATATATATATATATATATATAGGAATGCATAAAAGAATTCATACACACACATCACAACTCATCTGTGAGTACCTTCATTATCCACCGTCCGATCTCTTAGAGTTCAAAGATTGAGCTATAGTGCTTACTCTATCGAATGGTGGATAATAAAGGTGCTCGCGGATGAGTTGTGTAGGGGATCATCCCCCCCCCCTTCCCTCCGCCCTTCTCTCTCTCTCTATATATATGTTTTGCTATAAAACTCATCCGTGAACACCTATGAGCACCTCCATTATCCACCGTATAATTCTCTAGGGTTCAAGGGTTAGGCTATAGTGCGCACCCGATCGGATAATGGATAATAGAGATGTTCATAGGTGCTCACATATGAGTTGTGTGTGTGTGTGTATATATATATGTTGGGATGTATACTGAAAGCTTAGTCTTTTTATGGACTTCTTCATTTTGGAATAAGAATCACATGATCATTGTTTGCATATTTATAGTTATGCATGTTGTCTGATACTTTACATTGTATATAATATGGTGTGTGGTGTCACACAGAAGATCATGTTATCAGTTCCTTGTAGAGTATAAGTAGAGACTCACAACCAAGATGGTTTTGGACAAACCATTGGCATGGTTGTAGTGTAATTTGGTATTGATTTATCTTGACCATAGAATTACACTAGTACACTTTATGTGTATTGAGCATGACCGATTTAAAGGTGATTAAATTTATTGCTGACTACATAATTGAATTAGACCTCGGATATTATGGTGTACATACTCTTAATCCCGATATAATAACGGGCACATGTACTTAATATTTATTTCTTTGATTTACCAATGAGCGAGATTTATGGGTTAAATCGATAGGCTCAGTAAGTTAGAAAATAATATTATTTATATGGTGTGTCGTTGATTATAGGAGGAAACTGTGTCCTATGTATTAGGATGATGATGTCCCCTTGAGGAGCTCATAAAGATCATCATGTAAATCCTGCAGGTGGACTTGGTCCAGCATGATGATAAGGTTAAGTGGTACTACTCATGGAGTTAGATGTTAATTAATTAATTATCAGTAAATTAATTAATTAATGGGCATTCGATATCTTAAATACGGGGAGATATTTGTACAATTAATATGTTGAGCTCATATATTATGGGGTTGGTGAGGTAGATCAATGATGATCGCTTTAGTAGAATGGATCATCATTAATGGATCGGGTTTGGATCCATTGGGTGGCCAAGATCCAACTCCTCCTCATGGTCCCTATCGTAGCCTATTAAAATCCTTATGAAGCCTAGATCCAACGGATACAATTAAAAGGAGGCTTGGGCGAAATCTATATAAGGAGTGGAGGAGGCTTGGGCAGTAAGAATAATCTTTAGAGATTAGGGTTTGCTTCCAAGGCTTGGGCGACAAGCAAAGGTTGGCGTTGGAGGTGGCTAGGGTTTGCTTCTCCTCTTGGGCGACGGAAACCTAGGATAGCTTCTCCTTTGGCCGACGGCAACAAGCCTTCCTTCTCCATTGCCGGTGCCTCCTGCTTTTTCTCCTTGGTCGGCAACAACAAGAGCTTCTCTCTTGGCCGACACCCACCTCTCTTTCTTCCTCTCCTTGGCCGACGACAGCAACCAAGCTAGGTGACTTGGTGGTCAGCACTAGATAGGAGAAGAAGATCTCGATTATCTTCCCTTGTTCGGAGTGAGCAAGGAAGGGGAGAACGTGATCTAGGAGGCTTCGATTCTTGAAGGATCGTCGCTCAAACGACGTCCAAGAAGAGGATAGGTCATACGATAGAAGATCAAGAGGTAAACAAGAGGTATAATTCTTGTTTAAGTTTCTTTCTTATTTTATGCAATTTGTTTGTAATTGTATGATCATATACCCCGAAGATAAACGCAAAAATCGACGATCTGTTCATCATCTAATCCGCGACTAATCGAGAAAAAGAGTTAGATTGCTTGAACAATAAGTTTGTTCAAGCAACGACTCAAATCGAGAAGCACGATGATGAATCGGTTGCTTGGGTAATCCTTTTTCGTCCGGATTAATTTTTTTAATCCAGGGACGCGAGATAGGATCGCCATGCACAAGCGACCAAGGCGAAGGAAGAAGCGAAGCTTCGACAACTTTCAATATAAGAGAGAGAGAGAGAGAGAGAGAGAGAGAGAGAGGAATGTTATGAACACCTCGATTATTTATCGTCCGATCTGATGCACACTATAGTTCAATCCTTGAACCATGGGAGATCGGACGGTGAATAATAGAGATGTTCATGGGTGCTCACGAATGAATTGTGTAGGATAACATTTCTATATATAGAGATATATTATCCTACATAATTCATCCATGAGCACCCGTGAGTACCTCCATTATTTACCGACTGATCACTTGCACACTATAGCCCTATTCTTGAATCCTATGAGATTAGACAGTGGATAATAGAGGTGCTCACAGATGAGTTGTATAGGATAATATTTTTTTTTCTCTATATATATTTTATAAGATAGATATCTATGTGTCCATATACGAATACATAGTAATGGAGAATGCATAGTATCTCACCGCTCGCAACCGCGAATGCATAGTAATGGGGAATGCATAGTACCTCAATCGCTCGCCACCGCTCAACATCTCTCCGTCGTGGGCAGATCTCTTTAGGCCACATTGTGATTTGGCCGCTTCACGTCCATGATTTGGTTGGAATCTGACCACAATCCGACCACATCCCGTGGCAGTTGGATCGTGGTCATGTCCCATCGCAACCAATTGTTGTTGCATCCCTTCGCGGTTGATCACGGCATAGGCGATCCTATGGGATTTAGGGATTGGGCTTTAGCACAATCTGACTGTCGACGAAGATGATGAGTGCACTGTGTATTTTCATTTACTGTGCATTTCTCATTCGCGTCAGATCATGCAAATCGGACAGTCACACACGAATGCGCAAGATAAGTCCGACAGAATATTAGCGCTCTCTCTCTCTCTCTCTCTCTCTCTCTCTCTCTCTCTATTTTTTTGCTCAAGATCTCAACACCTTTTATAGGAGTGTCTCCTCTTTGTTGGTCGAATAAAAGTCATTAATTGGTTATATACGTTAACAGTTAAATGTCAGTCATTTCGAACGATAATTATGATTTTTCATTAATCATATTAATGTATGCATTATAATTGAGCAAAAAATAATTCACATGATAAAATATCAATTCATTTGCTTGGATAAATTATATTTTGACCGATTTGACATTCGATGTATACTGATCGTGTTTATATATGAGTCAATTTGACTCAATCAATTCAGATATCAAACCCCTAGTTTGCACCCCTGCACAAAAGAGAACTTCTACCTATATATGTGTTGTCTGTCGAGACGGAGATAGTGAGGTATCTCGGTGGCGAGAGCAGCAAGGATTGACAACTCGGACAGAAGGAGATGACGTGGAGGGAGAGTGGTGACAGGCGAAACACTGTCTTGGCTGTGAGCCGAGCCGAATGGAACGAAGCGGGCCGAATGGCAGGGCCTGCAAGATAGAAAGTGGTTAAGGGCGCCGAGAGAGATCTCGACAAGGACCCTCTGACGCTCAAGGTAGGAAATTAGTAAGAAGATGGAGAAAGGAATGGAGAAATGAGTTGAGAATGCACGAACCTCTTCCTTCTTCTTCAAGATAGATATATATAGAAGAGAAATCTTTTGCCAAATAGTACAGTCGGTATAGGCGGTATGACTTCATAATGTATTTATGCCTGCTCTAAAAAGTAATCGGGGACATTACCCTCATAAATGCCGCAAGCGCGTGGGCTGTAATTAATTCTCATCGTATGGTTGATGAGAGACAACTCTTTATTAATACGGTAGATAGGTTTATGAAAAATCGATATGGGTCTCTGTTCCTTGGTCGGAGGGGAATGCTGATAAGGATTGCTTCGCTGGCCATCTGAACAGGAAATATCCGCGCACGTCCTCTGACTAAATAAGATAAATCATGTATTGAGAAATCATACATCTAAGATAATGTGCCTTTGCCGATATATGAGATGATGACCGAGATGCGGACGTCTGGAATAAAATATGGCCAAGCCGATATGCGAGGCGTCTGGAATAAGATATGACCGAGCCGAGACGCGGGACATCTATAATAAGATATGGCCGAGTCGAGACGCGGAGCGTCTGGAATAAGATATGACATGATACTGGCGATTATATGTCTAGTCATAAGTTAGTTTTTTCCCAATATGTATTTATTCATAACCTAAAATAATACAAATTAAATCGATCGTTAAGTTTTAAAAATTTTAATACATGAGTAAAATCTCATAAACAATAAAATTTCCTTCGTTTTTTTTTTCCATTCACATTTATTTCTAACACTCATTGAGTGCACTCTTTTGAATGCCAAGTGACCTTTCAATCATACCTCTGGATTGACGCTTCTACTCGGTGTTTTGACCTGTTTCAACCCATACTGCTACCTGACGCAATCTTCTCTCTCCCTTTAGCCCGAACCGCCTCTGCCTCTGACGACCATCTGCCCCCAACGGCGACCTATTTGATACCTCCCGACCAGGTCCACAATGATTCGATTTCTCGCGACGCAGCCAACCTCCTTGCCGTGGACGATGCGCAACCGTCCGTCTTTGGCAAACCCCGATCGTGCTCTCTGATAACTTCCATTATCATCCCCTTGTCCCCTTCTTTGCTGTCGGAGGACAGCTCACCTTGAATCAAGGGACGCCGCTGAGTCGCTGACGAGAAGTTAGCGGCAGCCTTCAAAGTAAGCGGAGATGGCAGGGTCACTTCTCTGCTGGCTCGGACGTTCCTACTCCGGCCCATTTAACTGGCGTATTTTTTACTTGAACATTTCAGAGTCCTAAAACTTTTGAATGCGAAGAGAAGAATATAAATAAATCACACTAAGAATATAATACACTTTTTTTTATATGAATATAAGATTTTTTTGTTAATAATTTTTTTAATTAAAGGTACTTTATGATTCTAAAAAAATTTAAACCTTTTAAAAAATATGGACGAAGAGAATGTACAAATGTTGGTTTAATATAAAATTATTATGTGAACTTATATTTAAAAAAAAATTATAAACTTCTAAACTTTATATTATTGTGATCTCCGTTATTTTTTTTCAAAAAAAAATCTATGGTTTTTATATTTTTAATATACTATTGAATTTATATTAATATTTATTTTTTATGTTTCTTTAAAATTTAGGCATGTTCTATGGATCGATTGGGAAGATACTGACACATATTTTTAGAATTCGGCCGAATTATATCCTAGATGGGTTTTTTTTTCGGCACGTTTTAACTCTTTTTTTCCTTTTTTTTTTAAGGAGTAGAATGAATTATCTCAAAAAAATTTACAAGTAAAACATAAATGATAAAGATGGGTCGATTATCTCTTCGACACTTAAATCAGTATCTAATGAAAAAAAAGAGAGATAATAGAATCGAAAAGAAAGAATAATAAGTGGAGAAAAATTAAAGAAAAAAATAATTTCTATGTATTATAATAGAGAAAAAAATCATCTCTTTCTTCTTTATCTTTGAAATTTTATATAATATCTCAAATATCTATTTTTCAACCAAGTTTGTTCACTTATAATATTATTTGAAAGGTTATTAAGGAACAATCATCACATCTTTCCTTCGTTGCACGTTCCATCTTTCCTATACGGGATATCAGAATATTTCAGATAGAGCGTGACGTGAGTTGTATTATGGAAGAGAACATATGCATGCATCAAGTGCTCAGCAAAATCATAATATTTAAAAAAACATATGATATTCAGGAGAACAAATAATACTATGGAAGACTAAATACTCGAACGAATAGATAATACTCGAGAAGACCATTAATCTTGGGCGAGCAAATTAAATAAAGCTCGAGAAAGCTAATAGTATTCAGGCGAACAGATAGAGCTCGAGAAAGCTAGCTAATAGCGAACAGATAGAGCTCGAGAAATCCAATAATACTCGGACGAACAGATAAAGTCCGAGACAATCATTAATGCTCGAACGAGTAGACACTGTAAAAAAAATAGTAAATAGAGATGATTTTTTTTTCCGTCGTTAATATCCAATATTCACCACTAAATAATATTAACGTCGATAATATTTCGTCGTAATAAGCTTGTCGCTAAGAGATTTTAGTGACGAAATTTTCATTTTTCGTCGTTAATATTAATGACGATGGAAAAAATATCGCAAAAAATAAAAATTTCGTCACTACATCTAGAATATCGAAAAGAGGAAAATCATTGATATTGGCAACAAAGTAAACCAATTTCGTCGCTAACAAATAGTCGACTAAAGCAGTCGATTGTCTATTATTTGGTCAGCCATAGAATATTTTTTAGGTGACTGATCGATCGGCTGACGGGTTTGCGACGAAATATATTCATTTCGTCACTATTTAGTAGTTGATTGATAGAGAAAAGCAGTCGACTGTCCATAATTTGGCCAACCACCGAATATTTTTTAGTCGATTGACCAGTCTAGTGAATCGTTTGTGATGAATTTTTATATAATTCATCGCAAATATCCTATAACAGGCAACTGCGTAATTTGAACAGTCGATTTGATATGCAAAATATTAGCGATGATATTAAAAATTTCATCGCTAACCGTGAAAATATAGATTTTCATAATTCATTTAATTTGTATTCGAAATCCTGTAATACAGCATCAATCACATAATTTAACTTAATAACATATAACTCAAACAATTTAACAAAAATTACATTTAACCACAACTAACATAACATCCAATTTTACAAATACATAAGTAGAAATCAAAACTTAAGTCCAAAACATTTAATTTCACAAATTCAAAAATATTCAAGTTCACAATTTCACTAGATCAAAAGAGAAATGTTACAAACTCTAAGATAGAGGAGAAGGTGGAGCTAAAGATGATTCGTGTATCAATTATTGTAAAGCTCCAAGTGCAAGCCTATTCAGAATTGCTTCAAATATATCTTGTTTTGATCTCATTGATGTCAACTTATCTTGGGTGCTAACTTATTGAACTCTGAGTGTCTCTTGCGCCCCTTCTAATCGTTGCTCGATGAACTCAAGTTTTTCACGCAGTGTTGCGTTAGTTAATCTGAAAAAGGAGCTGACATCCGAAGAAGTGGATCTAACTGATTTGGGCACACTTCCAAGTCCTCTAATATATCCAAAACGAACACCGCGCGAGGACTTGATCACAAACCTGATTTGCAATTTGGACTGCATCGATGTCCCCTCCGATTTCTTGTGATTGAATGTGCTCATCTCACAGTCTCATCATATTACCTTAAGAATAACAAACACATTATTAATATGTTTAAAAAGAATTATGCAAATTTAAAAATAATTTTACTAAATTATATCGATTATATCTTACATATGCAGTCTCGACCCTCTCTCCACTCCACCCTTTTGACGAGCTACAATGGGTTGTATTAAAGAGTAATCCGATCTTTTTTCTGTGACTGATTGGTTTAAAAAATATTATAATGTGTTAATATTAAAAATAATAAACAATATACTGTAACTATAAAGTTTGTATTTACACCGTTGTAACTATATTGAATGAGTGATTTTGAGTCACTTCGATGGGTAAATGGTAGTTGTGATCGATTTTGGGCATTTATTGCCAGTCGTCTAAGTATAACAAAATCTTAAATTCATCATTCAAGTATAACAAAATCCTAAATTTATCATTTAATCATAAAAATAATACAAAAAATATCATTGATTTTATTTTAAAACTCGGAAGAAAGAATCCGGAAATATCTAAGTCATCGGAGGTTGAGCTTGAGACATAGTCGAGAAGGATGTCGGAGCTAGAGACAAAGGCCAAGCAGGAGGGCGAAGCTGTCGTTGGAGCCGAATAACCGGGAGAAAGTCGGAGTTGGAACGAGAGAGAATCGTCAGAGAATCATCGAACGGAAGGGCGTTGGGTCAACCAGGAGAGAAGCCGAAGCACGAGACGGAGACGGAGACGGAAAGTAGAAACAAAAGACAGAGCAGAAGAGAATCATCGGAGCGGAAGAGAATCGTCGGAAGAGAGGAAGGAAGAGTTGCGCAGAAAATTTGGGGAAATATGGCCGGGCGAGGGTTTTTTCCACGTATTTTAATGACAAAACCATTTGATTAGTCGCTAATATTTATTATCTTAGCGGTGAACTTTACATTTTCGTCGCTAATATTATGAATATTAGCGACGAACAATAGATATTGTCGCAAAAATAGACACCATCAATTGACTGGTGGTGCCCATAATTTGGCCGACCATAAAATATTTTTTAGTCGACTAGCCAATAAATTGAATAGTTTAGACAACTATTTATTCATTTTGTCGCTAATCATCAGTCGATTGGTGGTATACGCTAGTCGACTGTCCATAATTTGATCGATCACAGATGTTTTTCACTCACTGGTCAATCGATTATCAGTATTGGCAACGAATTGTAATAATATCATTGCTAAACTTAAATATATCAGCGATAAAATATAAGTGTCATCACTAATACTCATCTGGAATACAGACTAGCGATGAATATTTTTAATTCATCTCCAATATTTTTTATTTTTGCGATGAAAAATTAAAATTTCATCACAAATCTGACATTATTCAGACAATCAATATTTTTAATACGTTTATTTACAACGATCATAAAATTCGTTGGTAATACCTACTATTAGTGACAAATTATTATTTCGTTGCTATTTTATTAATTTTTTGTAGTGAGATAGAGCCCAGAAAAGTCAATAGTATTCGAATGAGCAAATGGAGTCGGAAACAACCAATAACACTCGAACGATCAAATAGAGCTCGAAAAAATCAATAACACTCGTGCGAGCAAATAGAGTATGAGACAACCGATAACTCTAGGATAAACAGATAGAATCTGAAAAACCTCATCCCCACGGGGACGGCGCGATGGTAAGACAGGGTGTTGCTTGCAGAATGGACAAGGTTCGATGTCGAATGAGGGGTCTAAAATTCCTCCTAATTTCAGATGGATTCCTCCCTCTCTTGTCACCGTATCAAGAGACTTTGTCTCCCTCCCTCCTCCCACGTGATTTATCCTTTCTTTCGCCAGTGCTTTGGAACAGATGACAAGGGACTATTAGTTAGACAGATTTTCAACTTTTGTAGAATCTGGAAAACCCAATGGTAATAAATCACCGTCTAAAAATAATTAAACTATTCAGATAATCTTTGCTAAGCAAAAAAATTAAAAGAAAATCGTAAGCATGCCATGAAAGCAAATAAGCAAGACAAAGGTTAATATGAAATATATTAATTATAAAATTTATTAAACTAATTCGGATATTACCCAAATATTAAACTCAAATCCGTCTCATAAAATTGCAACCAAATAAAAAAAGGGGGAAAAAACCGCCTTGTAACTGTTATAATTTCTAATAGTTTTAACCGAGGATGTCAGAGTTTTATTCCCCCATGTGGACAATGAGCGAATGGGTGGCTTCACTTCACTACAAGCTAAGCCGACACCGCATGCATAAAAGGGGCGGACGACGAAGCGTAGAAAGAAAAAGCCTCTCTTTTTCCTCTCTTCGTCGCTAGGGCAATCAATCGCCAAACCAGAGAATGCTGTCGGTACAACGATAAGCTCATGACCAGTCGATGCAAATGACGCAGTTGCTACTGCCGGCTACAGTGAGTTCCTTTTTCTTCTCTCCGTGTGGCCCTGGTGGTGGTCGATGCTTCATCTTTTTTTGCCCTTTGATTCGGTCGTCTCATGCTTCCCTCTCTTGATCTCTTCCATCTTCTTGATTCCTGGAGTATATCTGCGCGGATCATTGCATGACAAGAAAGCGACGATCTTGGTGGCTGGGGCTTCCTTTCCTTGCTCCAATTTCTTCCTCCTTTTCTTGCTTCTGGGATTGTAGTATCCTTTTTTGGGGAAGATTTATTTCGCTGGCGCCTAATTATCCATAAAACCCCTTTCTCGATCCCGAGACCAAGCTCTCTGGATCCTGGGTTACGTTGTCTTAAGTAAAGTTTGCTCCTTTGGGGGGCTTGCATTCTTTCCACTCCTTTAGGGTCCCTTCCCCCTGATTCGGGATTTTGTTCTTCAATTTTTCCCCGTTTGGATCATGAAATGGGCTAAACGTGGCTGTAGTCTGAGATGACGTTATCATCCTGCTGTTGTCATCATCCTCTGGTTTGCTGCTCGAAATCGTCCGTCCGCTCTGACCTGCCTAACCCTCCGAAGTTACAATGGGGAGATGCCCAGCATACGTCCACAAAACCACCTCCAGTGCCAATTACGCTGGAGAAGAAGCCTTCTTGTGAGAATGTTGTGATCGAACAGAAGAGTGCAGATGAGGGGAAATGTGAAATCTTGCTGAAGAGCAGCCTAAAAAAGCCGAGAGTTTCAGATTCAGAACAAAACGTAAAGGGCAACGTTAAATGGCTGGACTTCTTAGGAAAGGAACTTGTTGATATCAAGGAATTCGAACCTACGTAAGTTTCTTGCCATTATTTTCTTATCTTGTTCATTGTGGCATATTTCGGATATAATTATCCAATAAGCTTACTTCTTATTTGCAGAAAACATATTCTGTATTAAGTTTCACGTTATTCTAGTACCGTCGACGGCCTCAATCCTTCATATTATTTATTTGTTTATTTAAAATAGCTATTTTTTGGTGAGTTTGACGGTTTTGATAATAATAATAAGAATAATAATGTGTAAGAAAAATAAAGTGGTAACTGGAATGTTTTAAAAATTTTCACATAAACAATGTTGTTCCATGCTGAAAAATGGTTATGCCACTTCAGGAAAATGTTATTCATATACTTTGTGGATTTGAGCAAGTAGAAAACTGTAAAAGTTAGCAATAATATAGTAATATGCGAGAAAATTAAATTGATAACTGGAATATCTTAAAATTTTCACGAAAACAATGTATATGTAAGCTGTTTACGAGCTCTTTCTTTGACAACTAAACATTTGAAGCTCTCTCTCAATGGTAAATCATAAATAAACAAGTGTCATGCTCTCTTAAATGTCATGCTCTCATTGGTATTGCTTGATGATATGTATTTCGAACTCATTGATCTTTTATGGGAGCATTAAATTATCAAATTCAAATTTTATTTACTGACCATAATTGTCAATCCACCTTTAGCTTTCTATATTTATTCTGTAACTATTTCATCTTCTTATTTCCAATCATTTTAAAATAAATCGCTCATTTTCTCTACCAATATAGCCAGCTTTTCTCTTTCTATATATCATGTTTTGATATTTTTTTATTCTCATGATATTGATCATTCCTGCATTTGGTTAATGTTTTATACTTTTTTTGGTATCATGTTATTGGTCGTTCCTATATGCGACGCAAAGGGTAATGGCAACTTGAGGAATAAACATTTTATTTTGTTTTCTAAATATCTTTGTTGAAAGTACAATTTAGCACGGAGAGTATTTTCTTCTTGGTTTATACTATGATAACTAATTATTTATGTTAATGGAATTTTTTTTACCTACATTGACTTAAGAAACGATGTAAAAATGTTTAATATATTTTTTTGAACACATTTATTGTTTAGTACATTTATTCTCGAGTATAAATATCAATAACTTTCTCCTTTATTCATATTTTAATATTGTTTTTTATTATTCAACCCACAGCGTGCATGTATTCAACTTGTTAAATTTGTTTGATTCTTGAAGGCTCACATATCATTGTATGTTTGAACGTGACATGCTTCTTCAATAACTAGTTCATTTTTTATTCGCTGAATAGCTAATTAATTCTGGATGTTTGTGTTGAACTATTCTTGAATGTTATTCCTAACACTTTTCTCATGCTCCCCACTGAAAAAAATTAAATGAAAGCTAAAAACTCGTGTATTGCCAAGGACTTGGAATGGAATGTATGGCCGTTTGGAGGAACTCTCTCTAGCTGTTTGGTAATGGAAATATATAAAATTGGCTACCTGATGTTAACTGTGGTATAGGTTCACTCACTGCCTGGCATACAACCGAAATTAATGTTTCTATCTTTTTGTCTACTCTCTTTGGCCTGGTAATGAAGGAGGGTAATAATGGCAGGAGGTAATTAGTTCATTTATCCATGAAACATCAAATATTATTATCTAGTTGTTTTTTTCTTTTAATATAGTGAACTACTTAAACTACTAATTCGAGCTTATATTGTTGACTAAAATTAATCTTGACTTGCCTTTCTGAATCTTACTGATCGGAGATACTGGTGATATTTTGTTCATACAAATTGTTCTTGCACGCAGTGAATTGGAAGAATCAGAATACTACACGGACAACAGTGGGGGGTGCGTTTGTGTGATTCAATGACAGTGACTTACTCCTTTTCGGAAGTATTCTTACGAGAATATCGATTGATTGTCGCACTGTTACAGAAATAATTCCTGATTTTTTCCCTACATCTTCTGTACATTATCCAGGGTAGATTAAACCTCCAAATTCCAACTTTCTAGATCCTTAAATTTTTCTTGGATGACGAAATCTCTCGCAGGTCAATTAGCAGGGGCAGTTGGTTAATGGCATCGAGCAGTGGGGTCGTTCGATTGCATTTTATTCTATATCGCTGGGTGTAGGGGAAAAAAAATAAATAAATGTATTAAATTGAAGTAGAAGCCAATTGTATTCTGATGTCCAGCTCTTGATTAAGTCATTTTCCTGGATGCTCTGTGACTGCTTATTTTTCATCCACCTTCTCAGAATGATGCTCGTTGTTAGTTCTGTTCTTTCCCCTTATTTGAAATTTTTGGTTTCTCGTGGTAGTTACAGAACTTTGAAAATATATTCATGTTAGCATGAACGGAAAAACTAAGTGGTGGTAGCTTTTTACGATTGCATCTATCTGGAACAAGTCTGTCTGTGACAGCAGCTGCCTCTGCTTATTTTCTTCGCCTCCAGATGAAATCCACTGGAATGACCTCCGATTGCTTGTTACTGAACTCTTTTCTAATTTTTTTTTTATATTAGTATCAGATATCTAAGTTTTCGGTACGAATTAATTTGGAAGATGATCAAATCGAATTGGACATTTTATGGCACCTCAGCTCCACTATATGGGAACTCTATAGTTTTTTTGTTTTTGTTTTTACTTTATCTGGAGCTCCTATAACCTCTCGTCATTTGCTTCTCTATCCAGTTGATGGTCGGCGGCGGCTGCTGCTGCTGAGAGATATTTTATAGAAGAATATAATTTGATTTTCTATTGTGATATCGTTCGACGATGAATTTAAAAAAAAATTATTTGTTCAGTTTTAAATCTAAGAGTTTATTTGGTGAATGAAATGAAGTATAATTTTGATATTGAATCGTCGTTTAAGCATGATGAGACGGTAGAATTTAATTAAAAAAAATATAAGTATTTTTTTGATTTATCCTTGATAACAGTAGAGGCTATTTGAATTTTAATTTTATTCGATTTAATTATTGATGAGATATTTAATATGAATGATCATTTTTAAAAATTAATAAGATCGAAAAGTCGAATATTTTAATACCAATAATAAAAACAGGGGTGTGCATTCGTACCTGTGGCTTTTGTTTTGGTCATCGTCTAATATCATTAGCGGTGGTGAGCTGGCCATGAGAGAATGATGGCTGTCATCCTTGCGTTTTGTTTACTAAATTGAGCGTCGTACAGAAGTTTTGGCACTGAATTTGAGAATCCAACTCAGATTAGCGGATTGGACCGGGCAGGGATATAGCACACGGTTGATCGTTTTTTTTTTTTTAGCAAAAATCAAAATGAAGGCATTTTTTTTTTCTTTCTTTTTTGTTTTTTGAAAAAAAAGTGAAGGGCACTTGATCGGATGGTTTATATTAAAAATATCCTCTCTTTTTTTTGCCCTAGCACTGTTGAAGCAGTTATTTAGTATCTGTTGCAACGTGTGTTAGTTGTTAACGCTGTACAAATTACAATAGCACTGATATGCAATAATTACTCTGTATTTATTACCGTATATAAGGGCTTCCGCATTGGTGAAATTTATTGGGTATTATAACACTCAATTGGTACTAAAATCAATAAAAATGAGTGTTATAACACCCACAGAACACCAACGTGTTCAATTGTTTTGAATGCGTTTAAATATTTAAAAAAAAAATCATGTGAGAGTGAGGGTTGACCCACCACCCCAAATGGGCTCAAAGTAGGAGATGAGATGGTCGCATGGGTGCCCTCCCATGTTTTTTTATTAAAAAAATTAAAAATTATATATTTTAAAATTAAAAACCAATTGAACAAAATTAAATTAGCAGTATTTTATTTCCAAATTATTTTTGACGAGGTTAAAATAAAAATAAATAAATAGCTAGTTAACCGCTAGTAAATTCACAGAACGATTAGTAATTAATGACTATTTTAATATAAATAAATAAATTTTCATCTATAAATATTCATCACTTCGCACAACTTATTTCAAGTATTCAAATACCTAAATCCCTCTAAAAATATTCTCTCTCAATTTTATTTTGAATATTTATTTCTATAATCTTATTTTCCTCGATCAAATAATTGAGGATTTTTTTAGAAAATGTTTTTTTTTTCCTAAAATTCATACATTCCATCAAATTATCTATATTTTCCATATCCACTAAATTATCCACGTAATCTATACCCACTAAATAATCCATATGACCCATATCCACCTGTAGCAGCAAATTATCCATGTAATCCATATCCACAAAATTATCCATCTAATCAGCATGCAACCGATATGCTTTTTACATCTCAGACAGAAAATGAACCATTTACTTCGACGTTTGTTTTGAAGACTCAACTATCTGACCGTGATTTCGTGAATCCCCAATTGAACTCGTAAATTTAGAGAAGGTGGATTATGATGCTATGGGTAGAAGAAAGTGGTTAACATGGAATAAAGTTGAAGACGAGGTTTTAGCGATATTGTTTGTTGCTATCAGTGATGATCCAAACATCGGCCAATGATCAAAAGATTGATACTTTTGGGGACGTGTTGCAAGCTACTATAATGAGAATCACCCTCCAAGTACACCCAACAAAATTGAAAGTGTCATACGATCGCACTGACATATTACTATACAAACAAAGGTATATCACTTCAACTCAAAATTACAATAGTATTTATAGTCCATATCGTAGCACCCACATTGATGAGGATATATTACGGCTTGAGTATGAAAAATATCATGAGGAAAATAACGACATTGCATTTCATCTCGAGCATGTATGGAGAATCATAAAAGTCCATCCAATGTTTATTCCATAGTCCGTTGATTAACTTGTTGGCACAAAGAAGACAAAGACCTCAGAGTCAGGGGCAAGCAACACCTCATCTAACCAAGATGCGAGTCTACATGTAGACCTAAATGAAGAAGGAACCCATCTGATGGGTCAAAAGGTAGCAAAAAAAAGGAAAAAGTCAAAATGAAATCGAACATTGATGGTATGGCAATAAATTTGGACAATATGTTTGCAAAGTTTATTGAGTATACAAGGATAAGAATGACTGGTGTTGAAATGAAACAAAAACAACTCGAAATCGTTGAGATGAAAGCAAAAGCTGCCTTAGTCAAAATTCAACTAAAGGAATATGCAATCCGTTCGAAGGACACTTCACAAATGACCGAGGAGTAATTTATCATCCATGAACATCTATGCCAAGAGATTAGAGGGAGATGAGATATGTAATTTTCATTTATTGTAATTTTCAATAATTCTTTAGGATGAATTGAAGTGAGCTAAAAAACTTTAACATTGTTATTGCCATCCTCAAATTGTGTTAGTTTTGAGTATTTAAAAAGTCTACTATGTGAAATCTTCATAGTGTTTTCTAAGCTCCCACGGCTAATCTAGTTGGTAAGTATAAAGGGGTAACTTTTAAGGGGACAGGGGTCAATTCTCGAAGAGGTCATGACTCTGGATTATCGACCAATCCTCTCCTTTGTACTTACTATATAGGTTTCTGATTTACCTCTTCCATCAGTAGAGACAGTTGAAGGCAGAGCCGACCCTGGGGGAGGGCTGCTGAGGCCCTCGCCCAGGCCCAAAAAAAAAATTCCATAAGGAGGATCCAATTTTTATTTATTTTTCAATAGAAATGGGATTAAATTTTTAAATTTCGTCCAAGGTACTAAATTTAAATTCTAAAATCAGGACCGACTCTAGTCGAAGGGGTCTCGCTAATGTGACAGTTCTACTTTTTTTTTATTATTGCAGATTCACATAATAATATTAATATGTTGTACAAATATCTCACATTCAATAACATCTTGTAAGGAAATGCCCCAGAGCTTAATTTCACGGTTGACAAGACTCAATATAAAAAAAAGTATTATTTAACGGATGGAATACATCCGGAATGAACTACTTTTATGAAGACTTTTCCTTGTCCGAAAGACCTCAAGAGGAGGTTGTTTAAGGAAAGATAAGATGTTGCAAAAAAAGATATTGAATGAGCATTTGAGGTGCTCCAAGTTCAATGGGCAATTGTCAGAGGTCTAACTCGTTATTGGCATAGAAAAAGTTAAAACATATTACGTTAGCATGTATTATTTTGCACAACATGATCGTTGAAGATGAACAGAATCATGTGACAAATTGGTACAATAATGTAGGTGATGAATCCGCACAACTCGTCCAGGGCTCAAACTCAGGATTTCATGATCATCTTCGGACAAATTCTGAACTACGTGATAATCATATGTATCACCAACTTCATGCCGAATTAATTGAACATATTTGATCACAGTATAATAACAATCTTTGAATTAGTATTTTATAGTTTCTCTTTACGTTTATTTGATATATTGTTTTTTAATATTATACAAGTGTTTTTTTTTATATGTTGTACTCCTCCATTTCAAATTTATAATAATATTTTAATTTTAAATAAATGACCCGGATAAAATAAGGGAAAATTATTTTAATTAATAAATATATTTAAAAATAATAATAATATTTATTTTAAATAATAATCATTTAAATTGTGTAAATAAAATTAAAATTGTATTTATTTAATTAAAATAAGAATAAAGATGAATGAGGTGGGACCATAAATAATGTGTAAAATGAATGTGAGAGAATAAAAATGTTTATATATATAAATGTAAATCCTATTTTTTCTGTAAAAGTTGGGAATATGTCCAACTAACAACTCTTTGTCATCCATCCCAAGGCTACGACGAGAGGGAGGATAAATCACGGAGGAGACAGGATCCCTTGACACGGTGACAAGACAGAGGAGGGGTCATCTGAAACCAGAGGATATAAATCCTATTCTTTTGATGAAGTGGTGGGTGTTATAACACCTATCAATACATATGCCTTAAACTATTAAGGCAGTATTATAGTAGCTATTATAATTATGTAGTTATCTAAGTAGTTATTATAATTGCTTGAAAATAATTTTGGTTAATTTAAAATAATTTTGATCAAATTAATATATTTTGATACGTTGGAGTGCGACCGCCCAATTCAATTGCGACGATTTATCAAACAATGCACGCGAAGTTTAGAATTGTTCAAACAACGCCTCGTACTTTCATATTTACTAAATAGTACACTTAATTCTCTTTTTATCCCTCCCGCCAAATAGACATGCACCATTTGTAACGCCCGTAAAATTCTAAACTATGCAAAGTAATTATATGGGATTTAACGCCACAAAAGGTTTAACTTTAAAATAAAATAAAATAAAAGATGGTTATAGGTAGGATTTGAACCATAAACCTCCTAATAGGGAGGTAGCCTTGACACCACTAGACCATAGGATGATTCATAGATAAGATATATAAAGAATATACAAAGAATATAGATGGGAAGATGAAGAGTGGGTTCATCCCCTCATGGAAGGATGAAGAGTGTTCATTCCCTAGATATTAAAGAGGACAATTAAGACAAGAGAGGGAGAAAAACCTCACTTTCCTTCTTCATTCTCCTTCTTCTTCATCCTTGGCCGAATTTCTCTTTTCCCCTTCCCCCTTTTTCATTCCAAGCTCTAGAAATTTTATAAGAATTTTTGTATGATCAAAATGAGCTTTTATGTGGGCTCTTTCAAAAATAAAAGAAAATAGAGTCAAAAAGGATGCATGACTCAAGGTTTGAACCCTAAACCTCAAGTAGATAACTAAATCTATGCATCCAATAACCAGAAGCCCAACAAAGTTATGCTATTAGAAGGATATGAGAAATGATAGATAAGAGGTAAGGGAGGCTAAGGGACACCTTCAAGTAAATAAATAGGAGAATGAGGAGACAAGAAATAAAATTTGTCATTCTCCCCTTCTCTTCTTCTTCCTCACCGAAACCCTAGCTTCCCCTTCTCCCATTTCCGAAAATCAACTAAGCTAGGAGAAAGCTCTAGTCTTGACACAACCTAGGGTATATTCTACTACTAAACAAAGTAAAGGATGTAAGTATCTCTCACCTGCAGTACAAGTAGCTCTTCGATTTGTTTTATATAGCTTATTTTTCTATGTTTTGAAGATTATATGTTTGGATCATATGATATATGTGTGTGATCAGATTTACAGTTAAGGCATATGTCTTTTTAAGCAAGATCTAAGATCACAAAGATGCTATTTTTCACCTATAGCATACGTAACTCTTTGATATGCCCATTTAACTTCTATCACCATATTTTATTCGAATTTATATGTTATGTTCAGATTATTTTTGTTTAGATTTTTAGGTATTTTAAGTATATTTCATGTTGAAGCAAGACATAAGATCACAAAGATGCTTCCCCTATAAGTTTTGGGGACAAAGAGCATGATTGCATGTCTTGAAAGGCTTCCTATATGAGTTTTGGGAGTATGCTCATGTTAAATGTTTTATAAATGATAAAGAATATGTTTTGATCAGATTATATAAGTGTGTTTAGATTTATAAGTAAGTATCCCCTCACCTGCAGTACAAGTTGCTTCGGTTGATGGTTGTTAAGAAAATCCTTTATGAAACTTTCGGTCAAGACCTCCTTCATGCTTCCCATGATTGTCCATGCTATGTTTTGTATGAATATGATGATAATATGTTTCTAGATAGGTTTGGTTTAAGTGTTTGATCTTAAAGTTTCTAGAAACTCTCAGCCAAGACCCCTTTTAGGCTCCTAATGGTCTTCTATGCTATGATCTATATGTAGTCATGTTATGTTTTGAATGTAGATGAAGATAATATGTTGATAGCTAAGCTAAATTTAAGTGTTGGATCATTAAGCCTCTTGAAACTCTCGGCCAAGACCCATTTAGGCTCCTAATGGTCTTCCATGCTATGATCTATATGTAGTCATGCTATGTTTTGAATGTAGATGAAGATAGCATGTTGATAGCTAAGCTAGATTTAAGTGATTGATCTTAAGGTTCCTTAAAGCTCTCGGCCAAGACCTATTTAGGCCCCTAAGGGCCTTCCATGCCATGATATATATGTAATAGAGATTAACATGTGGTTAGTTAGATCTTGTACAAGTTGTTTAGGGTTTAAAATTTTGTTAGAACCCCATGGAGTTTAGACCACACCATGTTATGCTTGTTCATGATGTTTATGCCATACTCTATATGTGTATGATGTTGGTATGATGTTAAGTAGACCTTGCACAAATTGTTTTAGCATGTAAACTCCTAAGAACCCTCCCTTAGGGTTTCGGCCAACCCATGTACATGCCCTTTACTAATCCTCCATGCCATGCTACATGCAGATAAAATGCAAATATGATGTTAGCTAGACTTTATCATAGCATGATTGGTTTATGTCACTACCTTATGTCCATGTTAATTGTATGAATGTATGATTATGTTATGCTCATTGCATCATGATGAAGAAGTATGTATGATGAATGCATAAGAGATGCTTCCCTATGAATGGGGACTAAGAGCACTCTTTATGTTATGAAAAGGAACCTGATATGCTATGAAGAAGGAACATGATATGCTATGAAGAAGGAACATGATATGTCATGATAAGGAATATGATATGTATAGGAAAAGAAATGTTATATGCCATGATAAGGAACATGTTATGTTTATGAAAAGAAATATGATATGTTATGATAAGGATTATGATAAGGAATATGATATGTTATGAAAAGAAATATGATATGTTATGATAAGGAACATGATATGCTATTTTACTTTTTGCATGGCTTGTACCGGACCCTAATAAGGTCCAAGGGATGAGCTCCTATGTGCCTCTGGGTCGACGGTCGTAGTACGGACCCAGTACAGGATGAGCTCCTAGTTGCCCTAGGCCGACGGTCATAAGTACGGGCCTAGGATGAGTTTCTATGTTATGTTGTTCCTAGGCCGACGGACATAGTACGGGCCTAGTACTCTAGTAGATTCGGGATTAGCTACCTCAGGTCTATTAGGGATGCACGCTATGATGATGATGTATGTGGTACAATGCCGAACCCAATATGTTGAAATTATGTTTAAGTACCTATAAGATATATGTTTTCAAAGAGCATATTGTATATACCCTTATTTCATGTCTAGACGATTATGATGTTTATATGATTGTTATGCTTATATGTTCCTGAATGCTCATGTCATTTTTCTTATATGAATGTTATGCTTATATGTTTCTAAATGCTCATGTCATTTCTCTTATATGAATGATACGTTTATATGTTCTTGAATGTTTATATGAATGTTATGCTTATATGTTCTTAAATGATCGTGTCACTACTCTATGTCTAGTTCTTGATGTATGATTTTTGTGAGTAGGAAAAGATCTTACTAAGCCTATGTGTTTATAGTTTTATGTCCCCTTGCACTGCAGATAAGGGTAAAGAATGGCTAAGCTAAAGGGAGCAGCAGGAGGGGCAAAGTATGTGTGGTAGTGGCATGGTGGAGGAGATCTGTTTATGTTCCCAACTTATGCATGTTTTCCTTTAAGTTTTGCATGTTAGTTGATAAGAGTCGAATTCTACTTGATGTTGATGGTTGCTACTTGATGTCCTTAAGTTGATTATCATGAACTTGAACTAAGTACTTATGAAATGATGATGCATACTCCATGTTTCATGCTTTATGTTTTAAAAAGGAAAAAAAAAATGTTTAGTCTTCCGCTGTAAATGCATGTATGTAGTCTTCCGTCGTAAATGCATGTATGTATGATCGCGTTGTGCCGCCCCTCCAACCCCTGGAAAGGACGGGCATGACACCATTGTGGTGTTGGAATTTACAATTTCAGCATCATTATAGTGCTAGAATTTATAATTCCAAAGATCATTGTGGTGCAATCAAGTCAGCCTTAGTCTTTGAAATTTAGTCTCGATGTCAGCGTTTGGATGATTCCATGATTTAACGCTGATCGTATACATTTAGCGGGAGAAGTAAAAAAGAAATTAAGTGCGCTATTTAATAAATATGAAAGTATGAGATACTATTTAGATAATTTTAAATTTCACGTGCAATGTTTGTTAAATGACCGATTCAATTGACAATTCTATTTTTACTTTGACAAGTTATCACAAAAATGGAGATGATACGGAAAAAAAAAATGTCTTGCTTGCGATAGTTAAGATCGAAGAATCTCAATCATATATCACAGTTCGATCTCTTCTTTGAATATTACTTTTTGAAGTCGAATTACAAGTAATTTTTTTTGTATTTTTTTTATTTATTTTGATGAAATATCTATAAAATAGAATCAATACATCCGAATTATTAAAAAAAAAGAGAGGGTACGATACATTCCATTTGGGGAGGGGCTTCAAAATCAATATCCAACGCTGGAGAAGGCGCCGTTCAGTCCACTGCCAGCTGGAAGCCGTCATAGCATCCAAATAAGGGAGGAGAAAGCAACAAAGGTCGTCACCGCCAAGTCTTATCCAATCGTGCACCATAAAGGCATGGCTAATGGCGGCAAGGGACGCACTGGCGATTGTCGCCTTCGGTAAGTTCCTTCTTTTTCTATTCGCAGGCTGGTGATTGCGGTAGTTGATTATTGATACTTGAAGAGTTGCTCTCTTCTCCTTGACTCGGTCGTCTCGCACTTCGTTTCGCTCCGTCCCATGTTTTGATTCCTGGAAGATAACTACGTCGATTGGCTGCGAGGCAAGAGAAGGAATGACCTTTGGTTCTTTTCTTCGGAGATCCCTATCCCAAGTGGCTTAAAGCGACCAAGAAAAAGAAAAAACGCTGCAAAATCCTTGCTTCACTGCGGAACTCCGCTTTCTGTATCCTAGGGGTTTCGTTGCCTAGAGGAAAGCTTGTTCCTTTTCGGCATTCGCATGCGATTCCATTTTTTAAACCTGATTACTAGTTTTCTTGGGTCTGTTTTGAGGAATTTGGAGGAAAATTTCGGATTTTGAGGGTTTTCTTTTTGACAAAAAAAAAAAAAAAAAAACCTTTTGGGGGGCATGAAACCGGATTTAAGTCGTTGTGATCTGACATGAGATTTTCATCCTGCAATTGCCGTTGTCCCCACGTTTGCTGCCCGAAATCGTCCATTCGATGCGACCCACCCAAATCTTGGAAGTCGCACTGTCGAGATGGTCAAAATGTTTCCGTGTCAGTTCCTATTGTGTTGGAGGAGAAGAATTCTGATGAGAGGATTGTGATCGAACAGAAAAGTGCAGAGGATGTGAACTGTGAGACATTACCAAAGAGCAGCCTAAGAAAACCAAGAATACCAGATCCAAAACAGGTTGTAAAGGGCAATGTTAAGTGGATGGACTTGACAGGGAAGGAACTCTCTGAGATCAAGGAATTTGAACCTCTGTAAGTTCATTTTCACAGATAGATTCTGATGCATCCATAGACGGTTCTTTTTCTCTATCTTTGGATCTAGTTATCCCATAAGTCGATTCCTGTTTGGTAGAAAATTATCATTTAATTGCTAGTGAAATTCCATGTTGTTCTAGTGTTTTGCGTGACCAGCAATATGACATGTTGATATAGCTTGTTTTTTTTTAGTTAAGCATCCTTCCTACTGCAGTCAAATTTGAGCTTAGCATTGACTATTTTCACATTCCAAGTACTTTAAGTTAGATTCTTGCTTCTTGCCTATATTGACCTACTCCATTGTCCTTGAGTAAAGCCTTATGGCTATATAATTCTCCTTGTGAAGTGCAGTTAAGTTGTTGAATAATATTATGCTATCTAATTCCTATGCAGTCCTTGTGAATTTGGTTTCAGTAGTTTTATCATTGAATTGTTTCCAACAATGTTTACAAAAAAACACTGGAAGAAGTATAACTTGCAGGCAATAATATCTTGTGACTGTTAAGAAACATTGTCAATGTTGTTCAGCGATGGAGATGATGTATGCCCCTTCAAGAAAATGTTGTATGTTTACTTGGTTGATTTTAGAATAAAGGTTGTTTCCCAGGATATTTTTCCTCCTGTTTTCCATTCTACCTTGTTGAATTTTCCCCCTTCTCCTGTTTGCTATGCAAAGTTGATGATGATTTTTTCTAGTTGGAAGTTCTGCTTCATACCCAAAATTTGAAAAAAAAAATTAAATTAAATTAAATTAAATCGAAGTTGTTGAATTGTTTAACTTCATGATGCCTTCTGCCTAAAATTGTATAAGAGTTGGAGATTGAATATCGATCTTCAAACATCTATATCATTTTTGGTTACTTTTGATAGAACAAAATTATTTCCCATTCCCCACTCGGTTCATTTTGATGCCCGATGTGATTTCTCACATTTTCTTTTTGTTGTCTAGCTCAATTGCCTTTCCCCTTTTTTGTTGATGCTATGTGATTGGCTTCATTCTCTCGCCTAATCTCGACATACGCTTTAAGCATTTACTTCTAGAAGATAATTTTGTTCTTAAATCTCTTAGATACTAATGTTTATCGTTCTTACTCAAGCAAATTAGAGATACCGTATTTCCTTACTTCCATTAACTTTCAATCCCTGTGGTTCTCTTTGTCATAGAAGCCACTGATTATTGGCCCTAGCCCATTGTGCATCTTCCTGGTGATGAAAAATATATCCTTGTTTTATTCTTTATTTTTGCTATATAAGGTGAGCTTAGTGCCTGATTACAATTTGCCTTCAGGATTTCCACATCATAATGATCTATTGTTCACCGAGGTCTTCAGACCATGTATCTTATTTTTCTGTCTAAAAATCTCAGGATGCCAAATTCCAGTATTTTGATGCTTCTCATTTATTGCAGCGAATCTGAAGAAGAAGATCTCACCAATGACAATGCAGGATGCATCTGCGCGATTCAATGATGAGTTCTTTACTTTGGATGAATTCCTGAGATGATTCGATGGACGAATGTCCAGCTACTTCAGAAAACAACTTGATCTTTTGATCCTTTGATTCTGTGTTTATCATCCAGGGATAAGTTATACTACAAAAGCCAGCTATTGATGAGTTCATTACAATTTTGTTTCTTGGCGGAATCATTTTAATCGTATTCAAACTGATGGAATTGGTTCGTATTGATTATAGCTCTTGCTGGATTTAAATAATTTTAATCGTTTCCAAAGTATTGGTTGCACTCGGAAATAATCGGAGGGATTGAATTTAATTCATCACAATATTGCATATAGTTGGAAATACATGGAGAGATTAAGATATATAAATATATATAAGAGTTATGATTACGTTGTGTTTGAATGGAATACATAGTCCTTGAAAATAAGATAGAAAAAGAGTCAGAATTTTTTTTTTTTATTAGTACTGAGGTATTTGAATTTTTTATCCGATTAATCTTTGAGAGTGATCGATTTTGTTCTATGAATTTTTGAAATGTTTCGTCAACAGTTGAGTCAGATAAGATCGGTGTTCAAATGGTTTCTATCGATATTAAAGATAAATCAGAGAAACGTTCGTAATTTTTTTATGATTCAGTTGGACTTTGTAATTGTATCATCTATCATTGAATGACGGTCCAATATCGAAATTCTATTTTGTCTCTCGCATAAATTTTTAGATTCTAGAATCGATCAAATAGATTTTTTAAATTCATCTTTAAATAATATCTTACCAAAAAATTGAACTATATTCTTATATAATATAAAATATCTCTCCGTTTGTATGGTTTCACCGTACCCTTAGGCAATCAGAATTTACTTATTTGAATGGAATGTGATCCTTTTGACAGGGTTAATTTGAGTTGGATCCGACGGTCACTAGCATCTTTCCCACCACGTGCCGATTGCTTGCGATCAGTTAAGCAGCCACTTAATATCCGATTCGATCTCCGACCGGCGGATTCACGCAAAATTGACGTGCCGGATCGTTTATAACGGTAATCGGTGACGACGATGGCGTCGACGGAGCCGCCGCCCTCTCCGCCTCGGCCTCGAAGCGGCGAGATCCGTCGCGACGATGTCTTTGGACGCTGCGTGCTTTTCTCCCCCGCCCGCGCGCGTCGCCCCTCCGACTTCAAATCTCGCTCTCCTGCCTCCTCCTCCAACCCTAACTCTAAGCCGTTCTGCGCCTTCTGCGCCGGCCACGAGAGCGAGTGTGCGCCGGAAATATTTCGCCTTCCGCCTGGATCTTTAGATGACTGGAAGATCCGGGTCATCGAGAACCTCTACCCCGCTCTCAGCCGCGATGCCGAGCCCTCACTGGGTACCGCCGATGGCCCTGATGCCGTCGTGCCGGGAAAATACTCACTGACTGGATTCGGGTTCCACGATGTGGTCATAGAGACTCCCGATCACTCCGTCCACCTTCCCGATCTCTCCCCTGAGGATATTGGCCAGGTGCTGCTTGCCTACAAGCAGCGGATCTTGCAGCTGGCGTGCCTCGAATCGATTAAGTTCGTTCAGGTAGATAGCTGGAAGCGGCTGGAAATTGACCAAATTTGCCTGTTTATGTTGCGGACAATAGAAATATTCTCAAATAAAATGTTTTCTTTGTAGACAGTTATAGCCTGAGAATTTAGTGAATTCAAGTCCGATTAGCTAATCCTGAATATCTGATAAGGTTTTCTTTATTTTTCCTCTAATAAAAGTATAAGATAACATATAAGTTTCTCATTGTTCATAGCTTGAAAATTAGACTTTTTATAGACGGTCAAATCAGCTCAAATTTGGTAGTTTAATGGCGTTGCTTTGTATTTTCAGTCTCTTGTTGTTATCGTCTGAATATTTTTTTTTTGTGGAATCATGGAAAAAAAAAAGGTATTCAAGAACTATGGTGCTACAGCAGGAGCATCAATGGCCCATTCTCACAGTCAGATCGTGGGTCTTCCACTTGTTCCTCCTTTGGTTTCTACCCGCCTTGATAGCATGAAGAAGTTCTATGATTTGACTGGGAAATGCAGTCTATGTGAAGTTCTTTCCAACGATCTGTTGGTTGCCGAAACAATCCATTATTTTGCGATTGTTCCCTTTGCAGCTTCATATGCTTTTGAGGTGTGGATAGTGCCTCGAGGTCACACTGTTCATTTCCATGAAATTGATCGTGAAAAAGTAAGATTTTTTTTTTCTATGTTCTTTATCCATTTTTTTTTTGTTTACCATCTTCTAAATTGCTTAGTGAGATTTGTAGGAAGAGATTCTCATAGCAGGAGGATAGCAATTTAATGAATAGGATATCTATGGATCGTAGTAGGCCTCTGCTTTTCTCATAAAGATCATATATGTAATTTATATGGAACATCTTTATCTTTGGTTTTGATTGAATTTTTCCTCTTGATTTTTGCATGCTGGCTTTATGCGACAAGTCATTAACTTCGATTAAGTCCATTTTGATCCATGAGTTGTTATTTACATGGCGTTTGTGGTTCATGTGTTGAATTATGAAAATATCACTCCACAATTGCTACATGATAGCTTTATATTCATGGGGGATCTGTCCTTCATGCATTGTGCTCTTAGTCACCATTAGCTGCCCTTGCTTATTCAAGGATTATGCTGCTTGGGGCTTTATGTAAATTCCACCCTTAATTGCCTTGGAATAAGCTTGGAGAGGTTTATATTAGGTTCCTAACAAGCTTCCTTAAAGGTTAAGAAGTTGAGTGGCTTTACAGGAATGGTAGAGAAAAAAGAAAGTTAGCACCCACTTCAATGTATTAATATAGAAAATATTTGATTTATGTCATTTTCTCTTACAGTAAGGGACCTAGCAGTAAAACAGGTCTTACCAGAGGGCATTGTATCTTCTATAAGTGTAACATTAGTAACATATTGGTGATTCTGGTGAGAAACTACTAAGTTTGACATACTTTTTGGGAGCATTTGTGATGGTCATTGATGGTTAGGCTAAGATTCAGCATGGGAAAATAGGTTGGATCATCCAGACAAGACATGGAAGCAAGGTTGAGATGTATTGTTTCTACTGAAGTGTATATTTTTTATTATGGTGGGAACCTATTAACTTGAAGGGAAGCCTTGGTGCAACGGTAAAGTTGCCGCTTTGTAATCTAGAGGTCACCGGTTCGAGTCTTGGAAATAACCTCTTGTAAAGTAGGATAAGACTGCGTATGATAGACCCTTCTCTGGGATCCCGCATAATGGAAGTTTTGTGCACTGAGCTGCCCTTTAACCTATTAACTTCTACATCAGGCAATGTGGGAATGTTTGTGTCAGTCGCTAGAAGTAGGTTGCAATGCAGCTAGGGAGGATAGGACTGGTCATCTAGACAATATAGGGAAGCTTATACTAACCTGCTGTATCCACAAGCATCTTTCTCTATGAACATTTACTTATGGTCTGGAAACGATCCAGAGGAAGCGGATCTGTTATTAGATACCTAACACCTGCAAGTAATTGAGTATAGAAA
This sequence comes from Wurfbainia villosa, assembly GCA_025175895.1. Classification (NCBI taxonomy): domain Eukaryota; kingdom Viridiplantae; phylum Streptophyta; class Magnoliopsida; order Zingiberales; family Zingiberaceae; genus Wurfbainia; species Wurfbainia villosa. The sequence continues at coordinate 94,907,787 of CM045988.1, forward strand.
TATTTTCTTTCTGAGATTGTTGGTAGATCATATGGTATTCCTTTTGATAGTCCATCAGCTAGTGTGCAAGCGTATTTCATATCATTTTGATCATTTTAGCTGCCAATTGTTTTCTGTAGAAATGTTGTTATTGTATATTATGAATTACAAAAGCATGAAGATTACTGTTGCCTCTGAAATTGACATCTTATTGATTTTTCAGTTAAGACTAGATCTATTGTATCAAGAAAGTGGACATATGGCTTCACAATGATTAATTATGCTGCCACTTGCACAGTTTAAAAATCATCAGACCCGAACAAGTATTCTGTCTGTATTTTTAGTGCACTCTAATGATCTCTTTAATGTTTATACAATTGTGGTTATTAAGGATTCTTTCTTTCTTCAGCCCTAGCCCAGTAATGGAAACTTGGAACTCAGCTTTTACCATGGTTTGCTACACATTTTTTTTAGCTGTGTTTTTCTCCGGCGAAGTTATTGAAATATGGCTGGATATCAGCCAGCTGCCATCTCAAATCCATGCTTATAGGCTTGACAATGAATCTATATATACACACCTACCCATCTCAAATCCATGATTTAAGTTTACATTGTTGTGACAATTTGCTCTTCTTGGCAGGCAGTGGATCTTGGCAGGTTGTTGAAAGTTGTGCTGGAGAAGTTGTCCAAGCAGTTGAATGACCCCCCATACAACTTCATGATTCAAGCAGCTCCGCCCAACTTACCATCCTCTTGTGCACCTTTTGTGCACTGGTTTTTGCAGATCGTACCGCACTTGAGCGTTACTGGAGGTTTTGAAATCGGAACTGGTTGTTTTATTAATCCTGTTTTCCCAGAGGATGCTGCAAAGGTCCTGAGAGAAGTTGATGGCTCAAAATAAGTTTATTTCCTAGAGTTTTTTTAAGTTAAATTTAACATAGATGATAGAATAAGATTCCCCAATTCCGATATGTACAACTTGGTCGGACTACGTAGGGGAAGAATGAGGGTGCACTTTGGCCTTCAAATTGTCATAATTCTACTGCAATCGCTGATCAACATTATTTCTATTGTGATTACTTGTTATTAGTTTTCTCAAATCAAACAATTGTTCCAATGCGAATTCTTCAATTTTGAGACTTCAAAAACTGTCACCGTAGGTGGGAATTACGTCGCCCTGTTTTTGAATACGGTGGAGATATAGTTCTTGTTTTCTCGTATCTCTTCTAGGATCAAGCTTTGTTGCTTTTGTCTAAACTTTTGCTGCCAATTTCTTCGAGCTGTTCATTCTGTCATTTATATATTTAATAAAGAGAGAAGACTCGTATAGCTGAGTTAGGATAAGCGAGAGTATCCACTGTTGTTTGTTTGGATTCTTAAATCTGGTCTTCTATCAGCGGCGATCACATTTCTGATCCAGTCTAGGGCACAAAGTTTAGCATGGACGTGCGTTTGGTTTAAATTATCATTCATAATTTTAGTTACTTGATTATCAAAAAATTACATAATCAAAATTATGAGAAATAAAATATATCTTATATTGCAGCAATATAATAAAAATTTATTTATTTGAAAATTTTAATATATAACTTAATTTAATATTTTACTATATTATTTTTGATTCGATTCTAAAATTTCGTTTACTCTGAAAGATAGTGATATTAGTATCGATATCGACGGTGGCAACTGGAGACTGTTGATGACAACGGAGGCGATGGTGAGCGACGGCGATAATCGACGGGCGACAGTCAGCGATCGACGACGAGTGAAGGGCGATAGGTGGCGATCGATGGTCGATGACCGTCAGTCGACGACTGCTGACGACAATCAATGGCCGATTGCGATCGACGATCGGCGGTTGACGATCAGTCATCAACAATGGTAGCGACGAGCGATCGTGAGGTTTGATAAAATTTAAGGGATAATTTTTTTAAAAAAATATTTGTTAATCTGGAAATAAGAAAAACTTTGCACTCTCCTCGATAATGTGGTTTTGAATTATATGTTTCATTTGTTGATGTGTCGGACATGTTTCATTATTTGAGAATTATTTATCCCTTGAATCAAATAAAATTATTATGGATAATTTTAAATGGATAATCATAATAATTTTGAACCAAACACACCGGAATTACTTATGCTCGTTGTAATGGGACATTCAAGTATGCCAATGTACATGGGATAGTTTTTGTCCACCGAGGTGGATGGTAAAGCGGATGTTCTTTGCAGTTAGGCGGGTTCGATTGAATGAGAGGTCTAAAGTCTCGGTTTGATGGGCCCTTACTTGTCACCGTCGCGTGTCGTTGTTAGTTGGATAAATTCCCAACTTTTTGCAGTACATCGGATAGTTTGACTTAATATGGTGGATATCGCATGTTCCAAAATCGTATGGCACAATGGAACCTTTCTATATTGCAATGCACTTATATATTTGGCTTTGGCTTTTATGAAAATAAAAATAAAATAAAATAAAATAATCAATCATTTTACGCTGCAAATTTGCTTCGAACTAAATCCGATGTCAAATTAGAGATGTATACGAAATATTGTGATGACAAAACTAGCGAGATCGACTCATGAAATGTTCAAAATACCAATATAACATGGACGTATGCTTATTTATCAATACACATTTCATAAATGGTAATCTAGTCGTAATTTGAATATTTTGGCATGTTATGATGTTACTCGTTCCCTGTTTACACACAATTCATTACCATTATATTTCTTACAATAATTCATTATCTTCTTGGTGGTTTTTTTTTTTTTTTAAATACAGAACTTTACTCGAGAATGTATTTATGTAAGGGTGCTTTAGGGAATTAAAAGAATGTATTTATATTAAAGTCACTGATCGGCTTAAGTCTTTGCCGTTTTGTTGACGAAAGATGAGGTTGATTCTTGACACGAGACTGGAATAGAAGGCGTTAAAAAAATTGAATTATTTCATTTTTTTTAATTGGCACCGCATGTCTGAAATGATTCCATTTTATATATCTTTACGCTAAATAATTTTTAATCGAGATTTTTATTGATCATGAAAATAAATTAGGAAGTACTTGAAATTCATGAGAAGTTTGACAATACGATTGTACACTCGTACTATTCTTATAAGACATATTCATTATAAAAAATGTATAGAATACAAATTCTCAATTTGCATACGACTTAAGTTCGTCTGTTCAAATTTTTTTAAAATTCAAAATCGAATTTATTTCAATAGAAGAATAAAATGTGCTAACTTATGAGATGCATCATCGTACTTTGGGAAAAAAAATTATTCTTTGTAAAAAATTAGAATTGCAGATCTAACAAATCCTCACAGTCTGTCTCACAGTATTATGAGAGGAGATAAATTACGGATGATTTATAACTGTGATACGAAATTTAATTAGTACGAGGATGAATGAACAAGATTTAGATTGACATTTTCATCCGATAATTAAGAATCGACTTTTATTCTCTTTTATAAATCCGTCCCATACTAACCAACACACGATTTGTAGAGAGAAAAAAAAACGAGTGGGGATATCGGGCACATGACACGAATCATTTTATTTGTTCTGTGCAGGCATGACAGATGTGTCGCGTAGTGTACCGGGCGCAACCCGTGATGTCGCACTCGCCGACACGGCACTGGTTACGTTGACCTGTGCATGAGCCAGCACCAAATTTTGTCGGGTCAAAACTTATTTTAATAATAATAATAATTTAAAAAAAAAAATAGGAAAACAAATTTGATCAGATAGGGAAAAAAATAAAGGAAAATATATAATACAATACGAAACTAAAAAATATTAAACTAGAAAAAAAATGTATTATAGAAATTTAGGAAAATTTTAGGTATTTATAAAAAAACTTAGAATTTTTTTATGTCAATTTAGTAATTTTAGACTGAAGTATATGATAAAAATACTTTCATTTTTTAATTAGGGGTATAATCTTTTGTAAAATTAAAATGTCATTAACCTTCTAAAACAATATAAACCTCATCTTGCACACAGTTCATGCTTCAAACTTGAATTGCTTCTGAGTTTTTACCATTCGACCTGACATAATTTTGACTCAACCCAACATATAGCACACATGCCATTATCTATATTGTGCCACGTCAAGCCAAATTTTGAGAAATGCCACTTGAACTTTAATATTCGTATAGTATTAGATATCTATTTTTAGTATTTACATATCTTTTTTACTTCTGTAAGTATAAAGTTTCGACTAAAGACAAAATTTATTAATTATAAGACGAATGTTATTTCACTTAGATATTTGTGGCTTTCTTTTTTAATAATCTAAGTGGACAGATATTTGATTTGATTATTCTTGAAGTGGATTGTTTGGCCCTATGAAAGTTTTCTCATATATTATCAGGATAAAATCAGATAATGCAAATAGAACTAACGGATAATTTAGCGATGCAAATAGCTCAGATCCCTTCGAAGATTCAAATTCAAACTATTCTAAGGAGCATTCTTCAAGGGCAATTGAATTCTTATTGTATGAAAAATCATTCTACTATTCTATGTTGCAATAGGTCTCAGGGGCATCTATAGTCCGAACTAAAAGAATGTGTAAATGATCAACTTTTTACTTAGAAATCAGTTACAAATTAATTTTCATTCTAATATTAAGATGAAATTTAAAAATCACATATAATTTTCTGATGGTAAATTGATTAGAGTTTTATGAAAATAAGGTCTATGTAATGATATTAAGCCTCTAGAAGTATTTACTAATTAATAAATATATGGAAGGTGTTTTGCATAAGATATTTATATATCAAGGTCACGGTGAGATTTTAAAGCTACTTCGTTGCATTGGTGTCATCTCATTGTGCAAAAGATGGTTCAAAAAAGTTGGAATTGTTAACTTAGCGATTTTTCCATCCAAATATTTGTAAAAAGATTAGAACCGCTAACTTAGCATACCCATTTGAGTCTATGGAGAGATTTTAGATCTTACTCTAAAATTAATCTATGTTCATTCTGTAATTATCACACTGTCTCAATCAATGCACGATCCTCGTGGAGGCAATTCATCCCAACCTCACAAGTATAAGAGAAAATAAATCACGGATAATTACTTACTTTGGTTCATTGATAAATATGATAGAGAACGTGATCCGACAAAGATATTAAATAGTCCGTTGACACATAAATCGAATCTTGTTAATTCTTTGTATAAATTTTATATCGTATTTATCAATTCACTATTTCCATGAGGATGCATTGGTGTCAGAGATCAAGTGTTATAATTAATCTTATTTTTCTGGTATAGTAATTCATTTCGCTTTAGAATTTAGACTTAAAAAAAAAGAAAGAGAGATGATGAACAAATTAAGAAATGAATATGTAAATGCACTTTAAAACGGGAAAGAGATAGAGTTGGAAATTATTAGTAAAAATAATTTGCATTGTGTTTAAAGGATGCAATATCAAATTAAGGCAACTCGGCACCTCCAAAGGATAAATCTTATCCTGAATTCATCCATCATTTCCTTCTATTCTATCACTATCATGACAAAACTACAATCACTAGCCTTCCTTGATTATACATATTTTAAGTAAAAATATAAGGGTAAAAATATAAAGAGGACTTTTATTTTGATTATCATTAAAGAGAGAGTTTTGATATGTGTGCATTATGTTTGCGACTTGTGCACAACAACGTTTTTATCATTCGATCAAAATCGCGATTGTATAGTAATAGAAAATGCACAGTGTTTCTTCTGCATGATTTCATCGACTGTGGGCACCGATTCATCATCGGGTGGCATCGGAGTCCGACCGAATCGTGGTCGGAATCCGATCGTAATCCGATCTGACTCTAGTGCTGATCGGATCGCGATCGGATTCCGGCTCGATCACCGTCGGATTCTAGCCGGATCGTGACCGGAATCTGGCCTTCCGTCAGCGAGATCGACGACGTCGGACGCAGATTACTATGCATTTCCTCATCGCGCATGAATCGTATGGGAAAACTACGCTCAACGAATCAATTCTCTCTCTCTATATATATTAAAAGTACTATTAAGTGACCAAAATAAAATTAGGCCGACTGTGAGCGTCGATTCTGTTAGGACTTGTGCGCCCGCTAGAGGGGGGTGAATAGCGATGTGCTCGTATGTCGATGGAAATTGTTCGCGTTTGCTTGCTACAATTCTTGTTAGTACGCAACGGAATAAACAATAATGAAAATACAATAAGAACACAAGCACAACACAAGAATATAACGTGGTTCGGAACCGAATGGTTCATACTCCACGGATCGAGCTCTAAAGAGCTCTAGCGATGCCACAAACACCATTAAGCAATAAACTCCTTCTCGACAACACGTCGGAGGCAGAAAAATCTCTTACAACAGATTACAAAAGTAATATATGAAAATACAAGCAAAATATAAGGAAATGTAAAGAACACTTTACAATCTAGGGTTTTTGAGCGCTTGCTTATTGGTTGCTTGGATGAGCTTGAAGGACCCTGAAATGCACCTACAAATCGCCTCACCAAAGCTCCCAAAGAACCAATGTCGAAATCCTCCTCGAGCTCCTCTTTTTAACCTGCATCGGACTGGATTTCTGCCTATCAGTCGACTGCCATAAGTCACCAGTCGACTGATGCCACTGTTGCTGTGAGACAACGGCTTAGTCCACGCTGGAAAATTCCAACGGGACTCTCACCAGTCGACTGCCAACGACTACCAGCCCCGTAGTCGACTACGGAGCATTCTGTGCTCGCGACTCAACTGGCAGTCGACTATCATTTATGGCGATATCGCCATCCCAATCGCTCAATCCGATCGCGCCGGCTCAATCGCTTCCAATGAGCGAGCTTGATCGCCAAGGCAATTTCATCCCTAAATGACAGTCGAGCTCTATTCAACTCATGATAGTCGAACCGACCATAATGCCAGTCGACTGTCAACCTCAAAGATGAGGTTTTAACCCAAGTATGGTGTCCCCATACTTGCTAGACCACCCTTAGCCTAGACCTAAGCCTTCTAGCCACCTCCATCAGCCTCACGCCTCTCAGATCCCTCCAAGTCATCCATGACTTGTTCATTCATCGCGCTAGCCTTCAGGTGCTTCCATTGGCTATGTCATGCTAACGGTGTCTATACCGCCAAGGCACATTGAACTTACGCCGCTAAGACTCCGCTTGGACTTTACGCTGTCAACCATTGAACTTATGCTGCCAAGACTCCCGCTTGGACTTTACGCTGCCAATATCAATCCCCTTAGACTTCTCAAATACCAAGACTCAAGCTTGAACTTTCCCTTGCCAACCCATGTTGGACTTTCCCAATAACCACATGGTCAACCCTAGTCAACCATCAAAGTCTCCCTCGAGTCAAACTCGAGTCCGGTCAATCATGACCCGGGTCGATTGCTCCAACAATCTCTCTAACATATTAACCGACATTAATGTCAAACATCAATGTCAACTCACTTTGTCAAACATACTATGTCAAACATCCTATGTCAAACATCAAAACATCACTCGAGTCAAAACTTGAGTTTGATCAATCGTGACCTGGGCCGATTGCACCGATAATCTCCCCCTTTTTGATGTTTGACAAAACCAACCTTGAGTTAGACCCCTAACTCAAATTCCCTTACAAATTTCCCAAATTGGTAATCTCACTTTCTCCCAATACTTCTTCCCCTTTTTGATTAACATCAAAAAGGTTCTCTCCAAGGAGGTCAATATCTCATGTCCCAATGAGATCTTACAATCTCCCCCTTGGTCCAACAATACGTAGGATGCATACCATCTTCCTAGTGATAAGTCTCATATCACTCAAAAGAGGCAATCCTATACACTCTCCCAATTTCCAAATTGGTTTTGAGATATCCAATTTTTCCCATAACTTCTCCCCTTCAAGAAGAAAAACACATCCATCATCCCATGATGGATAACTCCCCCTAAAGGCTTGCTCCCCCTTGATCATTGCACCAACAATGTCCTTGGGAAGTCCCTAAGCCAATAGGAACTCTAAACCATCAAAAATAAGGTTAAAAGTTCAACATTGAACTTTCACTCACCTTAAAATTGATACAAACCCTAAAAACTCTCCTAATCCATATCCAATTGATTTTCACTCTAATCCATATCCAATTGATTTTCACTCTTTCCAATGCTTCTCAAAGCATATCCTAGGGTTAGAAGTAGTTAGGAACCCTTACCATAGCTGAACACGGGCTAAACAACCTTGTTTTTCCCGAAATCAGCCTGGCAGTCGACTACTTACAGTTATTAGTCGAACTGCCCACCATCAGTCGACTGCCATCAGGCGACAATCGACTGATAACTGAAATTCTCGAATTTCAGCTATCAGAATCAAATTTTGACAAATCATAAGTAATTCTACGTATTTTGAAAATTCATGAAAATTCATACGTACATTATTTATAAGCAATACAATGGGTGAAAAATATTTGAAAAATATTTTACCCATAAAATATCGAAATTGATACAAAATTCAAAAGTGAAAAAAAACTTCAATGTTTTAGCTCACTTTGTATCAACTTCATTAATGGTGATTGCTATCAAAAGATAGACTTCACCAAGGTTTTCTAAATTGATTTTAAAATGTTTTTGAAAACCTATATTGGATTATATTCCTTGGGCTTAATGTACATGACTTGTACACAAGCTTTCCTAATGATCCACAAATCATATAAGATGAGTTTTGGTTCATCTAGATGCAAAAACTATGCATCTTGAACTTAACTCATATTCTAGTATCTCACATGTATCTGTTAGTTTTGCCCGGAAGCTCTGATACCAATTGTTGGGGTTTGATTCGTGAGGGGAAACTTCGCTTCCCCTTCGCCTCGGTTGCTTGACCATGGTGATCCCTTCGATGTCCCCGGATTAAAAATTTAATCCTAGACAAAAGGGATTCCCAAAGCAACCAAGTCATCGTCGTGCTATTCGTTTAGAGAGGTCACTTGAACAAACTAGTTGTTCAAGCAACCATCCTCTATTCTACGAGTAGCCGCGGAATAGACGATGTCCGGATCGCCAGTTTTTGTGTTTATGCTCGGGATCCAAATATTATTTAGCCATTCACAGAAATATATCATGTTCATAAATGAAAAACAAATATAAACATGTAACATATAAAATTAGAGAATCGATATACCTCTCGATCTTCTAATGTATGTCCTTCCTCCTTTCGGACGTCGTGTGGGCGATGCTCTACCAAAAGTCGAAGCTCATAAATCACACATCTTCCTTCCTTGCTCATTCAAAGCAAGAGGAAGAATAGAAACAAGGCTCATCTCCTTCCTATGGCCAACCAACAAGCAACAAAAGAAATGCTTGCCGTCGGCCAACAAGGAGAAGGAGATAATGGTGGAAACCGACCAAGACATCAAGGGAAACCCCTTAGTCTTGTTTCCACCACCCAAGGAGAGGGAGAAGGGGTCTTTAGATGCTGTCCAAGGGTTGGAGAAGGTGATATGGGCGCCGGCCACCAAACCATGAAGAAGAAAGGAAGAACCTTTCCTTATTTGGTGCCACCCAAACCTCCTAAACCCTAAGCTTCCAAACCCTAATCCAAGCTCACCTTGTGGCCGACCATGGAAGTGAGGAAACAGATTAGGATGAGCTCAAGCCAAGGTAAAGAGGAGAACCATAGTGGCCGGCCAACCCTTAGGAAGAAGAAGAACATCTCCTATAGTTGCCGCCCACCCTTTTCTCCCAAAAACCTAGCCACCCAAACCCTAATCCTAACTTACCTTATATCCGGCCATGGAAGAGGGGAAGAAGAATAGGATAAGTTCAAGCTAAGGTAGATAGGAGCAGCATAGTGGCCGGCCAACCCAAGGAAGAAGAAGAACAACCTCCATTAGTTGCCGCCCACCCTTGCTCCAAAACCCTAGCCACCAAACCCAATCCTAAACCAACTAGGATTCCTAGCCACCAAAGGAAGCAAACCCTAATCCCCTCATCCCTTGTGTTCTCCACGCCAACAATCCCTAATCCACCCTTATATAGAGTTTAGGGATAAGTCTTGGTTTAATCTCCACCATTGGTTCAAGGGATTTAACCTCAACCGTCGGATCTAGAGATTTAATCTCAACCGTCGGATCTTAGAGATTTAATCTATACCAATGGATCTTAGAGTTTTGTTTCTATCCATTGGATCTAAGCATCATGAGGTGTTAATAGGCTACATTAGGGACCATGAGGAGGAGTTGGGTCTTGGCCACCCATGGATCAAGCCCACATAAAGTCCGATCCACTAATGATGATCCAATCCACTAAAGGTCCATCATCGATCTACCTCACCAACCCCCATATGATAATATGGGCTCCATATATTATTGTACATTTTCTCCCGTGTTTAAGATCTCGAATGTCCGATTAATTAATTTACTAACCATTAATTAATCAACATCTAACTCCTTGAGTAGTACCACTCAACCTTTTCATCATGCGACCAAGTCCACTGCAGGTTTACATGATGAACCTTATGAGCTCCTCGAGGGACATCATCATCCTAATATATAGGACACGGTTTCCTCCTATAATCAACGGCACACCATATAAATAATATCATCTCCCAACTTACATAGTATATCTATTTAATCTATAAATCTCGCCCATTGGTAAATCAAAGAGATGAGTACCAAGTATATGTGCTCGTTATTATATCGGGATTAAGAGCATGTACTAAATAATATCTGAGGTCCGATTCGATTATGTAGTCAGCAATAAATCGAATCACCTGCGTGTGTCGATCTGCTTCAATACACACAAAGTGCACTAGTGTGATTCTATGGTCAAGACAAACCAATACGAATCACACTACAACCATTCCGATAGTTGGTCCAAAGCCATCTCGGTTGTGAGCCTTTACTTATACTTTACAAGGAGCCGATAACATGATCTCCCGTGTGACACCACACACCATGTTATCTACAATGTAAGGTATTAGACAATATTGCATAACCATAAAAATATGCAAACAATGATCATGTGATTCTTATTTGAAATAAAGATGTTCTCTGAAAAGAGCTAGGCTTTCGGTATACATCCCAACAATCTCCCACTTATACTAAAAGACTATCTTTGTCCTTATCTGCCATACATCGATTCCCCTTCCCTCCACATGCCTATCAAGCTCTCGCTAGAAGGCCTTAGTGAAAGGGTCTACCGGTCATCCTCTCGATGCAATCTAGGCGACAACAACTTCTACCTCCTTTACGATTTCTCGTGTATCGGGTGGTACTTGCTCTATGTGTTTACTAGCCTTATGGGCTCGTGGTTCCTTGAGTTTACCATTGCACCACTATTATCACAATAAATTGTGATAGTTACGGGCAAACCAGAATCACATCCAAGTCCATCGAAGTTCTGAGCCATACAGCTTCTTTGGCGCCTCGCATAGGTCGCCACATACTCAAACCTCCATTCCATACAATGGCTCTACCTCCCAAAGTAAACACAAAACCTGAGGTATACTTATCATTATCCCTATCGAGTTGGAAATCGGAATCGTGTAACCCACGGGAGTAATTGGTCGCGTAAACGAGATATAATCCTAGTCCTTCTCGGGTACTTCAACATATGCTTTTACCGCAGTCCAATGTCCCTATCCTGGATTACTCTGATATCTGCTAACCATGCCCACGGATCGGGTCTCGTACAGAGCATCGCATGAGGCTTCCTACTGCCGAAGCATAAGGAACCGCCTCCAGCTCCTTTATCACCTCAGATGATCTAGGACACATCTCCTTAGATAAAGTAACTCCATACCTGAAAAGTAGAAAACCCTTCTTGGAGTTCTGCATGCTAAAATGATCCAAAATCATGTCTATGTATGAAGCTTGGGATAAGCACAACAACCTTGATCCCAAGGTTGTGACCCACTTCTCTCAAGTCCTTCAAAACTATTTGGACAACCATACCCTTACGTCTGATAACACTCTGATATTGTTACCAACTACCAAAATGTCATCTACGTATAGTACAAGAAATACCACTACGTTTCCGTCACATCTATTGTATACACAAGACTCAGGACTTTGAATAAATCCATAAGTCCGGATTTACCTCATCAAAGCGGATGTTCCAAGACCTCAAAGCTTGCTTTAGTCCATCGAGACCGATTAAGCTTACATACAATCGCTCTTTGCCTTTATGAATCCCTCAGTCGCAATGTAGATGGATTCCTCAAGACTTCCACTAAGGAATCTTTGTCTTGATATCCATCTACACCTCATAATCCATATGAGTTGCTATGCATAAGAGCTCCGGACACTGTCTTGAATCCATAGATTCAATCTCATATTCATTGCACTTTGCAAAGATCTTTGTATTTATATCTTGGATTGCCTTGTCAGTATGTCTAGGATCAGTTCATGTTTCTTAGAGACCAAATCGGAAGATTTGTCAAAACATGAATCTAAGAGGTTGTTTAACAACCCTCCCACTACTGACGAGGTATCTTACGTATCCTCTGTGACACGTGGTGCGGTGACATGTGGTATGTCCTCTTGTACCGGTGGTACTAAAGTGACTTCCTTTTAACTCCTCGAACAATTTTACCTTTGGGCTTGTGGCTTATCACATAGTCTTCCTCTAGAAATCGGCATTCGTGTTAACGATCACCCTCGATCTCTAGGACTATAAAACAAGTCGAATAACTCATCATCGATCTAACCATCTTCATAAGAGTCCTATTCCTTCGTCGCTACACCATTCTGTGGGGTGTGCGGTGCGATCGATTGGGATTGAATCCCAACATCGATAAGTAGTTCCTAAACTCTCCCAAGAGGTTGTCACCACCACGATCGGATCGTAGTGTCATCCATATCTTGAATAATCGTCTATAAAAGGCGAAATATTCAAGATTACCTCTTGCCTAGATAGTCATAGGACCTCACAAATCGAATGAACCATTTCTAACACATCTTTGGCTCTATACCCCTTGGCCTTGAAGGCCTCTTGGTCATCTTACCCTCGAAGCAAGATTCGTAGGTTGGGAGATCCTCCTCCACTAATGAACCCAAAGGTCCATCATTTATCAACCTTTGAATTCTTGGTTAAAGTTAATGCGACCAAAGATATGTTTGGTTCATCTTGAAGGTTCTTTTCTCTTATTGGAATTAGAAGATGAGTTATTAACTTCTATTTGCATCGTGGGAGCTTGTGGTTCAAGTTATAAATTTCCTATCTATGTACTGAATAGATAATGTCCCTATTCCTTTTATAACAAATCATTATAAAAGAAATAGATTATCCATCCAAAAACTATTTAGAAACCAAATCAATTCTTTCTAAATAAGGGTACATAAAGGAAATTCTTAAGAACCAAAAACCTTTATTTTTCTCAAAAGATAAATAAAACATCTCCCATCGCAATAGCCGCCATCTTCATGGCATTGCCTAAGTAAATAGTAATCTCCCTTCAACTAGTCATCGGGTTTCTGGAACCCCTGAATTATTGCAGACATGATTAGTGGCTCTGTATCTACTCACCAAAGTGCGGTAGATATCACCGCTAATCATGTTTCAATGACTAGTCCAAAAGATATACCTATGTTCTATTTTGGATTGGGACGTCCTTCTTCCAATGTCCATCCGTCACGCTGAGTGAAGTACTTGCCTTTCGGCTTCTTCACTCTTCCCTGAGATCCTCGCACCATCTTTGCTTCACCTTGTTTCTTCTTCTTCTTGCCTTTCGGCCTAGAAGTAGAAACTCTTTTGAGCAATGATGGCTTGAGGACATTCTTCGAAGATTGCATACTAGCAGATAAGACAATATTTGGATTCATTTCCAATCAACATTATTTGATGCGATAAGTTTATTTCTTTTAGTATCACAACAAGTGGACTGAAAGTCATTTTGAAAATCCTAAGAATCACATAGATCATTACTTTAGATTTCAAAAAATTATTGATTCCTCAAACAATAAAATTTTGATATCAATCAACACCTCAATCCACCGAGAATATCGCATGCCACGCAGTGTGGACGTATACGAATTCTACATTTGTAAGAGGAGGTTTTACCCATTAATTTTATTATCTTGTCAACCTTACTTTTTGACAAATAAAATTAATAGTTGGTTCCTCTTTGGCCCTACAAATAAAAGCGGTTGACTCGATGGGAGGATACTTTTTATTTGCATCTAAGTGTGCACCATTACACGATACTAAGGGAATTATTTCGGATTATGTGCCTTACCGCTGTGGAAGTACACACGCTCCTAGATAATTTCCTATAACCATTATTTGACCTAGTGATCCGCAAACAAACTCATCCGCAGGGAGGAAGGCACTCAGAGCCAACACGCAAGTTTGTTGCATCACACGTCAAATTGTAATGGAGGCCGCGGGAATTAATTAAAATATCCCTCTCCCACTTAGTAAATTAAAAATGAGGAATTTTCCTACGACATGCATATCAAACAAAAAGCAATAAATATGAAAAATAAATTATTTTCCAACTATTATGGCCTTTGTCTATAATATGGCTCCCGTCGCATCGCCATCTCGTCCGCTCCTCCTACGCCATGTACGAGCCATCCGGAGATCCGAGCCGAGACTAAATCCTATTTTAATTTACATCCATCGATCCTATACTCCACGAGGGAGTGTACATGAAATCTAGATCGAAAGTAAAATAAAATAAAGAGCGGCTAAACAATGCCGTATTTAATTTACAAAAACTAAATACTAGCCTCGTCAACCCCGAGGATGTTAGTTAAAGCCCTAGAACCAATCATGTGATAGTTGAATAGGGAATATTTTGTATCATATTCTATAAAGGCAAAGGATTGGTTATTATATTTACATCTTGCTTGTGCCAGCTAATTTAAATATAATAATGCCCTAGAAAAGTAGGTTCTTATCTACAGCACATCAATTGGCAGAATTGATTATGAGAGTCTGTAGAGAACACTTTCCTAAATGTTCCTAGTCGAGTATTAATATGCAAGGGCAATATTAATACATAAAGACTAGCATGTAGGTCAATTGATGACTTGATCTCATAAGTCATGGATATATGATATCAAGTTGACACATGGGTATATATTGGAGAATATATACTGAACTGACCCGCCATGAGAAAGTTTCATGGATCGTTATATGAGTGTCATAAACTTTCTCATGTGACTATTGGTATGAATAGTCCTTAGACCTGAAGTCACTATGGTTCCCTACATAAGGAGTTATGTACTTTGGTATCGTCAAACGTCACCCGTAACAGGGTGGACCATAAAGGCGATTACTGGGTATGTAACAAATTATGCGGAGGGATGTGAGTGATGTAGATGGGATCTATCCCTTCCATATGACGGGAGTGATATCGGTGGGCCCCTTGATTGAGTAGAACTACTAAAACGCATGGCCATGCTCGAATGAGTCAATATGAGATATTGAGCTCATTTGTTTGAGTTAGTTTACTCAGGGATCAAGAAACACATAGATTGATCGAGGATGACACGGTCTATGCCTCATTGATCAATCTGATATCAAGGATAGAAGGACACGGTCATATATTATAGTAGTCACGGAAAGGTTAGTCGGATCTTGACTTATCTCGTAACTTGGGTAGCAATGATGTATTGATAGATGCCGCTCATTGCTTGTGTATCTAAAAGAGTTTAGGTCCACTGCCAACGTTATGAGAGCCTATAGGGTCACACACAAAGAGCATGATAATTAGAGGAATTAAAGTATTCTAGTTTGACTAGAATAATATGGGAATAAGCTTAAGTACAAAATGGTTTTTGGACTTTAAGCTTAATGAGAATTTTAGCTAATTGATTTAATGAGATTAATTCAATATGTTACCTTATTGATTTAATAAGATTAATTCAATATGATAACATAAGCTTAATTGAATTAATAAGATTAATTCAACATGCATGAAAGCCACATAAGAATGCCACATAAGCATGCCACCTAAGCATCCACCTAAGCTAGATGAGGTGGAAGAAGACAAATTGGTTTTTGTCTCCTTAAGTGGCCGGCCAAACAAGGATATGTCTCAATGCAATGGATTGCATTGAATGTGTGGAGGTGAAAGGGTTTTTCCAACCCTATTAAATACACCCTAAGTGGCCGGACATAGTTTGCATTGGCTTTTGTTGTTGGTGGAAGCTTTGGTTGTGTTAGTGGTGAGAAAGCTTGGTGGAAGCTTTGGTTGTGTGGGTTTGTGAGTGTAGGCTAGCAAGAAGAGGAGTCTTCTTCTTCCTTTCTCCTTTTCCCTCTCTACCTCTCCTTTAGGGACTTCTCTAGCAAGAAGTAAAGGAGAGCTCTTCTAGTTTTCCTTTTGTGAGACAAGAGCGTGCTCGTGTGGATACGTATATAGGCACGGACACTTGAACGTGCTAAAGATCCAACAAACCGAAAGGAAAAGCGGGATCAACAAGGGCACGCAACAAAGGTAATCCTCTCCTATAAGATAGGTTTGGTTTAGAGAAATTTATTTTATACGAGTTTGCTTTCGCATGGATCACTTGGAAGGGATCCTATTTTCCGTTCAACATATGCCATTTTGGCATAAAGAATTCCCAACAGGGTATCGAGCCACTTGCGAAAGATCGTATAAAAATAGGTTTTCTCTATTTTATATGTGATATAGAAGTAGGATAAATTTTATTATGAGTTGATAATTGCATTAGCAAATTTTCAAACATAATAAAATATCCAATGTCTTTTAAAAGTTAAAATGACATGGTGCATGGTTATGGCCTAGTCCCAAAAAGTTTGTGATTGTGTGTTGTAATTCTTAATACGGCCTGCGTGTCGTGCCTTTCTCCTAATATTCTTGTTGTAAAATTAGTTTTAGACTCGAATGTAACTCGAGTATTTCTCCTTTTGTAATGTACAAAACAAGGATGGAGGGTCCATTGGAAGATGAGGTTACAAGGAGGAAGTCAACACAAGACAACCAAAAGGAAGCACTTAGAGAAGATGCTATCCCTAGGTTGACCAATCAATCTTTTCATTGGCTTGAGAAGATTGTAGAATAAGGGCCATAACCATGACACGTTAGTTTAATATGTATGTGATGCATGATTAGTTTAGCTTATATGTGATGTATGCTAATATGTATATGATACATGTTTATTTCTTAATAAGTCTAAACGATATGCCTACCAAAGTTGGTACTCACTACTTCCTCGATCATTTGTTATTGGGTTTGCAAAGCAATGCATTTTATCTTGGAGGGTGCGAGTGGACAATCGTGATGTCCCGCTATCAGTCTTAGTTAAGACTTAATTAAGTGTTTTCTTAATTGGTTAAGAAAGTAGAGGCATATATTAGCTTTGAACATAAGTGTTAACATTAGTTTTGTGTGATTTAGAACATCGCTTTGTCTTAGAAGTGGTCGTTGCTCGATATACAAGAAGGCCCTGTGCCTCGCCACAAAGTTTAGGAATAAACACTAAACTAATCTAAAACTTAAAGCTATTAAAGAGTTACATCAGATGTAATTGGCAAAAGATTGCCTACCTAATTATACTACGTCTTGGCGATTAGCCAAAGCTAACTCAAGGCAATTATGATGTGGATCTTTATCCCATATAAATTTATAGCTAAATAGTAGCTATGAGAATTTAGTGAGCCTCATTTAATTAAAGGCCTAATTAAATGATTTAGGTATGATACTTAACTTTGCATTTTAATGTTGTAGATCACCATGTCATCTAACACGACACACCCCTCAACTTGCGATCTGGCCTTGAGAAGGACAAGCTCGATGGAGCAAACTTTCTTGGTGGTATAGGAACTTGAGGATTATCCTCAAGCAAGAACGCAAACTATATGTCCTAGAGCGGCTACCCGAAATGCGCCTCTGACCACTCGTCTTTGAAAAGGATGCTTATAAGAAGCATCAAGATGACGATTAGATGTGTCATGCCTTATGCTTGCCACCATGAACTCGAGCAACATGAGAACATGGATGCCTATGATATGGTTGAGCATTTGAAACAACTATATCAAGGACAAGCTAGGCACAGCGTTTTGAAGTGTCTAAGGCTCTTTTTGCATGCAAGATGCAAAAGGAACACACTGTAGGAACTCACGTACTCAAAATGATTGAGTACGCGTTGAGAACTCAAAGACTAGGTTTTCCATCGAGCCAAGAATTGCAACCGATGTTATCCTGCAATCGTTCTTAGGAAGCATACAATCAATTCGTCATGAATTATAACATGAATGAAATTGATAAACCTTTGCGAGATTCTCAACATGTTAGGCTAGACGAATCTCAAATCTCAAGAAGAAAGTTAGTAATGTACTAATGGTCAAGAAGGACAAAGGTAAGCTTGAGGCAAGGGTAAGACCCAAGCCAAAGGCAAGGCCAATTCATCCACTTCAAAGGGTAAAGGTAAAGTACCTAAGGAAGGGGACTGCTTACATTGCGGTGAGACTGGACACTGGAAGCGGAACTGCAAAGTCTACCTTGAGGAAGTAAAGAACAAGAGAAGTGGGACTTCTGCCTCAGGTATACACGTTATATAAGTTAATCTATCTATTTCTTCTACATGGGTATTAGATACCGGATGTGCATCTCACATTTGTACTAATGTGAAGGGACTTAGAAATAGTAGAATAATGGCAAAGGGTGAAGTGTACCTACGAGTAGGCACTGGCGCAAAGTTCTTGCTTTGTGTTGTAGGAACATATTCTTTGTCTTTGCCCACTGGGCTTATCTTAGAACTAGAGGAGTGCTTCTATGTACCCGCATTAACAAAGAACATAATTTCTGTATCTTGTTTAGACAAGAAAAACTTTTCTTTTATAATAAAGGACAAATGTTGTTCCATTTATTTAAATGAAATGTTCTATTGTAATGCACCACTTATGAATGGTCTCTATGTTCTAGATTTAGATAACCCAATTTATAACGTAAATACCAAGCGGTTCAAATCGAAAGATTTGAACCGGACATATCTACAACTCGCTTTGTCGCAAAATGAAAACCATAAAGATGGATTATTGGACTCATTTGATTTTGAATCATATGAGGTATGCGAAGTCTTGTCTTTTAGGAAAGATGACTAAAACTCCATTTAGTGGACATGGCGAGAGAGCGAGTTGTTAGGACTCATACATCTTGATGTATGTGGCCCTTTCAATGTCGCTGAGGAGGCTATAAGTACTTTATTACTTTCAGCTGATGATATGAGTAGATTTGGCTACTTATATTTGATGAGACATAAGTCGAGAATCCTTTGAAAAGTTCAAAGAATTCAAGAATGAAGTACAAAACCAACTTGGTAAGTGTATTAAGCTACTTGATCGGATCGAGGTGGTGAATACCTTAGTCGAAGTTTCGTGATCACCTGGCTGAGTGTGGGATAATATCCCAACTCACTCCACCTAGAACACCACAATGGAATGGTGTATCTGAGAGGAGAAATCGTACTCTATTAGATATGGTACGATCAATGATGAGCGATGATCTACCTACTTCCTTTGGGGTTTAGCTCTAGAGACAACCGCTTTCACACTTAATCGCGTTCCATCAAAAGCCGTAGAAAAGACACCATATACTATGGACCGAAGAGTCCCAAAATGTCTTTTATAAAGATTTGGGGTTGTGAAGCTTACGTTAGGCGTCAAGTCTCGGATAAACTAGGACCCCAAATCGGATAAGTGTTATTTTGTAGGATATCCCAAGGAAACTAAGGGATATTACTTTTACAATCCCACACTTGGCAAGGTGTTTGTTGCAAATCTTTGTCTTTCTAGAAAGAGAATTTATTTCTAGAAATACTAGTGGGAGTAAAATTCATCTTGAAGAAGTTCAAGATGATGATAACACTAAGGCTTCGATGGAAAATGAGCAGGCACCTGAAGTGTTGTGGATGAGGAATTTGTTGCCCAAAGAGTTGTGGAGCAAACACTGCTCAAGTAGACCAACCTCTTCGTAGATCTAATAGGATCCGTCGTCAACCCGAGAGATATTCTTTTCTCTTGGTTGACGGTGATGTATTGCTTATCAATCTTGACGAGCCTACATCCTATAAAGAAGCTATGATGAGCCCAGTTAGAAATGGCTAGAGGCCATGAGATCCGAAATGGAATCCATGTACACTAACCAAGTATGGACTTTGGTTGATCCACGAAGGGTAAAACCCATTGGGTGTAAGTGGGTCTTTAAAGTAAAGACCGACATGGATGGTAATAAGCATACCTATAAAGGTAGATTGGTGGCTAAAGTTCAAACAAATTCATGGTATTGACTATGAAGAAACCTTTTCACCGATTGCGATGCTTAAATCCATTCGGATCATACTTGCTATCGACCTACCATGATTATGAGATCTGGCAGATGGATGTCAAAACCGCTTTTACGAATGAAAGCTACTCGAGGATGTGTACATGACACAACCCGAGGGTTTTGAAGATCCAAAGCATCTGAAAGGTATGCAAACCGCAAAGGTCCATTTATGGACTAAAGCAAGCCTCTCGGTCTGGAATCTTCGATTCGATGATGCAATCAAAGAGTTTGGTTTCATCAAGAATGAAGATGAGCCTTGTGTCTACAAGAGAAATAGTGGGAGCACAGTTGTATTTCTTGTCTTGTATGTAGATGACATACTTTCATCGGAAATGACATTCCCTCACCCACCGTGAAGATGTGGTTAGGGAATTGTTTCTCGATGAAGGACTTAGGTGAAGTGCCTATATTCTAGGCATCAAGATCTATAGAGATAGATCTAGAAGATTACTTGGCCTAAGTCGAGTACATACATTGATAAAGTGCTAGATCGTTTTGCTATGCAAAATTCTAAGAAAGGGTTTCGCTTTTATCACATGGTGTGAGTCTTTCAAGACTCAATGTCCCTCTTCTAAGGAGGAGAGAGATCGCATGGATAAGATCCCTTATGCATCGGCTATAGGGTCTATCATATGCGCCCGTGCTTTGTACTCGTCGACGTCTCGTATGCTTTGAGCATGGCGAGTAGATACGATCGGATCGGTGAAAGTCATCGGATAGCGATCAAAAATATTCTTAAGTACTTACGAAGAACGAAAGAATATTTCCGATATTGGAGGCAATGAGGAGCTAATCAGAAGGGTTACGATGATGCAAGCTTCCAAACGAGACAAGGATGACTATAGATCGCAATGAGTACGTGTTTTGCACGAATGGTGGAGTGTGGTGGAAGAGTTCGGCGACACGATTCTTGATTCTACAATGGCGAGTATATTGCGGCATCGATCGGCGAAGGAGGTCGTTTGGCTCAAGTTCATCGATGAACTTGGGGTAGTTCCTAGCATTGCAGATCCAATAGACCTCTATTGTGACAACAATGGGGCTATTGCGCGAGCTAAGGAACCTCGATCACATCGTGGACCAAACACATCTGGCGCTTCCATCTCATTCGAGAGATCATCGATAGAGGAGATGTGAGGATATCTGAGTCATGTAAGCTAACATCGCAGATCCATTGACGAGGCTTTCACGGAGGAAGCATGATGGTCACACTAGGTCACTAGGTATTAGATATCATAGTGATTGGTACTAGTGCTAGTGGGAGATTGTTAGTTAAAGCCCTAGAACCAATCATGTGATGGTTGAATAGGGAACATTTTGTATCATATTCTATAAAGGCAAAGGATTGGTTATTATATTTACATCTTGCTTGTGACAGCTAATTTAAATATAATAATGCCCTAGAAAAGTAGGTTCTTATCTACAGCACATCAATTGGCAGAATTGATTATGAGAGGCTGTAGAGAACACTTTCCTAAATGTTCCTAGTCGAGTATTAATATGCAAGGGCAATATTAATACATAAAGACTAGCATGTAGGTCAATTGATGACTTGATCTCACAAGTCATGGATATATGATATCAAGTTGACACATGAGTATATATTGGAGAATATATACTGAACTGACCCGCCATGAGAAAGTTTCATGGATCGTTATATGAGTGTCATAAACTTTCTCATGTGACTATTTGTATGAATAGTCCTTAGACCTGAAGTCACTATGGTTCCCTACATAAGGAGTTATGTACTTTGGTATCGTCAAACGTCACCCGTAACAGGGTGGACCATAAAGGCGATTACTGGGTATGTAACAAATTATGCGGAGGGATGTGAGTGATGTAGATGGGATCTATCCCTTCCATATGACGGGAGTGATATCGGTGGGCCCCTTGATTGAGTAGAACTACTAAAACGCATGGCCATGCTCGAATGAGTCAATATGAGATATTGAGCTCATTTGTTTGAGTTAGTTTACTCAGGGATCAAGAAACACATAGATTGATCGAGGATGACACGGTACATGCCTCATTGATCAATCGATATCAAGGATAGAAGGACACGGTCATATATTATAGTAGTCACGGAAAGGTTAGTCGGATCTTGACTTATCTCAGTAACTTGGGTAGCAATGATGTATTGCTAGATCGCTCATTGCTTGTGTATCTAAAAGAGTTTAGGTCCCACCGCCAACGTTATGAGAGCCTATATATCACACACAAAGAGCATGATAATTAGAGGAATTAAAGTATTCTAGTTTGACTAGAATAATATGGGAATAAGCTTAAGTACAAAATGGTTTTGGACTTTAAAGCTTAATGAGAATTTTAGCTAATTGATTTAATGAGATTAATTCAATATGTTACCTTATTGATTTAATAAGATTAATTCAATATGATAACATAAGCTTAATTGAATTAATAAGATTAATTCAACATGCATGAAAGCCACATAAGAATGCCACATAAGCATGCCACCTAAGCATCCACCTAAGCTAGATGAGGTGGAAGAAGACAAATTGGTTTTTGTCTCCTTAAGTGGCCAAAACAAGGATATGTCTCAATGCAATGGATTGCATTGAATGTGTGGAGGTGAAAGGGTTTTTCCAACCCTATAAAAGACACCCTAAGTGGCCGGCCAAAGAAAGCATTGGCTTTTGTTGTTGGTGGAAGCTTTGGTTGTGTTAGTGGTGAGAAAGCTTGGTGGAAGCTTTGGTTGTGTGGGTTTGTGAGTGTAGGCTAGCAAGAAGAGGAGTCTTCTTCTTCCTTTCTCCTTTTCCCTCTCTACCTCTCCTTTAGGGACTTCTCTAGCAAGAAGTAAAGGAGAGCTCTTCTAGTTTTCCTTTTGTGAGACAAGAGCGTGCTCGTGTGGATACGTATAGAGGCACGGACACTTGAACGTGCTAAAGATCCAACAAACCGAAAGGAAAAGCGGGATTAACAAGGGCACGCAACAAAGGTAATCCTCTCCTATAAGATAGGTTTGGTTTAGAGAAATTTATTTTATACGAGTTTGCTTTCGCATGGATCACTTGGAAGGGATCCTATTTTCCGTTGCGCATATGCCATTTGGCATAAAGAATTCCCAACAGAGGATTCAACAAAATAAACATTTACACACATACAATCACATACACACACATGCCATAATAGTCGGATCTTATGCCTGCAACCAAAGAGTTAAACTACGCATATCCTACTATTATCCGACACATATAATATATGAAAAAGTGCATAAAAATTAGCCGAATCCTAAACACACAAAACTGGAAACCTTGGCTCTGATACCAATTGTTAGTTTTGCCCGGAAGCTCTGATACCAATTGTTGGGGTTTGATCCGTGAGGGGAAACTTCGCTTCCCCTTCGCCTCGGTTGCTTGACCATAGTGATCCCTTCGATGTCCCCAGATTAAAAATTTAATCCTAGACAAAAGGGATTCCCAAAGCAACCAAGTCATCGTCGTGCTATTCGTTTAGAGAGGTCACTTGAACAAACTAGTTGTTCAAGCAACCATCCTCTATTCTACGAGTAGCCGCGGAATAGACGATGTCCGGATCGCCAGTTTTTGTGTTTATGCTCGGGATCCAAATATTATTTAGCCATTCACAGAAATATATCATGTTCATAAATGAAAAACAAATATAAACATGTAACATATAAAATTAGAGAATCGATATACCTCTCGATCTTCTAATGTATGTCCTTCCTCCTTTCGGACGTCGTGTGGGCGACGCTCTACCAAAAGTCGAAGCTCATAGATCACACATCTTCCTTCCTTGCTTATCCAAAGCAAGAGGAAGAATAGAAACAAGGCTCATCTCCTTCCTATGGCCAACCAACAAGCAACAAAAGAAATGCTTGCCGTCGGCCAACAAGGAGAAGGAGATAATGGTGGAAACCGACCAAGACATCAAGGGAAACCCCTTATTCTTGTTTCCACCACCCAAGGAGAGGGAGAAGGGGTCTTTAGATGCTGTCCAAGGGTTGGAGAAGGTGATATGGGCGCCGGCCACCAAACCATGAAGAAGAAAGGAAGAACCTTTCCTTATTTGGTGCCACCCAAACCTCCTAAACCCTAAGCTTCCAAACCCTAATCCAAGCTCACCTTGTGGCCGGCCATGGAAGTGAGGAAAAAGATTAGGATGAGCTCAAGCCAAGGTAAATAGGAGAACCATAGTGGCCGGCCAACCCTTAGGAAGAAGAAGAACATCTCCTATAGTTGCCGCCCACCCTTTTCTCCCAAAAACCTAGCCACCCAAACCCTAATCCTAACTTACCTTATATCCGCCATGGAAGAGGGGAAGAAGAATAGGATAAGTTCAAGCTAAGGTAGATAGGAGCAGCATAGTGGCCGGCCAACCCAAGGAAGAAGAAGAACAACCTCCATTAGTTGCCGCCCACCCTTGCTCTAAAACCCTAGCCACCAAACCCAATCCTAAACCAACTAGGATTCCTAGCCACCAAAGGAAGCAAACCCTAATCCCCTCATCCCTTGTGTTCTCCACGCCAACAATCCCTAATCCACCCTTATATAGAGTTTAGGATAAGTCTTGGTTTAATCTCCACCATTGGTTCAAGGGATTTAACTCAATCATCGGATCTAGAGATTTAATCTCAACCGCTTGGATCTTAGAGATTTAATCTCTACCAATGGATCTTAGAGTTTTGTTTCTATCCATTGGATCTAAGCATCATGAGGTGTTAATAGGCTACATTAGGGACCATGAGGAGGAGTTGGGTCTTGGCCACCCATGGATCAAGCCCACATAAAGTCCGATCCACTAATGATGATCCAATCCACTAAAGGTCCATCATCGATCTACCTCACCAACCCCCATATGATAATATGGGCTCCATATATTATTTGTACATTTTCTCCCGTGTTTAAGATCTCGAATGTCCGTCGATTAATTAATTTACTAACCATTAATTAATCAACATCTAACTCCTTGAGTAGTACCACTCAACCTTTTCATCATGCGACAAGTCCACTGCGAGGTTTTACATGATGAACCTTATGAGCTCCTCGAGGGACATCATCATCCTAATATATAGGACAGTTTCCTCCTATAATCAACGGCACACCATATAAATAATATCATCTCCAACTTACCGAGTCTATCGATTTAATCTATAAATCTCGCCCATTGGTAAATCAAAGAGATGAGTACCAAGTATATGTGCCCGTTATTATATCGGGATTAAGAGCATGTACTAAATAATATCTGAGGTCCGATTCGATTATGTAGTCGAATAAATCGAATCACCTCGTGTCAGTCTGCTCGCTCAATACACACAAAGTGCACTAGTGTGATTCTATGGTCAAGACAAACCAATACGAAATCACACTACAACCATTCCGATGGTTTGTCCAAAGCCATCTCGGTTGTGAGCCTTTACTTATACTTTACAAGGAGCCGATAACATGATCTCCCGTGTGACACCACACACCATGTTATCTACAATGTAAGGTATTAGACAATATTGCATAACCATAAAAATATGCAAACAATGATCATGTGATTCTTATTTCAAAATAAAGATGTTCATACAAAAGAGCTAGGCTTTCAGTATACATCCCAACAGTATCTAGGGTGTATAAATACACATACATGTCAATGTAATATGAGATGTGGGTTTTGTTCTCCCTAATCTAGGGTTTCATGTATTTTTCTAAGGCAACCCTACTTGATTCCCTTATAAATGGGACTCCAAGTCATGCCAAAGTCCTTATATCAATTTTCATTAACTTAAATGCATGAATGATCATGACATAAATAATGACAATAATTAAACATGACCAATGATCATGATGTCATGACATATGATATAATCTAAGCATACATGACATTTAACCTAACCCTAAGCATTATCATGACATTTTAAATGATTAAAGATAAGTATGATATCATGACATGTTATATGGCAAACAAAGTATGTCATATAAAAAGTATAAGTATAATAATATCTAAATTTTAATATTAGTTGTCATTTGTTACAATTAGATTTATTTTGTCATATTATTACTAATATCCCATGTGTGCCAAAACCCAAAATGACACACACACCTCTAAACCTAATTTGTGTCAATTTAATTGATTTTTTAATCTTCTTAAATGATATTGGCACATCCTAAAATCTTTTAGGATTTATCATCAAATCTATTTTCAAGATATCCATAACCTTGGAAATGACCTAAAATGTCAACTTTGCTATGGTTGAGTTAACTACCCATCCAATCAAGGTTGACACGACCTAACCCATCTAGCGTGAGTCAATCACGCCCTTAGGAACCCAAAATCTATTTGAGCTCATTGAGTTAATTAGGTATTCCTTAGGGATGACCTCCCTAGATACCTTCCTAATGACCCTCCTAGGTAGCCTTGGTCATTTTGGACCTGCCTAGGTTAACCTTAGGGATTTCCTCCCTAATAACCCTCTTAGTGGTCATCCTAGGTTTCCTCGAAACCCTAGCTACTAGACACAAACCTTGGTTACTCTTAGGGATAACTTCCTTAGTAACCTTGGTCTTTCTAGACTTAGTTTGTGTTCCATAATCAAATGGAACACTATGATAAGCCACCTTAGGCTTAGGTTTGTGACCCAAACTTTGCTTGCCCTTGGTTGACTTTTGACTTTTAGGTTCTAGGTGTTGACTTTGACTTCTGGACCTAGACTTTTGATCATTTGACCCTTTAAATTGATTTTGCATAATTTTAAGGGTCTTCTCAAGTTTTTCAAGCCTTGATCTCAAGACTTGGTTCTCTAATTCTAATTGCCTAAGTTTAGAATTTTGATTTAATCCTTGGGCATGGTTCTTCCTAGGCATATGCCTAGTCCATTTGGGGTTAAAATCTAGGTGCTCTTGTATTTTCCTAATAGATTCCCTAAGTATGACATTTTTAGGGACATTAGTCCCAAATTTTTCTTTCTTTGAAAAGTAGACATTCTTAGCTCCTAGACACAATTCCTTATTTCTAGCATTCTCTTTATGATAGATAGCAAGATTGCTAAAATTATCTCTAGCATGGTTTTTGACATTATTTGAATAAGGAGCTTTATTTAAAAATACCTTAGGGTTAGCTTTGGAAGCTCCCCTACTTGTGTAGCTTCTTCTTGCCCCTTATTCTTCCCTCTTAGGCATTGACTCCGGTAATGTCCCGGTAGCCGGCATTTGAAGCAAATCACTTGCTCTTTACTCTTTTGCGTTGAGGGACCGGTATCTTTGACTTTTAGCACCGGTGGAGCTTTTCTTATTCTCTTTGGGCATTTGCTCTTATAGTACCCAAATTCCCTACACTCAAAACACATAATGTTATTTTTATTTTGAGTTACGGTGTTTGAGTTACCTATGGTGGTGGTAGGTGCCGGAATTGAAGCTTTTTCATCTTGACTGGATGTGGAAGCTTCTTCTTGTTGCTCCGGAGTGGAAATTCTTTTCTCCCTCTCAATCCTAGAGGTGGAGGTTTCTTCTACTTCTTCCACCTCCTCTTCCACCGATCCGGAAGTTGACTCCTCTTCAACTTCCGACTCCTCAAGCTCTTTAGATGATGATGTATTTGCTTGAGCTTGAGAGGGTGAGCACTCTTCTTCTTTTTCTTCTTGGATTGATGATGGATTTTCATGGAGCTTTGCCACTTGGCTCCACAACTCCTTAGCATCCATATAGTCCCCTACCATACACACAATATCATTAGGGACCAAATTAAAAATAAATGTTACTACCTTCGTATTTTTCTCGAAGGCTTGAATTTGATCTTCACTCAATCTCTTCTTTTTGAGGAATCCACCTTTTAGTCATCTTGGATACTCAAATCCTTCCATTAATAGGGACCATTCCTCAAGGTCTCTCATCATCAAAAAATCTTCAATTCTTTTCTTCCAAGAATTGAAGCCTTCTAGTCCGTATAGGGTGTAGGGCACCGGTGTGTTGATGTCCCAACCTAGTCGTTCTTGGACTTCCATCTTCACCCTCTAGCATGCTCCCTTAGTTGTTAAACCTTGAAGAGCGACCTCGCTCTGATACCACTTGTTAGGATCTGTGCGCTCGCTAGAGGGGGGACTTTCCCAATAACCACATGGTCAACCCTAGTCAACAATCAAAGTCTCCCTCGAGTCAAACTTGAGTCCGGTCAATCATGATCCGGGTCGATTGCTCCAACAATCTCCCCAACATATTAATCGACATTAATGTCAAACATCAATGTCAACTCACTTTGTCAAACATACTATGTCAAACATCAAAACATCACTCGAGTCAAACTCGAGTCTGATCAATCGTCGTGACACTAGGGCCGACTGCAGATTCACCATTAATCGCCCGCTTAGCCCCACGATCGATCGACGCCGAAGTTCGAATTGGATTGTGGTTGAAAATGGCCCGCGATTGCGGTGCCGCAGTGCGTCTTATTAGCGGTATAATCGCGACTGAATCGATCTGAACTCCGATCATCTGGCCAGATCATAGGGGGGCAGATTTAGAGGGTGAGGGGAGGGGCATGACCCCCAAATTTTAAATGATTCTTATTAAAATTTTATTTATTTATTTTTAATTATTATTATTATATTTTAGTATGGTGGCCTCAGAATATAAAATTTTGAATTCGTCTATGTCAGATTGTAATCGGAATTCGATCATCCGTCGACGAAATCGATGACGTCGGATGCAAATTACTGTTCATTTCCTATTGCGCATGAGTTAGAGAAACGACGCTCAGCAATCAATTATATATATATATATATATATATAATTAGGTGGTGAGGGTGTCAAGATGTTTGGAATGGCGAATGGAGTGTTTGGATTGTCGACTCTAGCCACCTAGTCGTACAGAATTCCAATATTCTGACCATCAAGATTCCCTACCTGCCCTACCTGCTTGCTATGCGAGGAGTAACATGTATTCGATTTCGTTGATGTTCTACTTTTAATGTAACTTGCTCTCTTGATAATTATATAAATATTTATCACGTGAGACCTGACAATTAATTCTTAGCAAATATAAAATGTCTCATTGAATTATTAATTTTTTCCCTATAAAAAAATCACTGTATCAAAATAAATTTTTTCATAATTTATTATCTTTCATTATTAAATCGTAGAGTCGATCGTAAAAAATTGTTACACATTTCATTCATTTTATAATAATATTAGAATAGAAATATTTTTAAAAATAATAAATAAGACAAGATGTTCTTTTTATATATGTATTTTTTTTCCAATATAAGGTGCCATAAGTATTTTATATGTACTTTTAATTTTTTCAAATTAAACTTAAAAAAAAAGTCTTCCATTACTCCTCCATTTTATTTTGCCCATATTTTTTTTTTCGTTTTGTTTATTTTTAACATAATT
Organism: Wurfbainia villosa; assembly: GCA_025175895.1. Lineage (NCBI taxonomy): Eukaryota > Viridiplantae > Streptophyta > Magnoliopsida > Zingiberales > Zingiberaceae > Wurfbainia > Wurfbainia villosa. The sequence continues at coordinate 94,937,381 of CM045988.1, forward strand.
TAACTATATAAATATTTTTCAACGATCAAAAAAACATGTAAGAGAAAAATATTGTCATCGACGAGCAATTTCAGTGGGATTGAATCGGTAAAAAAAAAAATACTGATTCAATAGGTTTGAAAATTATGCGATTAAATATAAAATATAAAATTATTATTTTTTCACTGCAAGCAATATTTTTCACCGTCCCAATTGTCATTATTTTATCTAATCATCTCCTTCCCCACTAAACTCTGTCCCATACCATAAATCTTCCTCCCCAGCGTTTCCTTGTCCCATCAAAAACTTTCTTTTCCCTTGCAGATCCCAGAAAAAAAGGAGTCTTTGAGGTGTGCAGCGATGTGCGGCGGAGCGATCATCTCCGAGCTCATACCAGCGCCGGCGCGGCGGACCACGGCAGAGTACCTGTGGCCCGGCGGGAGAAAGAAGAGAGGGAAGCACCCCAGGGTAAGGCTGGAGGATGACTTCGAGGCCGACTTCGAGGAGTTCGATGATTCGGAGGAGGATGAGTTCGATGATTACGAGAAAGACGAGGAGATCGATTTCAAGCCCTTCGGATCGAAGTCCTCTTTCTCGCTAGGTAATTAAGGACACCTGTCAAAAAGTTGCAATTTTACTGCTTCGAAAAGGTTATTTTGCTGTCTATCTTCTAGTTGCAGATGATCACCTCTTCGATAGTTTCTATGCTTCCATGGTTATCTGATTTATAAGTAAGGTTTATGGAGTTTATTTTTCAATTAGAAGCAATTATTTAACGTAAAAAAATGGAAGAATAATTCTGGATCTATCTTGAGCGTTATCAAATATTATAACACTCTTTAATCAAAGAAAAGGGAAGTTTATCAAAGTTGAATTCAATACCCAAAAGTATCCTCTTTTTTTTCCCCTTGTCAACAATTCCAAGTTAGCCTCATAGCTTATTGGGATCATGTTTTGCAGATTTCTTGGAAGGTCTTTATAAATTTTGGTGATGATATAATTGGAAATTATTTTTAAGTTTTATGCTTTTATACTCTTTGTCTCGGTTATGGAACGAAAAGGAAGTAAGGATCTCGTAGGATCCGTACCGGAGGAAAATATAATTGTTTTCTTCACGCTAGTACGAAATCGAATTTAAGAGTATTTGCTACAAGGCAGAGCTGAAATTTATTGCAACCAATGTCACAAGGAGATGCTTGTTCAAAGAAAAATTAAGAGGCACTTATTGATATTCTAGGTTTTGCACATCTAAGAAAGAAATAAATTGTGTTTGTGGGGAAAAGAAGTATCTCTTCATGTTTGCTATTCTCCACTAATCTGACAATTTATGAATGATGAGTTTTGGTATGTAGGAGAGCACTTCTGCTTGTATTTTATACATGTGTTTGGAATGGAAATAAATGAATAGTTTGTTACTTTTCCGAGGCAAAACCATATTTTCTTTCTTTGGCTGTTGATTTCTTGCTTTGGCACTGCAGATGGTCTAACCACCCTAAAGTCGAGAGATTATGATGGACCAGAAGCTAAGTCAGCTAAAAGGAAGAGAAAGAATCAATTCCGAGGAATTCGCCAGCGACCATGGGGCAAATGGGCCGCAGAAATCAGAGATCCTAGCAAAGGTGTCCGTGTTTGGCTCGGGACATTCAACTCAGCTGAAGAGGCTGCAAGAGCTTATGATGCCGAAGCGCGTCGCATCCGTGGCCAAAAAGCAAAGGTGAATTTCCCTACTACAGTAAACTCTTGTCGCCAAAAGCGTGCTTCAAAATCTACTTCTGCAAGAGCACCGGCATCTAGTATGATAGAAAAGCACAAATTGAAAGAGTCCAACTACATTAACTACCAAGAATCTGATTTCTATTCTACAATTGACCTCTTGGAAGTGAAGGGGCTAACTAAACCTGATTACTTGAACCCTGCTTTGATGAAACAACCTTCTGAATCGTGTGAAGCTCTGAAATTCCATTCTGATGAGGATAGCAACTCATTTGGTCACCCAGAGTCTGTGTGGGATAATGAGATGAAAACCCCAGAGATCATACCTGTTCATGCTCCCTCAGAGAACAAAGGCAATCAAACTCAGTTACTGGGTGATGATAACCCTCAGAAATATTTCAAGAACACTTGTGGATTGGAAGTGCCCACAGAGGCAGCCTCCGAATTTAAACTCCCTGAAGACTGGGTGGCTTTTGACCCATATGTGAAATTCTTGCAATTTCCTTACATTGAGGGAAGTAATGACTTGTCGATTGATTGTTTATTTGGTGGTGAATTGGCACAAGATGATTTGAATGCTGTGAACCTATGGAGCTTCGATGACCTGCCTCTGGAAGATAGTGTCTACTGAATGACCTCATCCTTTCTATTGATGTTAAAGTTTATTTGAGACGAGTAAGATTTCTTATCAATTTTTTATTCCCTTTCCTGCTGTATATCATATTTTTGGGTGGTTAAACTGATTCTTTCAGTTATTCATTTCCTCAGGAACTATAATGTTAATGTCCCGTTGCCCGAATTGTTCGTGTGTCGTCAAAGTTTCTGCATGCAGAATAATATTCAGGAATAGCAGCTTATTGCTGCCTTACAAACTGTACTTCGTGTAAGTTATTGTTTGAGGAATGCTTTTCAATCAGATTGCACCGTGCTTTATTATTACTCATTGATTTCTCCTCAAGGTTTAGAATTAATGCAAAATCAAATAGATTGGCCTCTCATGACCATTGCTAGATGCAAAGGTAGCATGCAGGAACAAGGAGAATTACTATTAGATATAGAGCTTCCCTGACCTAAGTAACCTGCTCTCTCTTGGTCATCTGATACACTTAGGCATCTATAAGATGTGAAGATGAAACGGATAGTTTTGTTTTTTATTGATCGGCTCCATAGGAGATGCTCTGAGCTATGCCAAGCTCCACTTGCTTCAAGAAAAATAGCAAGTTGCAAATACACACAACGAAAGATGTGTCATTAATGCACTACTGTTAAATCTGTCTTTTAGTTGAAGTCGCTTCCAACTGGGACCAAGTCATCAAAGACTGTACACACATTATTATTGTTCTTTTTTTTTTCTTTTCTTTAATCTTATTGACTTGATTTAAAATCTCCTTTGGTTTTGGTTTTTACAATTCCACTATTGCTGTTTTATGAACCTTGTGAGCTGCATCTGAATGCTTCAAAATTAAGGGAATTTGAGAGTAGTTCACGGCACCAGTTCATTATTGAGGCAGGGCTCTTGCAAAGTGTAGTTTTACGTCGTCTCGTTTCGTTGTGATTGGAGTCTGATTGTGGCCCCGTACTAATTCACCAACATGTGTCACGTGAACGCCATTTTCAACTTAAAATAGAGCGGTCAAATAAGACAACTAAATGAACCAGAGCAGCCAAAATGAGAAAACTGAATCATAAAGCAAAAAATTCTGACCCAATGGAATTTTGACACAGTCCAAAATAGAATTTTCGCCTTTGATTTGTATTGTGATTGAAGGATAGTTTTTGTAATGATAGAATTAGTACTGTGGGATCCAGTTATCATGAGTTTGAATAGTAAAAATAATTTTTTTTTGTAATGTAGAATAAAATTATGCACAATAAATCGTTCTATGATAGAAATTTCGTGTATTGAATTATTTTTTTTTTAAATTTGTATTGTTATTAGAAGGGGTGACAACAATGAGGTATAATCGATTGAATCTGGACTTGAAAAGGAGATCAAACGTAGATGAGAAAAGGGTGATCTTCCAATCAATACGATCTATTGTGTTGCATTTGACTTTTGAATCGGATGAAGATCCATTCTTCACCATACACACTAACGTAATGTAACTGTGACCACCTCACAAAAAGAATGTTCGTTCGTAATATTTTTCACCGTCGATCTCTCGATAATAATAACAAAAAGAATATCACAATCTTAACTTTGGGGAGCAGAGAACTTGAGTACTCAAAGATTCACAACAAGAATATTAAGTAATTTTTTTTTTCATTTTTCATTTTCAAAAAATAAAAAAATATATATTTTTATATTTTTTAATTTTTCAAAAAATATTCCTTTATTTTTTAGAAAATGAAGGTGGGAACATCAATTTTCATATTTTTTTCATTTTCTCAAAAAAAAAAAAAACGCTATCTTAGCATTTATCATCTCTTATTCAAAAACCTTTTCCAGGCGAAGTACGGCACCAATATAAATGTTTATATCGAGTCAGGCGCTGCTAATTTATAAAAGTCAATCTTAACGCTAAAAGTAGTGCCGGACCTGATATGAAGTCGAAAGAGCAGTCGTAGAACCCACTGCAACTATTTTGGTATAGTTAAAGAAAATGATTAAGCATGGTCGCAACTGATAATTAAAGACGAGGGAATCAGGCGTTTGCATCCTATTGGATTATAACTGGACAGCACCGTATAATTTGTACGTAGAATGAGAGAAATTTTGTATACAGATTGACAAAGACAGGAAATACGATAGATTAATTTGATATAATTAAACTCTTTTTTACATGATTCTATCAATAAAAATAAAACTTATTAATAGAGTCTGACTCAACAAAAAAAAATCTCGTATTAAAATTAAATTAAATCAAATATTTAGAGTGAATTTACCTGAAACAAACAAAAAATAATAATAAATTTTATATTATATAATAGTAGTTAAATGATCAAATAGAATTGAATTTAAGAATTAATAATAATATAAAAGAAAAAAATATAGTTGATGCGGCATGAATTTTTCGTCTTTTCCGATCTTGTGCTACCGAGGAGGGGTCTTCTCCGATCGTATCAATAAATTTGATGTCTTGAAAAAGTTAACACGAGTTAAATCGTCGCCGATCTATCCGGTGACGATACTCCGATGCTTAAATTCGGTCGATCATTAATGAAAAAAAATATATTAAATACAATAAAAATAATGTAAAAGAAAAGAAAATATCTTATGTGTAGTTAAAAATATACGAGAGAATGTTTATATAATGTCCAAGGATAAAGAATAACTAAAAGAGAAATACCAGAGAAAGAGAATAAACCGAAAAACCCCCGCTACGTGAATTATCTGAGAGCTTCTGCAAAGCCTGTAACTAGGCAGCTTTCCTTCAAATCTGAACTGAGTTCCCTCCTTGTCAAGTTCGAAGTAATCAAGTCCGATCATTGTAATGTTCCAATTGGTGAAGCTCCTCTCGGGCATTTAATCAAACAGTTTTCCAACCTGCTAGCCGCATAGAGTGTGGAACCAGCGAAGATTAACAAATCGCCCTTCACAAGATTAGGTTCTTCCTTCACTTGAAATCCAATTAAATACCCGAGAAGAACCCCTAAAAGTATTCCTATGGTATAGTAACGAGTGATATTGACATAAGCCACCACGCTTGGCCAGCCAGCTCCAATTGCTACACCAGACAACACTGGCGGGATGTGCTTTAGCACTTCCAAAACCAAGCTCATTAGCCACGCGAACTCCTGCTGCAGACAAGAAGCCTAAAGAAATCATCATTTCCAAACCATTGATGTTTATGTATATAGCAAGAGCATCGATTGCAATGTTAGCATTTTCCATGTCCTGTCAATAATACCAGTATGGTATTATACCGAAGCTCCAAGCATAACATGGCTCCAGAAGATAATGATAGTTTTATGACTAGCTACAAGTCACTGAGAGCACTTGTTGAGAAGCCCTTCCATGCACTTGGACAATCACCCCCCAAGACGAATGCAAACTGACCAAATATGGGAATCCACGGAGCTAGGATCATTGAAATCATTGCACCAGAAACTCCCATGGATAGCTTGAACACCATTAGCCAAGAGAGGGCGATGTGAAGACCAAATGAAAATACAGCCAGATAAGAAATGATGAGGTTCTTGCTTTGGCTTTGCAGATGATTGGAGTACACCAAAGTGAGATAGTGCCATCCATCGCTGCTATATCTTCAGCCTGCCCCAGGAATTTAAGGATTGGAGCAAGACGCCATTGGCAAATCGGGTGAGGATGGTGAAGACAAGCACATAAGCGGCGAGCTCGACGCGACCGACATGACCGATGAAGGACTGGGTGATGAAGGACACCCCGAAGGTGGAGAAGCGCGTGAAAATGGTCGGACCAGCCCCCTTCCACAGCTTCTTATTCTCCTTCCATATCCTCTGCCCCAGCTCCAACCGAAACCCCCCAATAAGAAGAACCCATGCTGATCTTTCCAGTGATGGGCAATCCTAGCTCTGATTGTAACGGTGGCGAGCTGGCGGCGGAGGGGAGAATTCCCACGCTCTTCTTCCCTCATTTCCGGTTCAAAGTCCCGATCAAAAATAATCCTCGATGAAGAAATCGAGGAAGAGAATTAGAACTCGGCATCGATGGAAGCTTCGACATTGGTCGCTGCCCCCTCCTCCTTTTCTCTAGCCCCCTCCACCACCGGTGTTCGATCCTAAAGAAAACCCCACTTCCGCGTCCAGCAGCTCCCCCCTTTCCCCTTGCCTTAGCGGCCTTTTTATCTTCTCTAATTGGGCCGGATCTTGCTACCTAATCCATGGGCTCATATTTCCCCCATATAAATAGTGAAGATGTAAAATACAAATTAATTTCCTTAAAAAATTAAAAATTCTAGATTTTAATTAATATAATCTGTTTTAACTAGAACATTAGTATTTTCTATGCAATAGTTTATTTTTTTTAATAATATTACTCCCTTCATTTATTTATTTATTTATTTATTTTTAATTAATATATTTAATAATCATAATTTTTTTAAGCTACTCCTCCTAATTTACTCTCTAATTTTAATATTATATCCAAGTTTATTATTGTCATTTTTTCACAAACTGAAGTCAAAATTAATATTTAGGAGTGATAAAACATGATAATAATATTCCCTTACACTTTTGTATAATTACGATTGGTTAATTATTTATGTTAAATTTGACTTTATATTATTTCTCTCAATAATTGATTTACTCAAAAGAAAACTTCTTATCCAATAATTTGATAAATAGATAAAAATATTCTTTTTCACAATGGATCACATCTTAATTTTTTTTGCCCATATATGATATCAATAATTTTTTTTATAGGAAATGTAAATATCATTTATTAAAATAAAAGATACGTACATGAATAACATTATCGCACTGACTTTCTTCTTAATCTATTCTCATAAATCGATTTTCACAACATGCTATATGCCTCACAAATTCTTTTAAAATTGTTCTTTTTTCTATCATCGACTATTGACTACTCATTATTCATATAAGAGTTGAATATATAGATAAATCATAATTACTATTTTGTGTATCCGCATCTAGATTTTATGAATCATCACAGTTGCAGGAACTATTGAGGCTTAAAAAATTGGTCAATTATATATCTGTCATTATTGATACATTGTGCATGTTAATGCTAATCTTCAAGTTTTATTTTTCTACAATATTTCTCTTGCCTCCTTAATTATTTATTTGTAAACACTCTTTAGTATTCTTATAGCTCTAGATATACCTATTCAGTGGCGAATCTAGATTAAAATTTGAGTGAGTACTCAATGAAATTTGATGACGACTGACAGAGATACAAAATTAATGATTGATGACTAACATAGGAGGACTACCTTTTATATGTCATCATATTAACTTGTACTAGTGATATGTAAAAAAAAAAAATGATTCAAAGTTTCTTATGCATTGATACACAAGTCATTTTTCCCATTTAATTCTACATAAGTGATTATATCTTTAAGTAATTATCAATCTTCTCTTTAGTAATAGTCATATTATAAAAGAATACTTTAATAGTATATTGAGGCTCTAGATCAACTTCATGCATAGTTGCATTTGTTTTTTCAATCTTAGAAAATTGTATGTGCTTTTAATATATCCAAAACTGTATCATGAGTCTACTTTCCAACCCCTTCTTTCTCTATTAGTAGATTACGAAGTTAAGCTTTTAATTAGCTTCATCAAAGGTGAATTTACTTTCTTAATTAGGTTGTCACTCTCAAATGGTTTATAGCTTAGAGTAAAAAAACATGGACCTATTAAATTCATAAGGAGTATTTCCTTGTGAAGATGTTCCATATATAATACTTTCATCATAATGATTCTATTCCAAAATTTAATTTCTCAGAAATTCAATCCTCTCTCCTCTTTTAGATGCATAAATATAATCTATCTATGCTCTCGGCGACTTCTTAGAGCCCTATAAAAAGACTGTATATAATTCGATTATCTTATCTACTATTGTGGATGATATCGGAAAATTATATAACTCATAACATTCGACTCCTTGTAATACGTACCAATATAATCAATTCGACTCTTGCAGCATATAATTAATAGTATCTTAATTAATTGCTTACTAAAATATTAATGTATATATGTTGCAATTACATCTATATATTAGGAGGGCACAATACATAATTTTGAGTTTAATTAGTTGTTGCTAGAGGCACTCACAAGTAACGAAACAATATAAACCGCCTTAAGATATCTATGTTATAGCTTATATATCCACCAACTCTTGCGCATAATACCTATCATATAAATAGTTGATCAACTTTAGTGACAATCCTGAAGCAGATCTATAAAGTCTTTTAAAATCTGAATTAAGATGATCACAATTGTTCTATCTTCTATGGACCTAAGCAATAAATCATCCGCAACGATCAAATGGATAATTTTGTTTTTTTTTGTGCGTTTTGAATAATAGTTGTAATTTAACTATGAAATTCTTGATTTTATTAGTCTCAATATTACACTTATATATATATATATATATATATATATGAGCATCATAAAATGAATGTTAAACCACACAAGGGTTTGTGAGATCAAATACATTATTGGAAATTCTTATAGATTTGTCCAAACTAGTAGTGAGACAAACCAACTAGAGGGATTAAGTAGTTTATCAACAAGAGGATAGAACTCGAAGAAGTTATAAATTGGAAATTCTTTTATATATATATATATATATATATATATATCATAAAATGAATGTTAAACCACACAAACATTGAAGGAATTATAGGGGTTTGTGAGATCAAATATATTATTGGACATTCTTATAGATTTGTTCAAATTAGTAGTGTGACAAACTAACTGGAGGGATTAAGTTTATCAACAAGAGGATGGAACTTGAAGAAGTTGTAGATGCACTTCAAATATACCGTCTCTCTTCATATATTTCACCAAAAGTTGTAATTCTTGTAGGTTTAGCGACTAGAGTGGAAGAAAGATTTGATCGTTGCCTAATTCTTAGTCTGCTCACTGTTGAATGTGGATTTAATAGAGAGTCAAGAAAGATTAGCGATTAAATGTTTTCATTTAATTAGCATAAGAATATGTACATTACCTCTGGGATTGACGATGTATATAGTGTTCTTTTCAAGAGTTCAAGTCAACCTTCAAACTTTTCAAGAGATTGAATGTGAACATGAAGATTAATTTACCATGAAAAAAAATAATGTAGGACTGAAATAGATAAATATGCTCAGGACACTTTTGAAAGATTAATTTACTATGTATAATCAGCCATGATTATGTTTCTTCAAATTTAATATCTAAAGCAGCGGTATTCCAATTCTTCGCAAATGCCTTTAGTTTTTCCAAGAACATCATCACATTTAAGTAGTCCATTTTAGAAATCAGCTATGCTTTAGAAGTGTGGAAAACAACACCAAAGGTGAATATTATCACAGCATGGGTTCTTTCTCTCTGTGGTATTTTCAAAATGAATGGAAACAAAAATTTGCACAAAGAGATAGGGTTCAAAATTGATAACTTGCCCTTTTGTCTTTTGAAGAATGACCAAGCCCTATGGTTTGTACTATATATATAACTCCAAAGCTTGCTGCTGACACACTTGCAATTGATTTGGCTTGAGGTGATACATATAGAACACAAAATAAGCAACAACACAATTGAAAATTAGCATTAATAAGCAAACACAAGATACAATATAAATAAAGTGGTGATTCCTTGTTAGCATTAACACACCTCGGTCTTGTCCTCTTAGTCTACTATAATATAGAGGTAAGGGATGTGTTTGATGTTAGGCTAGTCTAGATCGATGTTCTCTTGGCAATGCTTCTTAAGCTTTGCACTACATCCATAAATCCTCAATGTCACCAATGAGATAAGCATCTTAGACAGTGACTCGAGTTTTGGAGCAAAATATAGGTTAAGAATTCTGAACGATGAAAATCTCTCCAAATTTATGGGTAAAGATTGCAGATGAGGAGGCCATCCCAATGTTAAAATTTCCAAAGATTCCCTATATTGCAACAACCACTGCTCTATCTCTGAGGATTTTTTGTTGTGTTGTTGATATAAAGGGTCTTTAGCCTTTCTGCATTGGAAAAATGGGTAGATAGAAGATGTTGTTGATAACAATATCTTCAAGTGAAGGTAATGTTCCCTTCTTTATCATCATTCATCTCGAGATTTACATGTCTATAGTTGTTGATAATTATATCATCATTTATCTTGAGATTTACATACCTATAGTAATGCGAATTAGGCTAGTTATCCTAAAGATAGACACTCTACCAGTAGATATGCAATATTTCTTGAATGAAACCTTAGCTCATGGAATTCGAAAAAGCAACCTACAGTTTCACGCTCAACATTGAGGTAGAATATAAAGCTATAGACAATACAATATCTGAAATTATTTGGCTTCAACCACTTCTTTCTGAATTACATATTGGGTCAAATACCATACCAAAAATTTGGTGTGACAATATTGGAGTAACGTATCTTACAGCAAATTCGATCTTTTATGCTCATACAAAACATGTGAAAATTGATTTTCATTTTGTTCGAGAATGAGTTACAATTAAATAATTATCTGTCTCTTATATTTCTTCAAAAGTTTTTCTCCTAAATATTATACAAGAGCTGTTGGTTTAATCAACACGACCATGAGCAGCACCATAGACCATGAGATTGGATTTTTTTTAACTCCTCGAGTTCTAAAGAGAAAGTTTGAGTTTCAAGAAATACTTGCATGACCTTCTACCGTGGCCTTATTGGTTGTATCTCGTTTCATTGCTCGTTTTGCCCTTCTACATGTGATGCCTTTAAGGACCTCCTTCAAGCCGTAAGATGGGTCGACTTAAACTGCATCATCCTAATTTCGTTGAGCAATAGGGTGGGCTTCTTTTCTTCATGTCCTTATGTACCCATTACACCCCATCTCCTGTTTCCAATACGAATGCTCACCCTACTAACGTAATAACTTTCATCTTGTTCGATATCATCGAGTTCTTGATTGACTTTTGTTTGAAGAAGTTCTTCTAACTCATTGTAACTCTCTTCTTGTGGCTCTATGTCTTAAATATTTACAATCAGAATTGCAAACCAATGTGCCCTCAGAAGGAAAAAACACTCTCTTCAAACATGTAATCGTGAATGTTGCCATCGAGTGAGCGATGAATATTCAAAAACTCAAAGGGATGCTTACACTGAGGACAAGTATGCATTTCAATGTGCATTGCCCACCGCAAAATGCAGGTCACGCAGTACGTGTGTTTGCATCCTTTTATAAGGGCCATCTCATGCAGAGCAATCTTGTCCAAGCAAATCACCCAGAAGCCACAACCCTCCCCCGATCCAACCGACTCTTCTCTATTTTATAAATATAATGATGGATCTATGATATTTTTTTCTTATTTATGTGGATGACATCTTAATAACAGGAAATAATCAAAAGGGTATCACAAATTTATTAAGTCTCCTCAATCAAGACTTTTCTATTCGAGATTTGGGCATTGCTCGATTTATTCTTAGTATTGAACTTATTCCACATGATGAAGATTGTCTTCTCTCTCAAAGCAAATACATTGTTGAACTTCTTCAAAGAGCTAAAATGAATGAAGCACGTCTAGTTTCCACACGAATTGCTATAAATAACCACTCTATACCCTCATCCTCTCATGCTATGTTTGATCCTCAGATTTATCAAAGTATTGTTAGAGCTCTACAATATGTTACTATCATACGACCTGATATTATATTTGCTGTGAATTGTGTATGTCAATTTATGCATGCTCCCACTGAACAAAATTGAGAATGTGTGAAAAGAATTCTTCATTATTTCAACGGTACTATTATACATCGTCTTTTACTATATCATCATTCATCTCGAGATTTACATGACTATAGTGATTTAGATTAGGCTAGTTCTCTTAATGTTAGATGCTCTACCAGTGGATATACAATATTTCTTGAATGAAACCATAGCTCATGGAATTTGAAAAGCAACCTACAGTTTCATGCTAAGTACCGAGGCTGAATATAAAATTATAGCTTATATAATATCTGAAATTATTTGGCTTTAATCACTTCTTTCTGAATTACATCTTAGGTTAAATACCATACCAAAAATTTGGTGTGATAATAATGGAGCAACATATCTTACAACAAATTCGATCTTTCATTTTCGTACAAAACATGTGAAAATTGATTTTCATTTTGTTCAAGAATGAGTTACAACTAAATAATTATCTGTCTACTATATTTTTGCAAAAGTTTTTATCCTGAGTATTGTAAAAGAGCTACTGGTTTATTCAACACGACCATGAGCAACACCATAGGCCATGAGATAAGATTTTTTTTTAAACTCCTCGAGTTCTAAAGAGGAAGTTGAAGTTTAAAGAAAAACTTAAATGACCTTCTACTGTGGACTTATTGGTTGCATCTCGTTTCAGTGCTCGTTTTCCCCTTCTACCTATGATGCCTTTAGGCGCCTCCTTAAAGATGTAAGACATGTCACCTTCAACTGCATCGTCCTGATATCATTGAGCAAAAGGGCGGGCTTCTTTTCTTCTTGTCCTTATGTACCCATTACACCCCCATCCCAATGCGAATGCTCACCTTACTGACGTAATAATTTTCATCTTGTTCGATATCTTCGAGTTCTTGATTGACTTCTGTTTGAGGAAGTTCTTCTAACTCATCATAACTCTCTTCTTGTGGTTCCACATCTTAAATATTTACAATCGGAATTGCAAACCAATGTGCCCTTAGAAGGAGAGAAACACTCTCTTCGAACATGTAATCATGAATGCTGCCATCGAGCGAGCAATGAACATTCAGAAATTCAAAGGGTTTCTTACACTAAGGACAAGTATGTATTTCATTGTACGTTGAACACCGTAAAATACATGTCACACAGTACATGTGTTCGCATCCTTTTATAAGGGTCATCTCATACAGAGCAATCTTATCCAAGCAAATTACGAATACGCCACAACCCTCCCCCGATTCGACCAACTCTTCTCTATTTTATAAATATAATGATGGATCTAGGATATTTTTTCTTATTTATGTGGATGACATCTTAATAATCGAAATGATCAAAAGGTATCACAAATTTATTAAGTCTCCTCAATCAAGAATTTCCTATTCGAGATTGGGGTAATATTCGATTTTTTCTTGGTATTGAACTTATCCCATAAGATAAAGGTTGCCTTCTCTATCAAAGCAAATACATTGTTGAACATCTTCAAAGAGCTAAAATGGAAGGAGTACGTTTGGTGTCCACACCAATTGCTATAAATAACCACTTTATACCCTCATCCTCTCCTCCTATGTCTGATCCTTAGATTTATCGAAGCATTATTGGAGCCCTACAATATGTTACTATCACACGACCTGATATTACATTTGCAATGAATCATGCCAAGCAGTTTATGCATGCTCCCATTGAACAAAATTGGGAATATATGAAAAAAAAATCTTCATTATCTCAAAGGTGTTAGTGCCTATAAGATTCACATATCTCCACAATGAATGATATTGTCCACTTTGGGCCTAAGTCCTCATGATTTTATTTTTAGACTCTACCCAAAAGGCCTCATACTAATGAGGATATCTTTTTATCTTATAAGCACATGATCTTTTCCATGCCTTACCAATGTGGGACTTTGATTGTATTCCTCATACTCCCAACAATCCCTCCCTCAAATGAAGGACCACATTAAGCCCCCTCAAGCCTGTCCGTCCTTGAAGAACTTCTTCTTCTTGATGTCTGATCCTCAACCCACCAGGACTTCCTGCCACTGTCTAGTCCTCTTGACCCAGCTGGACTTCCTGCCAGTTGTCTAGCTCTTCTTGCCCAACTAGACTTTTTGCCAGTTGTTCGGTCCTCCCGACCTAACTAGACTTCTTGCCTGGTGTCTAGTTCTCTTGATCCGGACATGGGAGCTCCACTTCCTTCATTCGAGGTTCATGGCTTGACATGTACCATAGCTCTGATACCAATTGTTAGTGCCTATAAGATCCACATATGTACACAATGACATGTTATTGTCCACTTTCGGTCTAAGTCCTCATGGTTTTATTTTTGAGCTCTACCTAAAAGGCCTCACACCAATGGAGATATCTTTTTATCTTATAAGCATATGATCTTTTCCATGCCTTACCAATACGAGACTTTGATTGTATTCCTCATACTCCCAACAAAAGCTATTGTTATACATGGTCTTTTACTATATCATTATTCATCTAGAGATTTACATGCGTATAGTGATGCAGATTAGGCTAGTTCTCTTGAAGATAGATACTCTGCCAGTGGATATGTAATATTTCTTGAACAAAACCTTAGCTCATGGAATTCGAAAAAGCAACCTATAGTTTCACGCTCAAGTACTATGTCAAATATAAAGTTATTACCAATACAACATCTAAAATTATTTAGCTTCAATCACTTCTTTCAGAATTACATCTTCGATCAAATACCATAACAAAAATTTGATGTGGCAATATTGGAGAAACATATATTACAACAAATCATATCTTTCATCATCATACAAAACATGTGGAATTTGATTTTCATTTTGTTCGAGAATGAGTTACAACTAAATAATTATCTGTCTCCTATATTTCTGCAAAAGTGTTAATCCTGAGCACTGTACAAGAGATTCTGGTTTATTCAACATAACCACGAGCATCACCATAGGCCATGAGACAGGAAAACAAATTTAAAACTCCCCGAGTTCTAAAGAGGAAGTTGGAGTTTTAAGAAATACTTATATGACCTTCTATCGTGGCCTTAATGGTCACGTCTCATTTCATTGCTCATTTTGCCCTCCTACTTGTGACACCTTTAGGCGCCTACTTCAATCTATAAGATGGGCCAACTTCAACTGCATCGTCCCGATATCGTTGAGCAATAGGGTTGGCTTCTTTTCTTCATGTCCTTATGTACCCATTACACCCCCATCTCTTGTTTCAAATGCAAATGCTTACCTTATTAACATAATAACTTTCATCTTGTTCGATATCGTCGAGTTCTTGATTGACTTCTGTTTGAAAAGTTCTTCTAACTCATCATAACTCTCTTCTTGTGGCTCTACGTCGTACATATTTACAATTGAAATTGCAAACCAATGTGTCCTCAGAAGGAGACAAACACTCTCTTAGAACATGTAATCGTGAATACTACAATCGAGCGAGCAATGAACATTCAGAAACTCAAAGGGATGCTTACACTGAGGATAAGTATGTATTTCATAGTACGTTGCCCACTGTAAAATGCATGTTACATAGTGTGTGTGTTCGCATCCTTTTACAATGGTCATCTCATGCACAACAATCTTGTCCAACCTAATTGGGCAGATGCCACAACCCTCCCCCAATTCGACTGACTCTCCTCTATTTTATAAAAATAATGATGGATCTAGCATATTTTTTTATTTATGTTGATGATTTCTTAATAACCAGAAATGATCAAAAGAGTATCACAAATTTATTAAGTCTCAATCAAGAATTTCCTATTCGAGATTTGGATAATACTCGATTTTTTTTGTATTAAACTTATCCCACATGATGAAGGTTGTCTTCTCTCTCAAAGCAAATACATTGTTGAACTTATTCAAAGAGCTAAAATGGATGGAGCACGCCTGATTTCCACATAAATTGCTATAAATAACCATTATGTACCCTTATCCTCTCCTACTATGTTTGATCCTTGATTTATCGAAGCATTGTTGGAGTCCTACAATATGTTACAATCACACAACCTAATATTACAATTGTTGTGAATAGTGTTTGACAATTTATGCATGCTCCCACTGAATAAAATTGGAAATATGTGAAAGAATTCTTCATTATCTCAAAGGTACTTTTATACAAGGTCTTTTACTATATCATCATTTATCTCAAGATTTACATGTCTATAGTGATGCAGATTATACTAGTTCTACTAATCTTAGATGCTCTACCAGTGGATATGCAATATATCTTGAACGAAACCTTAGCTCTTAGAATTCGAAAAAACAACATACAGTTTCACGCTAAAGTACTGAGGTCGAATATAAAACTATAGCTAATACAACATCTGAAATTATCCAACTTCAATCACTTCTTTCTGAATTACATCTTGGGCTAAATACCATACCAAAAATTTAGTGTTACAATATTGGAGCAACATAACTTATAGCAAATCCGATCTTTCATGCTCATACAAAATATGTGGAAATTGATTTTCATTTTGTTCGAGAACAAATTACAACTAAACAATTATCTGGCTCTTATATTTCTACAAAAGTTTTTATCCTAAGTACTGTAAAAGAGTTGTTGGTTTATTCAACACGACCATGAGCAAAACCATAGGCCATGAGATTGGATTTTTTTTTTAAAACTCCTCGAGTTCTAAAGAGGATGTTGGAGTTTAAAGAAATACTTAAATGACCTTCTACTATGGACTTATTGGTTGCGCCTCATTTCAGTGCTCATTTTTCTCTTCTACCCGTGATGCCTTTAGGCACCTCCTTTAAGATGTAAGTTGTGTTGCCTTCAACTGTATCATCCTCATATCATTGAGCAAAAGAGTGGCATTCTTTTCTTCTTGTCCTTATGTACCCATTACACCCCCATCTCCTGTTTCTAATGTGAATGCTCACCTTATTGACGTAATAACTTTCTTCTTGTTCGATATCGTCGAGTTTTTGATTGACTTATGTTTGAAAAAATTCTTCTAACTCATCGTAACTCTCTTCTTGTGGCTCTATGTCTTAAATATTTATAATTGGAATTGCAAACCAATGTGCCCTCAGAAGGAGACAAACACTCTCTTCGAACATATAATTGTGAATGTTGCCATCTAGCGAGCGATGAACATTCAGAAACTCAAAGGGTTGCTTACACAGATGACAAGTATGTATTTCACTGTACGTTGCACACCACAAAATACATGTCAAACAGTACATGTGTTCGCATCCTTTTACAAGGGCCATCTCATTCAAAGCAATCTTATCCAAGCAAATCGCGCAGATGCCACAATCCTCTCCGATCTGATCGACTCTTCTATCTTTTATATATATAGTGATGGATCTAGGATATTTTTCTTTATTTATGTGGATGAAATCTTAATAACAAAAAATGATCAAAAGGCTATCACAAATTTATTGTTTCCGCAATCAAGAATTTTCTATTCGAGATTTGGGTAATATTCGATTTTTTCCTGGTATTGAACTTATCCCACATGATGAAGGTTGCCTTCTCTATCAAAGCAAATACAATGTTGAACATCTTCAAAGAGCTAAAATGGAAGGAGCACGTTCGATTTCCACACCAATTGCTATAAATAACCACTTTATACCCTCATCCTCTCCTCCTATGTATGATTCTCAGAATTATCGAAGCATTATTGAAATCTTACAATATGTTACTATCACATGACCTAATATTACATCTGCGATGAATCGTGCCTAGAAGTGTATGCATGCTTCCACTGAATAAAATTTGGAATATATGAAAAAAAATCTTCATTATTACAAAGGTACTGTTATACATGGTCTTTTACTATATCATCAGTCATCTCGAGATTTACATGCCTATAGTGATGCGAATTATGCTAGTTCTCTTGAAGATAGACACTCTACCAGTGGATATGAAATATTTCTTGAACGAAATCTTAGCTCATGGAATTCGAAAAAGCAACTTATAGTTTCACGTTAAGGTACTGATGTCGAATATAAAGTTATATCCAATACAACAACTAAAATTATTTAGCTTCAATCACTTCATTCTGAATTACATCTTAAGTCAAATACCATACCAAAAATTTGGTGTGAGAATATTGGAGCAACTTTCCAACAAATTAGATCTTTCATCATCGTACAAAATATGTAGAAATTGATTTTTATTTTGTTCGAGAATCAGTTATAAATAAATAATCATCTGTCTCCTATATTTCTACAAAAGTTTTTATCCTGAGCACTATACAAGAGTTGCTAGTTTATTTAACAAGACCACAAGCAACACCATAGGCCATGAGACAATTTTTTTTTAAAAACACCCCGAGTTCTAAAGAGGAAGTTGGAGTTTAAAGAAATACTTGCATGACCTTCTAATGTGACTTTAATGGTTGCGTCTCGTTTCATTGCTCGTTTTGCCCTTCTACCAGTGACGCCTTTAGGTGCCTCCTTCAAGCTATAAGACGGGTCGACTTTAACTGCATCTTCCTGATATCGTTGAGCAATAGGGCGGGCTTCTTTTCTTCCTGTCCTTATGTACCCATTGCACCCCTGTCTCTTGTTTTCAATGTGAATGCTCACATTACTGACCTAATAACTTTCATCTTGTTTGATATCGTCAAGTTCTTGATTGACTTCTATTTGATAAGTTCTTCTAACTCATCATAACTCTCTTCTTGTGGCTCTAGATCGTAAATATTTACAATCGGAATTGCAAACCAATGTGTCCTTAGAGGAGACAAACACTCTCTTCGAATATGTAATCGTGAATACTGCCATCGAGCGAGTGATGAACATTCAGAAACTCATTGAGATGCTTACGTTGAGGATAAGTAGGTATTTCATTGTACATTACCCATCGCAAAATGCATGTCACACAGTACGTGTGTTTGCATCCTTTTACAAGCTAAGGGCTATTTCATGCAGAGCAATCTTGTCCAACCAAATCGGGCAGACGCCACAACTCTCTCCAATTCGATCGATTCTTCTCTATTTTATAAATATAATGATGGATCTAGAATTTTTTTCTTATTTATGTGGATGACATCTTAATAACCAAAAATGATTAAAAGGTTATCGAAATTTATCAAGTTGAATGATGACATCTTACTATATTATCATTCATCTCGAGATTTACATGCCTATAGAGATGCGGATTAGGCTAGTTCTCTTGAAGATAGACACTTTACCAGTTGATATGAAATATTTTTGAACGAAACCTTAGCTCATGGAATTCAAAAAAACAACCTACATTTTCACGCTCAAGTACTGATGCCAAATATAAAGCAATAGCCAACACAACATATGAAATTATTTAGTTTCAATCACTTCTTTTTGAATTACATCTTCGGTTAACTACCATACAAAAAATTTGGTGTGAAAATATTGGAGCAACATATCTTAATCAGATCTTTCATCATAGTACAAAACATGTAAAAATTGTTTTTCATTTTGTTGGAGAATGAGTTACAACTAAACAATTATCTATCTCCTATATTATTGCAAAAGTGCTTTTCCTGAGCACTGTACAAGAGCAGTTGGTTTATTCAACATGACAACGTTCAACACCATAGGCCATGAGACAAGACATTTTTTTAACTCCCCGAGTTCTAAAAAGGAAGTTGGAGTTTTAAGAAATACTTGCATGACCTTCTACTACCATGGTCTTAATGGTTGTGTCTCGTTTCATTGCTCGTTTTGCCCTTTTACCTTTGATGCCTTTAGGCACCTCCTTCAAGATGTAAGATGGGTTGACTTCAACTGCATCGTCTTGATATCGTTGAGCAATAGGGTAAGCTTCTTTTCTTCCTGTCCGTATGTACCAATTACACCCCCATTTTTTTCCAATGATAATTCTCACCTTTCTGACATAATAACTTTCATCATGTTTGATATCGTCGAGTCCTTGATTGACTTCTATTTGAAAAGTTTTCTAACTCATCATAACTCTCTTATTATGGATCTATGTCGTAAATATTTAGAATCGAAATTCCAAATCAATGTGTCCTTAGAGGAGACAAATACCCTCTTCGAATATGTAATCATGAATGTTGCCATCGAGCGAGCAATGAATATTCATAAACTCAAAGAGATGCTTATACTAAAAATAAGTGTGTATTTCGTTGTATGTTGCCCACCACAAAATGACTGTCAGAAAGTATGTGTGTTCGCATCCTTTTGCAAGGGTCATCTCATGCAAAGCAATCTTAGACAAGCAAATCGGGTAGACGCTACAACCCTCTCCCGTTTCGATTGACTCTCATCTATTTTATAAAAATAATGATGGATCTAGGATATTTTTTCTTATTTATGTGGATGTCATCTTAATAACTAGAAATTATCAAAAGGGTATCAAAAATTTATTAAGTCTCCTCAATCAAGAATTTTCTATTCGAAATTTGGGTAATGCATGATTTTTTCTTGCTATTGAACTTATCCCACATGATGAAGGTTGTCTTCTCTCTCAAAGCAAATACATTATTGAACTTTTTTAAAGAGCTAAAATGGATGGAGCACGTCTGATTTCCATACCAATTGCTATAAATAACCACTCTATATCCTCATCCTCTCCTACTATGTGTGATCCTCAGATTTATCGAAGCATTGTTGGAGTCCTACAATCTGTTACTATCACACAACCTGATATTACAATTGTTGTAAATAGTATCTGGCAATTTATGCATGCTCCCACCGAACAAAATTGGAAATGTGTTAAAAGAAATCTTCATTATATCAAAGGTAATCTTATATAAGGTCTTTTACTATATCACCATTCATCTCGAGATTTACATGTCTATAGTGATGCAGATTATGCTAGTTCTACTAATGCTAGACTCTCTACCAGTGGATATGCAATATTTCTTGAACGAAACCTTAGCTCTGGGAATTCAAAAAAGCAACCTACAATTCATTCTAACGTATTGAGGTCGAATATAAAGCTATAGCCAATACAACATTTGAAATTATTCAACTTCAATCACTTCTTTCTGAATTGCATCTTGGGTCAAATACCATACCAAAAATTTGGTGTGACAATATTGGAGTAACATGTCTTACAACAAATCCAATCTTTCATGCTTGTACAAAACATGTGGAAATTGATTTTCATTTTGTTAAATAATAAGTTAAAACTAAACAATTATTTGTCTCATATATTTCTGCAAAAGTTTTTATCCTGAATAATGAATAAGAGATGTTGGTTTATTCAACACGACCATGAGCAACACCATAGGCCATGAGATAGGATTTTTTTTTTAAAACTCTTCGAGTTCTAAAGAGGAAGTTTGAGTTTCAAGAAATACTTGCATGACCTTCTATCGTGATTGTATTGGTTACGTCTCGTTTCATTACTCATTTTGCCCTTCTACCTTTGATGCCTTTAGGCATCGTTTTCAAGCTATAAGAAGGGTCGACTTCAACTGCATCATCCTTATATCGTTGAGCATTAGGGCGGGCTTCTTTTCTTCCTGTCCTTATGTACCAATTACACTCCCATCTCCTGTTTCCAATGCGAATGCTCACCCTACTGACGTAATAACTTTTATCTTGTTCGATATCGTCGAGTTCTTGATTGACTTCTATTTGAAGAAGTTCTTCTAACTCACCATAACTCTCTTCTTGTGGCTCTATGTCTTAAATATTTACAATCAGAACTGCAAACGAATGCTCCCTCAAAAGGAGACAAACACTCTCTTCGAATAAGTAATCGTAAATGTTGCCATTGAGCGAGCGATGAACTTTCATAAACTCAAAGGGTTGCTTACACTGAGGACAAGTATATATTTCATTTTACGTTGCCCACCACAAAATGCATGTCACACAGTACGTGTGTTTGCATCCTTTTACAAGGGTCATCTCATGCAGAGCAATCTTGTCCAAGCAAATTGCACAGACGCCACAACCCTCCCCCGATCTGACCGACTCTACTCTCTTTTATAAATATAATGATGGATCTAGAATATTTTTTCTTATTTATGTGGATGACATCTTAATAATTAGAAATGATTAAAAAGGTATTACAAATTTATTAAGTCTCCTCAATCAAAAATTTCCTATTCGAGATTTAGGTAATGCTTGAATTTTTCTTGATATTGAACTTATCTCACATGATGAAGGTTGCCTTCTCTCTCAAAGCAAATATATTGTTGAACTTTTTCAAAGAGCTAAAATAGAAGGAGCACGTCCAGTTTCCACACCAATTGTTATAAATAACCACTGTATACCATCATCCTCTCCTCCGATGTCTGATCCTCAGATTTATCGAAGCATTATTAGAGCCCTACAATATGTTACTATCACACGATCCGATATTACATTTTCTATGAATCGTGTCTAGCAGTTTATGCATGCTCTCACTGAACAAAATTGGGAATATATGAAAAAAAATCTTCATTATCTCAAAGGTACTATTATTGATGGTCTTTTAGTATATTATCATTCATCTCGAGATTTACATGCCTATAGAGATGCGAATTAGGCTAGTTCTCTTGAAGATAGACACTCTACTAGTGGATATGAAATATTTTTGAACAAAACCTTAGCTCATGGAATTCGAAAAAGCAACCTACATTTTCATGCTCAAGTACTGATGCCAAATATAAAGTTATAGCTAATACAATATCTGAAATTATTTAGTTTAAATCACTTCTTTCTGAATTACATCTTGGGTTAAATACAATACCAAAAATTTGGTGTGACAATATTGGATCGGAGCAACATATCTTACAACAAATTAGATCTCTCATCATCGTTCAAATTGATTTTCATTTTGTTCGAGAATGAGTTACAACTAAACAATTATCTGTCTCCTATATTTCTGCAAAAGTGTTTATCCTAAGCACTGTACAAGAGCTATTGGTTTATTCATGACCATGAGCAACACCATAGGCCATGAGACAAGACATTTTTTTAACTCCCCGAGTTCTAAAGAGGAAGTTGAAGTTTTAATAAATACTTGTATGACCTTCTACCGTGGCCTTAATGGTTGAGTCTCGTTTCATTGCTTGTTTTGCCCTTCTACCTTTGACGCCTTTAGGCACCTCCTTCAAGCTTTAAGATGGGTTACCTTCAACTGTATCGTCTTGATATCGTTAAGTAACAGGGCGAGCTTCTTTTCTTCCTGTTCTTATGTATCAATTACACCCTATCTCATGTTTCCAATGCTAATGCTCACCTTACTAACGTAATAACTTTCATCTTGTTTGATATCATCAAGTCCTTAATTGACTTCTATCTGAAAAGTTCTTCTAACTCATCGTAACTCTCTACTTATGACTCTATGTCATAAATATTTACAATCGGAATTGCAAATCAATGTGTCCTTAGAGGAGACAAACACTCTCTTTGAACATGTAATCGTGAATGCTGACATCGAGCGAGCAATGAATATTCATAAACTCAAAGGGATGCATACATTGAGGATAAGTGTGTATTTCATTATACGTTTCCCACCATAAAATGCATGTCACACAGTACATGTGTTCGCATCCTTTTACAAGGGTCATCTCATGCAGAGCAATCTTGTCTAACTAAATTGGGGCAGACACCATAACCCTCCCCGATTTGACTGACTCTTCTCTATTTTATAAATATAATGATGGATCTAGGATATTTTTTCTTATTTATGTGGATGACATCTTAATAACCAAAAATGATCGAAAGGGTATCACAAATTTATCAAGTCTCCTCAATCAAGAATTTTCTATTCGAGATTTGGGTAATGTTCATTTTTTTTTCTTGGTATTGAACTTATCCCACATGATGAAGGTTGTCTTCTCTCTCAAAACAAATACATTTTTGAACTTCTTCAAAGAGCTAAAATGGATGGAGCACGTCTGATTTCCACTCCAATTGCTATAAATAACCACTCTATACCCTCATCCTCTTCTGTTATGTCTAATCCTCAAATTTATTAAAGAATTGTTGGAGTCCTCCAATATGTTACTATCACACGACCCTATATTACATTTGCTTTGAATAGTGCCTGACAATTTATGTATGCTCCTACTGAACAAAATTGAGAATGTGTGAAAAGAATTCTTCATTATCTCAAAGGAACTATTATGCAAGGTCTTTTACTATATTATCATTCATCTTGAGATTTACATGCCTATAATGATGCGGATTAGGCTAGTTCTCCTAACACTAGATGCTCTACTAGTGGATATGCAATATTTCTTGAACGAAACCTTAGCTCTTGAAATTCAAAAAAGCAACCTACAATTTCACGCTAATGTACTGAGGTCGAATATAAAGCTCTAGCGAATACAACATCTGAAATTATCCAACTTCAATCACCTCTTTCGGAATTACATCTTGGGTCAAATACCATACCAAATTTTTTTTTGACAATATTAGAGAAACATATCTTACAACAAATTTGATCTTTCATGCTCATACAAAACATGTGGAAATTGATTTTTATTTTGTTCAGAAATGAGTTACAACTAACAATTATCTGTCTTCTCTATTTCGTACAAGAGCTGCTGGTTTATTCAACATGACCACAAGCAACACCATAGGCCATGAAACCGGAATTTTTTTTAACTCCTCGAGTTCTAGGGAGGAAGTTTGAGTTTCAAGAAATACTTGTATGGCCTTCTACCGTGGTTGTATTTGTTGTGTCTCATTTCATTGCTTGTTTTGCCCTTCTGCCTGTGACGCCTCTAGATGCCTCCTTCAAGTTGTAAGAAGGGTCGACTTCAACTACATCGTCCTGATATCGTTTAGCAATAGGGTGGGCTTCTTTTATTCCTGTCCTTATGTACCCATTACACTCCCATCTCCCATTTCCAATGCGAATGCTCACCTTATCGATGTAATAACTCTGATCTTATTCGATATCATCGAGGTTTTGATTGATTTCTATTTGAAGAAGTTCTTATAACTTATCATAACTCTCTTCTTGTGGCTCTACGTCTTACATATTTACAATCGGAACTACAAATTAATGTGCCCGCAGAAGGAGACAAACACTCTCTTCGAACAAGTAATCATGAATGCTGCCATTGAGCGAGCGATAAACATTCAGAAACTCAAAGGGTTGCTTACACTGAGGATAAGTATGTATTTTATTTTGCGTTGCCCACCGTAAAATGCATGTCACACAGTACGTGTGTTCGCATCCTTTTACATGGGTCATCTCATGCAGAGCAATCTTGCCCAAGCAAATTGCACAGACACCACAACCTTCCCCCGATCCAACCTATTCTTCTCTATTTTATAAATATAATGATGGATCTATGATATTTTTTCTTATTTATTTAGATGAAATTTTTATAATAAAAAATGATCAAAAGGGTATCATAAATTTATTAAGTCTCCTCAATCAAAAATTCCTATTCGAGATTTGTATAATATTAGATTTTTTCTTGGTATTGAACTTGTTCCACATGATGAAGGTTGTCTTCTCTCTCAAGGCAAATACATTATTGAACTTCTTCAAAGAGCTAAAATGGATGGAGCATGTCCGGTTTCTACAACAATTGCTATAAATTACCACTCTATACCCTCATTCTCTCCTCCTATGTCTCATCCTCAGATTTATCGAAGCATTTTTGGAGTCCTACAATATGTTACAATAACACGACCTGATATTACATTTGTTGTGAGACCTGGTAGTTTATGCATGCTCCCATTGAACAAAATTCGGAATGTGTGAAAAAAAAATCTTCATTATCTCAAAGGTACTATTATACATGGTCTTTTACTATATTATCATTCATCTCTAGATTTGCATGCTTATAGTAATGCGGATTAGGCTAGTTCTCATGAAGATAAACGTTCTACCAGTGGATATGTAATATTTCTTGAACGAAATCTTATCTTATGGAATTCAAAAAAGAAATGTACAATTTCACGCTCAAGTACTGAGATCGAATATAGAGTTATAGCCAATGCAATATCGAAAATTATTTGGCTTCAATAACTTCTTTCTAATTACATCTTGAGTTAAATACCATATCAAAAAATTTGCACAATGAGATAGGGTTCAAAATTGATAACTTGCCCTTTTGTCTTTTGAAGAATGACCAAGCCCTATGGTTTGTACTATATATATAACTCCAAAGCCTACTGCTGACACACTTGCAATTGATTTGGGCTTGAGGTGATACGTATAGAACACAAAATAAGCAACAACATGATCGAAGATTAGCATTAATAAGAAACACAAGATGCAGTATGCATCCATAAATCCTCAATGCCACCAATGAGATAGGCATCATGGACAGTGACTCGAGTTTTGAAGCAAAATATTGGTTAAGAATTCTAAGCGATGAAAAGCTCTCCAAATTTACGGGTAAAGATTGTAGATGAGGAGTCCATCCCAATGTTAAAATTTCCATAAATTCTCGATATTTCAACAACCACTGCTCTATCTCAGAAGGGAAATAAGGCATTGGGGGGATTTTCTGTTGTGTTGTTGATATAAAGGGTCTTGAGCCTTTTCGGCATCGGAAAAATGGATAGATAGAAGATGTTGCCGACAACAATATCTTCAAATTGAGGTAATGTTCCCTTCTTTATCATCATTCATCTCGAGATTTATATGCCTATAGTTGTTGATAATTATATCATCATTTATCTCGAGATTTACATGCCCATAGTAATGCGAATTAGGCTAGTTATCCTAAAGATAGACACTCTACCAGTGAATGTGCAATATTTTTTGAATGAAACCTTTGTTAATGGAATTCGAAAAAACAACCTACAGTTTCACGCTCAACACTGAGGTCGAATATATAGCTATAGACAATACAACATCTGAAATTATTTAGCTTCAATCACTTCTTTCTGAATTACATCTTAGGTCAAATACCATACCAAAAATTTGGTGTGACAATATTGGAGCAACATATCTTACAACAAATCTGATATTTCATGCTCATACAAAACATGTAAAAATTTATTTTCATTTTGTTCGAGAATGAATTACAATTAAACAATTATCTGTCTCCTATATTTCTTCAAAAGTTTTTCTCTAGAGTATTGTATAAGAGCTGCTAGTTTAATCAACACGACCACGAGCAGCACCATAGGCCATGAGACTAGATTTTTTTTTAAAACTCCTCGAGTTCTAAAGAGGAAGTTTGAGTTTCAAGAAATACTTGCATGACCTTCTACCGTGACCTTATTTGTTGCATCTCGTTTCATTGCTCGTTTTGCCCTTCTACATGTGATGCCTTTTGGGACCTCCTTCAATTTGTAAGATGGGTCGACTTGAACTGCATCATCCTGATTTCATTGAGCGATAGGGAGGACTTCTTTTCTTCATATCCTTATGTGCCCATTACACCCCATCTCCTATTTCCAATGCGAATGCTCACTCTACTGACATAATAACTTTCATCTTGTTCTATATCGTTGAGTTCTTGATTGACTTGTGTTTGAAGAAGTCCTTCTAACTCATCGTAACTCTCTTTTTATGGCTCTATGTCTTAAATATTTACAATCGAAATTGCAAACCAATGAGCCCTCAGAAGGAGAAAACACTCTCTTCGAATATGTAATCGTGAATGCTGCCATCGAGCGAACAATGAACATTCAGAAACTTAAAGGGATGCTTACATTGAGAACAAGTATGCAATTCATTGTACGTTGCCCACCACAAAATACATGTCACACAGTACGTGTGTTCGCATCCTTTTACAAGGGTCATCTCATGCAGAGCAATCTTGTCCAAGCAAATCACCCAGAAGCCACAACCCTCCCCCGATCCAATCGACTCTTCTCTATTTTATAAATATAATGATGGATCTATGATATTTTTTTTCTTATTTATGTGGATGACATCTTAATAACAGGAAATGATCAAAAGGGTATCACAAATTTATTAAGTCTCCTCAATCAAGAATTTCCTATTCGAGATTTGGGCATTGCTCGATTTTTTCTTAGTATTGAACTTATCCCGCATGATGAAGGTTGTCTTCTCTCTCAAAGAAAATACATTGTTGAACTTCTTCAAAGAGCTAAAATGGATGGAGCACATCCAGTTTCCACACCAATTTCTATAAATAACCACTTTATACCCTCATCCTCTCATGCTATGTCTGATCCTCTGATTTATCGAAGTATTGTTGGATCCCTACAAAATGTTACTATCATACGACCTAATATTATATTTGCTATGAATCGTGCCTATCAGTTTATTCATGCTCCCATTGAACAAAATTGAGAATGTGTGAAAAGAATTCTTCATTATTTCAACGATACTATTATACATCATCTTTTACTATATCATCATTCGTTCCGAGATTTACATGACTATATTGATTTGGATTAAGCTAGTTCTCTTAATGCTAGACGCCCTACCAGTGGATATGCAATATTTCTTGAATGAAACCATAGCTCATGAAATTTGAAAAGCAACCTACAATTTCATGCTCAAGTACTGAGATCGAATATAAAGCTATAGCTTATATAACATTTGAAATTATTTGACTTCAATCACTTCTTTCTGAATTACATCTTGGGTTAAATACCATACCAAAAATTTAGTGTGATAATATTGAAGCAACATATCTTACAGCAAATCCGATCTTTCATTCTCGTACAAAACATGTGAAAATTGATTTTCATTTTGTTCAAGAATGAGTTACAACTAAATAATTATCTATCTCCTATATTTTTGCAAAAGTTTTTATCCTGAATATTGTAAAAGAGTTGTTTGTTTATTCAACAGGACCATGAGCAGCACCATAGGCCATGAGATAAGATTTTTTTTAAACTCCCTGAGTTCTAAAGAGGAAGTTGGAGTTTAAAGAAAAACTTAAATGACCTTCTACCATGGACTGATTGGTTGCATCTCGTTTTAGTGCTCGATTTGCCCTTCTACCTGTGATGCCTTTAGGTGTCTCCTTAAAGATGTAAGATAGGTCGCCTTTAACTGCATCGTCCTTATATCGTTGAACAAAAGGGCAGGCTTCTTTTCTTCCTGTCGTTATGTACCCATTACACCCCCATCCCAATGCGAATGCTCACCTTATTGATGTAATAACTTTCATCTTGTTCGATATCGTCGAGTTCTTGATTGACTTCTGTTTGAAGAAGTTCTTCTAACTCATCGTAACTCTCTTCTTGTGGCTCTATGTCTTAAATATTTACAATTAAAATTGCAAACCAATGCACCCTTAGAAGGAGATAAACACTCTCTTCAAACATGTAATCGTGAATGCTGTCATCGAGCGAGCGATGAACATTCAGAAACTCAAAGGGTTGCTTACACTAAGGACAAGTATGTATTTCATTGTATGTTGCACACCATAAAATGCATGTAACACAGTACATGTGTTCACATCCTTTTACAAGGGTCATCTCATACAAAGTAATCTTATCCAAGCAAATTGCACAGATGCCACAATCCTCCCCCGATCTGATCGACTCTTCTCTCTTTTATAAATATAATAATGGATCTAGAATATTTTTTCTTATTTATGTGAATGACATCTTAATAATCGAAAATGATCAAAAGGGTATCACAAATTTATTAAATCTCCTCAATCAAGAATTTCCTATTCGAGATTTGGGTAATATTCAATTTTTTCTTGGTATTGAACTTTTCCCACAAGATGAAGATTGCCCTCTCTATAAAAGCAAATACATTGTTGAACATCTTCAAAGAGCTAAAATGGAAGGAGCATGTCCGGTTTCCACACCAATTGCTATAAATAACCACTTTATACTCTCATCCTCTCCTCCTATGTCTGATCCTTGGATTTATCGAAGCATTATTGGAGCCCTACAATATGTTACTATCACATGACCTGATATTACATTTGCGGTGAATCGTGCCTAGCAGTTTATGCATGCTTCCACTGAGCAAAATTGGAAATATATGAAAAAAAATCTTCATTATCTCAAAGGTACTGTTATACATGGTCTTTTACTATATCATCATTCATCTCGAGATTTACATGCATATAGTGATGCATATTAGGCTAGTTCTTCTAAAGATAGACACTCTACCAGTGGATATGTAATATTTCTTGAACAAAACCTTAGCTCATGGAATTCGAAAAAGCAACCTATAGTTTCACGCTAAAGTACAGATTGTCAAATGTAAAGCTATAGCCAATAAAACATTTGAAATTATTTATCTTTAATTACTTCTTTCTGAATTTCATCTTCGATCAAATACCATAACAAAAATTTGATGTGGCAATATTGGAGTAACATATCTTACAACAAATCACATCTTTCATCATCGTATAAAACATGTGACAATTGATTTTCATTTTGTTCGAGAATGAGTTGCAACTAAACAATTATTTGTTTCCTATATTTCTGCAAAAGTTTTAATCCTGAGCACTGCACAAGAGATTCTGGTTTATTCAACATGACCACGAGTAGCACCATAGGCCATAAGATAGGAAAAAAAATTTAAAACTTCCCGAGTTCTTAAGAGGAAGTTGGAGTTTTAAGAAATACTTGCATGACCTTCTACCGTGACCTTAATGGTCGCGTCTCGTTTCATTGCTCGTTTTCCCTTTTACCTGTGACGCCTTTAAGCAACTACTTCAAGCTGTAAGATGGGTCAACTTCAACTACATCGTCCTGATATCGTTGAGCAATAGGGAGGGCTTGTTTTCTTCATGTCCTTATGTACCCATTACACCCCCATCTATTGTTTCCAATGCAAATGCTTACCATACTAACATAATAACTTTCATCTTGTTCGATATCGTCGAGTTATGTTCTTGATTGACTTCTATTTGAAAATTTCTTCTAACTCATCGTAACTCTCTTCTTGTGGCTCTACGTCGTAAATATTTACAATTAAAATTGCAAACCAATGTGTCCTCAAAAAGAGACAAACCCACTCTTAGAATATGTAATCATGAATGTTGCTATCAAACGAGCAATGAACATTCAGAAACTCAAAGGGATACTTACACTGAGGACAAGTATGTATTTCATAGTACGTTGTCCATCGCAAAATGCATGTCACACGGTATGTGTGTTCACATTCTTTTACAATGGTCATCTCATGCAGAGCAATCTTGTCCAACCTAATAGGGCAGATGCCACAACCCTCCCCCGATTCGACTGACTCTTCCCTATTTTATAAAAATAATGATGGATCTAGGATATTTTTTTTTATTTATGTGGATGACATCTTAATAACCAAAAATGATCAAAAAGATATCACAAATTTATTAAGTCTCCTCAATCAAGAATTTTTTATTCGAGATTTGGGTAATGCTCAATTTTTTCTTGGTATTAAACTTATCCCACATGATGAAGGTTGTCTTCTCTCTCAAAAAAAATATATTGTTGAACTTCTTTAAAGAGCTAAAATGGATGAAGCACGTCTGATTTTTACACAAATTGCTATAAATAACCATTCTATACCCTCATCCTCTCCTACTATGTCTGATCCTTGATTTATCGAAGCATTGTTGGAGTCCTACAATGTGTTACTATCACACGACCTGATATTACAATTGATGTTAATAGTGTTTGGCAGTTTATGCATGCTCCCACTGAACAAAATTGGAAATGTGTGAAAGAATTCTTCATTATCTTAAAGGTACTCTTATATAAGGTCTTTTCTTATATCATCATTCATCACAAGATTTACATGTCTATAGTGATGTAGATTAGGCTATTTCTACTAATGATAGATGCTCTACCAATGAATATGCAATATTTCTTGAACGAAACCTTAGCTCTTCGAATTCGAAAAAACAACATACAATTTCATGCTAAAGTACTGAGGTCTAATATAAATTAAAAGCTATAGCTAATACAACATATGAAATTATCCAACTTCAATCACTTCTTTCTGAATTACATCTTGGGTCAAATACCATACCAAAAATTTAGTTTTATAATATTGGAGCAACATAACTTACAGAAAATCCGATCTTTCATACTCATACAAAACATGTAGAAATTGATTTTCATTTTGTTCGAGAGCAAATTACAACTAAACAATTATCTGTCTCCTATATTTCTCCAAAGTTTTTATCCCGAGCAGAACCACAGGCCATGAGATTGGAATTTTTTTTAAACTCCTTGAGTTCTAAAGAGGATGTTGGAGTGTAAAGAAATACTTAAATGACCTTTTACCGTGGACTTATTGGTTGCTTTCAGTGCTCGTTTTGCCCTTCTACCTGTGACGCCTTTAGGCACCTCCTCTAAGATGTAAGGTGTGTTGCCTTCAACTATATCATCCTCATATCATTGAGCAAAAGAGTGTCCTTCTTTTCTTCCTATCCTTATGTATCCATTACACCCCCATCTCCTATTTCCAATGTAAATGCTCACCTTACTGACGCAATAACTTTCTTCTTGTTCGATATCGTCAAGTTCTTTATTGACTTCTATTTGAAGAAGTTCTCCTAACTCATCATAACTCTCTTCTTGTGGCTCTACGTCTTAAATATTTACAATCGGAATTGCAAACCAATGTGTCCTCAGAAGGAGACAAACACTCTCTTCGAACATGTAATCGTGAATGCTGCCATCGAGCGAGCGATGAACATTCAGAAACTCAAAGGGTTGTTTACACTGAGAACAA
This sequence comes from Wurfbainia villosa, assembly GCA_025175895.1. Lineage (NCBI taxonomy): Eukaryota > Viridiplantae > Streptophyta > Magnoliopsida > Zingiberales > Zingiberaceae > Wurfbainia > Wurfbainia villosa. The sequence goes on from CM045988.1 coordinate 94,969,838, forward strand.
GTATGTATTTTATTATACGTTGCACACCACAAAATGCACGTTAAATAGTACGTGTGTTCGCATCCTAGGAGGAGATCTTTGCATCATCTTTCCTATTGAGAGGGGACTTCCATTCCATTAATGAGGCTCTACTAAAGCACCCCTTGACGAAAGCTTTCATGTTGAACCATGTCGGTGCTTCTAAGGTTGAGTCTATCAAGACTTTAGGCACTCCATGAATAACACTGACAATGTCGGCGAGTTAATTGGCTTAGCAAGTGAGATCATGAAGAAGTACCACTTGATCAATTAGAGTTCTTTTTTATTAGATCCTGAAGAGAAGTAATTCATGTTCTTTAACTCTAATTTTATTGAGTGGTTTATTTCCTTGATACTTTTGATTCTTTGTAACTCTTTAATTTGTTCTATCATATTTGTGAGAATAAAGCCGAAGAACTCTACTATTATCACTAAAGCTTCGTTGATTATATTCCATAATTGTGTACAAAGAAGAAAATGTTAAAACTTACTTGGAAATTGCCACAACGATAAAGTACAAGTAATCAAGCATATATATATATATATATATATATAAAGAGAGAGAGAGAGAGCATCCATGAGCACCTCAATTATCCACCGTTCGATTGAGTGAGCAATATAATCTAATCCTTGAAACCTAAGGGATTAGACGATAGATAATGAAAGTACTCACGGATGAATTGTATAAGATAACATACATATATATATATATATATATATATATATATATATGAGCATCATAAAATGAATGATAAACCACACACATATTGAAGGAAATATAGGGGTTTGTGAGATCAAATTCATTATTGGAAATTCTTATAGATTTGTTCAAACTAGTAGTGTGACAAACCAACTGGAGGGATCAAGTTTATCAACAAGAGGATAATACTTGAATAAGTTGTAGAAGCACTTCAAATATATATAGTCTCTCTTCATATATTTCACCAGAAGCTGCAATACTTGGAGGTTTAGGGACTAGAGTGGAAGCAAAATTTGATCGTCACCTAATTCTTAGTCTGCTCACTATTAAAGATGTTGTTGATAACAATATCTTCAAGTGAAGGTAATGTTCCCTTCTTTATCATCATTCATCTCAAGATTTACATGCCTATAGTTGTTGACAATTATATCATCATTCATCTCGAGATTTACATGCCTATAGTAATGCGGATTATGCTAGTTATCCTGAAGATAGACACTCTACTAATGGATATGCAATATTTCTTGAATGAAATCTTAGCTCATGGAATTCAAAAAAACAACCTACAGTTTCATGCTCAAGCACTGAGGTTGAATATAAAACTATAGTCGAAATTATTTGGATTCAACCATTTCTTTCTGAATTACATCTTGGGTTAAATATTGTACCAAAAATTTGGTATGACAATATTGGAGCAACATATATTACAACAAATCCGATCTTTCATGCTCATACAAAACATGTGAAAATTAATTTTCATTTTGTTCAAGAATGAGTTACAACTAAATAATTATCTGTCTCCTATATTTCTGCAAAAGTTTTTATCCTGAATATTGTACAAGAGCTTTTGGTTTAATCAACACGACCATGAGCAACACCATAGGCCATGAGACTAGGATTTTTTTTGAACTCCTCGAGTTTTAAAGAGGAAGTTTGAGTTTCAAGAAATACTTGCATGACCTTCTACAATGGCCTTATTGGATGCATCTCGTTTCATTGCTCGTTTTGCCCTTCTACATGTGACACCTTTAAACACCTTCTTAAAGCTGTAACATGGGTTGACTTAACCTGCATCGTTCTGATTTCGTTAAGAAATAGGGTGGATTTCTTTTCTTCATGTCTTTATATACCCAAGACACTCCCATCTTCTGTTTCCAATGCGAATGCTCACCTTACTAGTGTAAAAACTTTCATCTTGTTTGATATCATCGATTTATAGATTGACTTCTGTTTGAAGAAGTTCTTTTAACTCATCGTAACTCTCTTCTTGTTACTCTATGTCTTAAATATTTACAATCGGAATTGCAAATCAATGTGCCCTCCGAAGGAGAAAACACTCTCTTCGAACATGTAATCGTGAATGCTGCCATTGATCAAGCGATGAACATTCAGAAACTCAAAAGAATGCTTACACTAAGGACAAGCATGTATTTCATTGTACATTGCCCACTGCAAAATGCATGTCACACAGTACATGTGTTTGCATCCTTTTACAAGGGTCATCTCATGCAGAGCAATCTTGCCCATGTAAATCACTTAAAAGCCACAACCCTCCCTTGATCTAACTGAGTCTTCTCTATTTTATAAATATAATGATGGATCTATGATATTTTTTCTTATTTATGTGGATGACATCTTAATAATCGGAAATGGTCAAAAGAGTATCAAAAATTTATTAAGTCTTCTCAATCAAGAATTTCCTATTCGAGATTTGAGCATTACTCGATTTTTTCTTTGTATTGAACTTATCTCACATAATGAAGGTTGTCTTCTCTCTCAAAGCAAATACATTGTTGAACTTCTTCAAAGAGCTAAAATGGATGGAGCATGTCTGATTTCCACATCAATTGCTATAAATAATCACTCTATACCCTCATCCTCTCCTGCTATATATGATCCTCAGATTTATTGAAGCATTATTGCGTCCTAGAATATGTTACTATCACATGATCCGATATTACAATTGTTGTGAATAGTGTTTGGCAGTTTATGCATGCTCCCACTAAACAAAATTGGAAATGTGTGAAAAGAATTTTTCATTATCTCAAAGGTACTCTTATACAAGGTCTTTTACTATATCATCATTCATCTCGAGATTTACATGTCTATAGTGATGCGGATTAGGCTAGTTCTACAAATGCTAAACTCTTTACCTGTGGATATGCAATATTTCTTGAACAAAAACTTATATCTTGGAATTCGAAAAAGCAACCTGCAGTTTCAAGCTAAAGTACTGAGGTCGAATATAAAGCTATAGCTAATACAACATCTGAAATTATTCAATTTCAATCACTTCTTTCTAAATTACATCTTGGGTTAAATACCATACCAAAAATTTGGCATGACAATATTGGAGCAACATATCTTAATGCAGATCCGATCATTCATGCTCGTACAAAACATGTGAAAATTGATTTCATTTTGTTCGAGAACGAGTTACAACTAAATAATTATATGTTTCCTATATTCCTGTGAAAGTTTATATCCTGAGCACTGTCAAAGAGTTGCTGGTTTATTCAACACGACCATGAGCAACATCATAGGTCATGATATTAGAATTTTTTTTATATTAAACTCCTCAAGTTCTAAAGAGGAAGTTGGAGTTTAAAGAAAAACATAAATGAACTTCTACAATGGACTTATTGGTTTCATCTCATTTCAGTGTTCATTTTGCCCTTCTACCTGTGACGCCTTTAGGTGCCTCCTTAAAGATGTAAGACGTGTTGCCTTCAACTATAACAGTTGAGCAAAAGGATAGATGTCTTTTCTTCCTGTCCTTATGTACCCATTACACTGCCATCTCCTGTTTCCAATGTGAATGCTCACCTTACTGACGTAATAACTTTCATCTTGTTCGATATCGTCGAGTTCTTGATTGACTTCTATTTGAAGAAGTTCTAACTCATCGTAACTCTCTTCTTGTGGCTCTACGTCTTAAATATTTACAATCAGAATTACAAACCAATGTGTCCTCAGAAGGAGACAAACACTCTCTTCAAACATGTAATTGTGAATGCTGCCATCAAGCTAGCGATGAACATTCAGAAACTCAAAGGGTTGCTTACACTGAGGACAAGTATGTATTTTATTATACATTGCACACCACAAAATGCACGTTAAACAGTATGTGTGTTCGCATCCTTTTACATAGGTTATCTCATACAGAACAATCTTATCCAAGCAAATTACACAGACACTACAACCCTCCCTCGATCCGACCGACTCTTCTCTCTTTTATAAATATAATGATGGATCTAGGATATTTTTTCTTATTTATGTTGATGACATCTTAATAATCAAAAATGGTCAAAAGGGTATCACAAATTTATTAAGTCTCCTCAAATAAGAATTTCCTATTCGAGATTTGGGTAATATTCGATTTTTTCTTATTATTGAACTTATCCCACATGATGAAGGTTGCCTTCTCTATAAAAGCAAATACATTGTTGAACATTTTCAAAGAGCTAAAATGGAAGGAGCATGTCCGATTTCCACATCAATTGCTATAAATATCCACTTTATACCCTCATCCTTTCCTCCTATGTATGATCCTCAAATTTATCGATGCATTATTGGAGCCCTACAATATGTTACTATCGCACGACCTGATATTATACTTGCGGTGAATCATGCCTAGCAGTTTATGCATGCTCCCACTCAACAAAATTGGGAATATATGAAAAAAATCTTCATTATCTCAAAGGTACTGTTATACATGATCTTTTACTATATCAACATTCATCTCAAGATTTACATGCCTATAGTGATGTAGATTTCATAGTTCTCCTGAAGATCGACATTCTACTAGTGGATACGCAATATTTCTTAAATGAAACCTTAACTCATGGAATTCGAAAAAGCAACCTAAAGTTTCACACTCAAGTACTAATGATGAATATAAAGTTATAACCAATACAACATCTGAAAATATTTGGCTTCAATCACTTCTTTCTGAATTACATCTTGGGTCGAATACCATACCAAAATTTTGATGTGACAATATTGGAGTAACGTATCTTACAACAAATCACATCTTTCATCATTGTACAAAACATGTGGAAATTGATTTTCATTTTGTTTGAGAATGAGTTACAACTAAACAATTATTTGTCTCCTATATTTTTGCAAAAAATTTTATCCTGAGCAATGTACAAGAGATTTTGGTTTATTCAACATGACCACGAGAAGCACCATAGGCCATGAGACAGGAATTTTTTTTTAACTCCTCGAGTTCTAAAGAGGAAGTTGGAGTTTTAAGAAATACTTGCATGACCTTCTACTGTGGACTTAAGGGTTGTGTTTCATTTCATTGCTCCTTTTTCCCTTCTACCTGTAATGCCTTTAGGTGCCTACTTCAAGTTGTAAGATGGGTCAACTTCAATTGCATCATACTGATATCGTTGAGCAATAGGGCGGGTATCTTTTCTTCACGTCCTTATGTACCCATTACACCCCAATCTCCTATTTCCAATGTGAATGCTCACCTTACTGATGTAGTAACTTTCATCTCGTTTGATATCATCGAGTTCTTGATTGAATCTGTTTGAAAAGTTCTTCTAACTCATCGTAACTCTCTTTTTGTGGCTCTACGCCATAAATATTTACAATCGGAATTTCAAACCAATGTGTCCTCAGAAGAAGAAAACCACTCTCTTAGAATATGTAATCGTGAATGCTGCCATCAAGCTAACAATGAACATTTAGAAACTCAAAGGGATGCTTATACTGAAAACAAGTATGTATTTCATAGTATGTTTCCCACCGAAAAATGCATGACACACAGTACGGGTGTTCACGTCCATTTAAAAGGGTTATCTCATGCAAAGCAATCTTGTCCAAGCAAATCGGGCAGACCCAACAACCCTCCCCCGTTTCGATTGACTCTTCTCTATTTTATAAAAATAATGATGGAACTAGGATATTTTTTCTTATTTATGTGGATGTCATCTTAATAACTGCAAATGATCAAATGGGTATCACAAATTTATTAAGTCTCCTCAATCAAGAATTTCCTATTCGATATTTGGATAATGCTCGATTTTTTTTTTGGAATTGAACTTATCCCACATGATGAAGGTTGTCTTCTCTCTCAAAGCAAATACATTTTTGAACTTCTTCAAAGAACTAAAATGGATGGAGCATGTCTGATTTCCACATCAATTGCTATAAATAACCACTCTATACCCTTATCCTCTCCTGCTACTTGCATGACCTTCTATCGTGACCTTAATGGTCACGTCTAGTTTCATTGCTCGTTTTGCCCTTCTACCTGTGACACCTTTTGTTAAATACTGAAAAATTTAAAACACTAAATTAAATGGCCAAAATTAGGAAAATAATCATAGAAATTAATTTTTGGATTTTTTGGAGAATTTTAGAAATTTTTCTGGAAATTTTCGGGAATTAAATGGTGCTTGTAGGGGGTATTTATGGAGATAAGGAAAACCGGCTTTTAAAAGGCCTATTTGGATTATCTGACCTAAGGTTTTAAATAGAAAACCTCCGACCGCCTCTTCCAAGACGCTTCAGCGCCGCGCGGCCGCCATCGTCGCCCTTGGACCGCCGGCGACGACCACCGCCGCTGAGCCTTCTCCTCCGCGATTCACCACCGTAAGTGGGCTGCCACCACTTCGCCGCCCTATTCAACGATCGCCTGTTCTTTTTCTCGCACCGACCTCCACGACCATGGAATCGTCGCCGGCCACAGCCGCGACAACAGGATCGCGCCGGCCTCCTTTGCCCTAGATGACGAGCGCCACCTCCTTTGCCACGATCGCGGCCGGCGTCTCGCCACCGATGCCGCCGCTTAAGCTCCGCGCTGACGCCGCCGCCGGCCGCGCTGAGCCTTGCCGATGCAGCCATCGCTTGCATTCGTAGTCGTTTCTCAGCAACCCCCATCCGCGGCCAGCCTCCGCCGCCACGAGGTTCGTCCGAGGCCAGTCACCGTCACCTCCTGCTCCTTTCCTAGATCACCGTCGCCCCATCGCGACTTCCTCTCGGCTCCCATTTTCGCCGCACCGTCTCAGATTTGTTGCCGTCGACAGTACCCAACTCAGCGATGTTGTCACTGCCAGCCATTCAGATCTCCATTTGTGATGCATTACCGAAGCTTTCGAGCTGATGTGGGATCGTGCAATTGCTGCATTTAGGTAACGAATCAAGTTAATTGATTAGGGATTTATTTGTTAATTTGATTAGTCCTATAGTTCACATGAGCTTAATTAATTAAGTTGGGCTTGATTTGTTAATCAGTTAACTAATTTGTTTTAGATTGTTTAAGTTTGGTTAAGAGATTAAATTGGACTAGTAAATTGAGACGGACAATTGAATTAAATAGGGTTGTTTAAATTGGTTAAAGGTAGATTTATTGATCAGGTTAAATAACAGATTCGAGAATGGAAAGCAGAAGCAATCCTCGGATTGGAAGATAGCTCGGACATTCTACGTATCAGGTTTCGGTCACGAGGCAGGTTCATGGGCGTGAAGATAGTTATCACGAGCATTATATAAGGCAGGTATTTTGACTTATCTTTTAGATATAGTCAAGTTGATATGATAGTTAGGATAACTTTCAATAATTTTCATGCTTATATGCCTGGTATGTTTTTGTGCCTATTGATACATGCATTGGATAGGATATGATTTCTATCTTCCCTGATTTATTTGGATCATTGTTCCTTGGATCATAGATATGCACTTATTGACTGTGCGTATTATTCGGATAGATATTTTTGGTAGGATTTACATGCTTTAGTATCATGCACCATTTTTGCATGATTGCATGCTGGCTGGACGGGGTTCCATTATTGTTGAGCCCCAGGCTATTATGGCCTCGCATACACCGCCACTCATGGGTTAGTGGTACATCGAGGGTGTGCGCTGTTCACAGTTCAGCTCAGTCCGCTCATGGGTAGCGATGAGGCGGCGTGGTAGCGGGAGGATCCTCCTCCGGTCTATGACCGGAGATGAGAGCTTAGCTCCCACTATGTTTAGGCAGGAGGATAGGTGTACTCCGACAACATCCTGTCCACTCGGTCACTCAGGAGCAGTGATGGCAGAGTGCACAGTTGTCATAGCCCTACCCACTCGGCTTCACCATCGCGTGTGAGGCGGCTGACTGGCGTCAGGGGTGACCATGTCATATGCACGACATGCATTTTTGCACGGATTGCATTTGTAATGTGTTTGCTGCATTATTGTATTGATGCCTTGGATGTTGCATATGATTGCCTTGCATACAGGATTCATATTCATATATGATGATGACTTTATCTCTTATAGTAGGGCACATGCTCCTATATCAGGGTAGGAGATTCAGGTGAGTACAGTCCTTTTGCATTTATTTCTTGCTTACCATATATATGAGACTGTACTGACATGATTAGTATTGTTAGCTATATCTTGCTATTCATATCGATAAATATCCGCTAAGTTCTTTGAACTTACCCCGTGGTTTTATTTTTTATTATTTCAGGATGAAGCTGTCAGGAGAGTCCAGTTGCCATATCCCCCCCCCCCTCGTAGTGACAGTTTCTTAGTTGTTTGAGTTATGGTTTGAATTTTGTATAGAAGATATGTTTAGGCTTGGAAATGGATTTATGTACTCGTGGATTTTTGGGGTTCTTGTGGACCATTGGTAGGATCTTATTTTGATTGGTTTGGTTGGGTATTCCTGCCCAGATGGCAGAAGGGGTAAGTGTTAGGGCAATCTCTTGCCGTAATATGGTTTTGATGGTGTGGCAAAGGGTTTAAGTTAGTTTGATATGTTGATGTGATATGTGCGTTGAAGTCGTGCAGGACTTAGTAATTCGCACATGGAGCCGTGGCGAGTTTCACATCTCATGACTCGTGCCTTGAGTCGGTGAAGGATAGCTTTGCGGAAGCCGTGCGCTTGGAGCATCCGAGGGACCGCCGGACGAGAAGCTTGGAGTGAAGCCGAAGGAAGTAGACTTCGAGGCAAGAGACGCGAAGGAGCATTGCAGAGACGTGCGCCTGATGCTGCCAAGGGACGTGGCCGAGAATGAAGAGAACTTCGAAGGCGAGGGACTCCGAGAAATGAGAGTGAGCGATTGTAACCCAGGGAAGGGTAGCTCTTAGGTGAAACTTGGCCATCTGGCCAAGTGTCGGATGGGTTTTTCAGGCACCGGTCATTGTTCGTTCGGTTACGTATTGCTTGAGTCGAGTGAGTTAAGTGGTATCTGGAGTGGTGATCATTGCCCATCGTGGGCGATCATTGCCAAGAACCATCGATCATTCTTGAAAGCGTGATCGGTAGTCAATAATTTCGACCGCGAAGCCGTTAGCCGTAGGCGGTCGACTACGGGCGTGATCGTGATGAGGTCCATCGGTCATTGCCAAGACCGTTGGACTACTGGCGGTCGGGATCCGGCGTGTTCGGAGGCCGTTGTAGTGATGGCGATGCCAGAGGCGTGATCGGTGATGGCGGCAAGGAAGAAGTTAGCCCTCTCATAAAAGAGAGGGTGTGAGCCTTAGAGGCTAATGCTCATACTCAACAATCTTCCTAGTGCCCCCTGAGCTCTAAACTCTTCTTACTTTTCTTACTCCATTCTATTTGTAAGAAGAGTGTGCTTGATTTGTAAAGGTTACCTCCACCTGGCTTGGTGCAAAGGAGAGACCATTTAGTGGATTGGTTTAGCGGGTGATTCAGGACGAATCGGGGACCGTGGATTAAGCGGCGTAGCCGTGAACCACGTTACATTCTTTGTTAGCGTTTGTATTTTCATTTATTGCTTGTCTTTGTTTATTGCTTCGCTTGCGCGTAATCTTGTGTAGGCGAGCAATTTACAACGTCCAACATCGAGGGCTATTCACCCCCTCTGGCCGCCATATCGATCCCCTACAAGTGGTATCGAGCCAAGGAAAGCTTGTCGAGGACTAACATACAACAAGCAACTTTCAAAATGGCGGCTCAACATCCATCCTCCGAAGTTTGAAGGAGAATTAAGCAGTGGAAGAAGCGAATGGAGGTATTTTGAAGCAGTTTTGATATAATGATTACAATGGAATCGGTTTCGTTTTGCCTAGGGATGAAGAGGAAGCCAATAGAAATCTAGGTGGACCAGAGGCAAAGAGAGCACCTTGCAAACTCAAGCCAAGCACCATCTCTACAATGTGCTCCCTCAACAAGAGATCAACCGGATCGGAGAATGTGCTAGCGCCAAAGAGATGTGGGAGAAGCTTAGAACTCCATGAAGGCACATCCGAGGCCAAGCTAGCAAGGAGAGACCTCCTCCGCTCCCAACTATCAATATAAAACTAGAAAAGGGAGAAAAGGTAACCTCACTACACTCTAGGTTTAAAGAAATTTTAATTGGGCTAACAAGTGTAGGTGAGAAGCTATCAAACCGGGACATGCTCATGAAGGCTATAGATGCCTTTCCCGGTCCTCAAAGTGGAGCTCCATGGTGGACTCATTCTATATCTCAAAGAATTTAGAAGTGAGCACCTTGGAGGAGTTCTTCTCAACAATGGAGCTCCACGAAACTAGGCTTGAAGGAATACTAGAGGAGCCTAGAATTCAACCTTCAAGGGGAGTAGCCTTGTTGGCAAATAAGGGGAAGAAGAAGATGGAAATCCCCTCCTCCTCATCCGATGAAGCGTCTTCCTCCTCCTCCATGGATAGCACAGAAGCCTATATGGTAAGGAGGGTAAGACGTGCATTTAAGAATTTTAGATTTGATAAATCTAATGATAGGATGAGAAGACCAAGGGGGAAGGTCATATGCTACAATTGCCAAGGAGAAGGGCACATAAGGGATAATTGTCCTCTCCTAAACAAGAGCAAGGAAGAAAGGAAAAAGAAAGAAGAAAAGAAGAAGAAGAAGGGGAGCAAGAAAAAGAAGGAAGAGGAGAAGAAGACAAAGGAGAAGGGAAAGGCTAAGGCTCTCAAGGCAAGGACTTGGGATGATCCATCCTCATCCTCCTCCTCATCATCGGATGAGGAGAATGCCTTTGTCACCAATTTGGCCTTGATGGCCTTTGATGACTTGGATTGCTCTTCCTCCGAAAATGAAGGTTCAAGCTCAAGAGGAGAGAGCTCAAGTGAAGGGGGAGTTTCATCATCCTCATCATCCGAAGAAGAAGAGGACATGGAAACTATGGTAACCAATCTCTCACCTAGTAAAATAGTTTCTATGATTTCTAGTTTAACTAAAGATTTATTTAGGGCAAAGAAGAAAAATAAATGCATGCTTGAACAAATTAAGGAATTAGAATAAAAATTAGAAAAGGCATGCTTAAATGATAATATTTCTTCTAGCTTAGATGATGCATGCTCACATGATTATATGCCTTTAAATGTTAATGATGCATGCATAGAGGAAAATAGGGCATTAAGGGAAAAGGTAGATTATTTAACCAAAGCCCTAGAGAAATTCACTATTGGCTCCAACACATTGAACATGATCTTAGGGAGCCAAAGAGCTAGTTTCAACAAGAAAGGCCTAGGATACAAAGAAAAGAAAAATGAAAAGGCCTATAAATGCCTAATAGCTAGGGGACAAGATAAAAAGAAAGTAATTGCTAGGAAATGGATCCCCAAGGAGTATTTAGTGAACCCAATAGGAAAGAATCTATTTTGGGTTCCAAAATCCATCCTTAAGGCTTAGAAAACCCCTAGGGTAGTCAACCACATGGACCTAACCTATATCATATTTTGGTTGACTTAGGATGACGGGACAACATTTTTTTTTTAGATAGTGTTGGGTGATGATAACGTACCCATAAATAGGTAATAATGCTTAAATCATGATGATTGATGTAATTCCTATGTATGTTTTAAATCATGATTTATGATTTTGATATTTGGCATGTTATCATGAGAAATAGGGTTAAATCATGCTTTAGGTGATAATTTGTTTATTATCATCATATAATACCTAATGCATGACTATTATTTGATGGATACATGAGTTTCATGATCATAATGTAGAATTGATTGATATATGTCATTATGATCATGTAGAATGTTAGGTTGATACTTAACCATGATAGAATTGCATGAATATATGGGTTAAGTATATACAAATACCCCCTAGGATACATCTCACACTCACTATAGGCTAACTTGATTGCAAACTTAGCATGGGTGAGATATTAGGATGATACAAATGTCCACTAATGCCTATGGCATTTAGATGGTCATTTAAAGTATCAAAATAGCAATAATAGACCAATCATGGGGAAGACTTATGTTTAATTCATAGACATATTGCCCAAAGATCATGGTTGGATATTTCATATGTTTTCAAAACAATTTCTTACCTTAAAATATATGTATTCATGTTTTGAAACAATTGGATGCAAAACTAGGTAGCTAACTTGATACTAGAATGATCAAAAACCTAGTGGTTTTTAGAGTTTTTGGATTTTTGGCAAAAACAAGAAAATATAATGAGTTTTCATGAAAAACTATTTTTCCTTGATAGATATACTTAATAGAAATATGTTCTCCAAATTTCATGATTTTTCGAATTTTCTGGAATTTATAATGCATTTACGAAATTCGTCGAAAATCAAAATTGGATTCCTTTGTGCCCGATCATTGCCATGCGATAGCTTGATCATTGGTGGCCTGTAAATCAGAATATTGAAGGCCGAATTCAGTTTGTAAACCTACAACAAGTGGTAGAAATATACTTGATGCCATCAACAAGTGGTACCCAATTTTAAATCAACTTGTCATATTTTCCCTCCATTATACTTGATGCCATGAGCTTATAACTTAGTGTTAATCTTTTTGATAGTGTCAAAGGGGGAGAAATAAGTATGTTTAAGTTAATCACTTTAGGGGGAGAAATATATGATAGGGGGAGAAAATTTGCATAGAGAGTTTCATGGATTAAGGGGGAATTGCATGTTGTTATATCATGTTTATCTTTACATGCTTTCTTACCTTAGAATTTATATCAAATGTTTTTACCTAACTTAAACGGATTGCCACACATCAAAAAGGGGGAGATTGTTAGGGCAATCTCTTGCCGTAATATGGTTTTGATGGTGTGGCAAAGGGTTTAAGTTAGTTTGATATGTTGATGTGATATGTGCGTTGAAGTCGTGCAGGACTTAGTAATTCGCACATGGAGCCGTGGCGAGTTTCACATCTCATGACTCGTGCCTTGAGTCGGTGAAGGATAGCTTTGCGAAAGCCGTCGCTTGGAGCATCCAGGGACCGCCGGACGAAGCTTGGAGTGAAGCGAGAGAAGTAGACTTGAGGCAAGAGGCGAAGGAGCATTGCAGTCGTGCGCTGATCTTTGAGGGGCGTGGCGAGCGAAAGAGAACCAGGCGAGGACTCAGAAATGAGAGTGGCGATTGTAACCCAGGAAGGGTAGCTCTTAGGTGAAACTTGGCCATCGGCGAAGTGTCGGATGGGTTTCGACACGGTCATTGCCATGTCATGGTCGATGCTCTGATCAGTGAGTTCGGCTGGTATCTATTGGATTGTAGCGGATCATTGCCATCGTGGGCGATCGGCCAAGAATCGATCGGCTCCAAGGCGCGATCGGTAGTCAATGGGGTTTCGGACCGCGAACCGTTCGTGGCCGTAGGCGGTCGACTACGGAGCGCGATCGTGATGAGGTTCATTAGTCATTGCCAAGAGTTGGACTACAGCGGTCGGGATCCGACGTGTTGGAGGCCGTTGTAGTGGCGTCGGCTGCCAAGCGTGGATCGTGATGGCGCAACAACGGAAGAAGTTAGCCCTCTCTATAAAAAGAGAGGGTGTGAGCCTTTGAGAGGCTAATGCTCATACTCCAAACAATCTTCCTAGTGCCCCACAAGCTCTAAACTCTTCTTACCTGTTCTTACTCCATTCTATTTGTAAGAAGAGTGTGCTTGATTTGTAAAGGTTATCTCCACCTAGCTTGGTGCAAAGGAGAGACCATTTAGTGGATTGGTTTAACGGAGTGATTCACCGAGGACGAATCAGGGACCGTGGATTAGCGGCGTAGCCGTGAACCACGTTACATTCTTTGTTAGCGTTTGTATTTTCATTTATTGCTTGTCTTAGTTTATTGCTTCCGCTTGCGCTAACGTTTTTGTAGACGAGCAATTTACAACGTCCAACATACGAGGGCTATTCACCCCCCTCTAGCCGGCCATATCGATCCCCTACAGTAAGTCTAGTTAGTGTAGACTTTTGTTTACCTAGATTTGTTGGCCTGAGGCCTTATTATTATCTGCGTGTGTTGTTTGGATTCCGGTCGTGTTGACCGATGTATAGTGGCCATGTAGGCCTTGTATAAAAATTGATATTGTCACCCGTACAGGGGAGGTGCTGTCGGATTTTCGTCTGGCGGAGACTCCCTCGGGGCGTGACACCTTTAGGCGCCTACTTCAATCTATAAGATGGGTCAACTTCAACTGTATCATCCTGATATCGTTGAGCAATAGGGCGGGCTTCTTTTCTTCATGTCCTTATGTACCCATTACCCCCCCCCCCCCCAATCTCTTGTTTCCAATGCAAATGCTTACCTTATTAACATAATAACTTTCATCTTGTTCGATATCGTCGAGTTCTTGATTGACTTCTGTTTGAAAAGTTCTCCTAACTCATTGTAACTCTCTTCTTGTGGCTCTACATCGTAAATATTTACAATCGAAATTCCAAACCAATGTGTCATCGGAAGGAGACAAATACTCTCTTAGAACATGTAATCATGAATGATGCGATCGAGTGAGCAATGAACATTCAAAAACTCAAAGGGATGCTTACACTAAGGATAAGTATGTATTTCATAGTACGTTGCCCACTGTAAAATGCATGTCACAAAGTGCGTGTGTTCGCATCCTTTTACAATGGTCATCTCATGCAGAGCAATCTTGTCCAACCTAATTGGGCAGATGCCACAACCCTCCCCCTATTCGACTGACTCTTCTCTATTTTATAAAAATAATGATGGATCTAGCATTTTTTTTTTATTTATGTTGATGACATCTTAATAACCAGAAATGATCAAAAGGGTATCACAAATTTATTAAGTTTCGATCAAGAATTTCCTCTTTGAGATTTGGATAATGCTTGATTTTTTTTATATTAAACTTATCCCACATGATGAAGGTTGTCTTCTCTCTCAAAGCAAATACATTGTTGAACTTATTCAAAGAGCTAAAATGGATGGAACACGTCTGATTTCCACACAAATTGCTATAAATAATCATTATGTACCCTCATCCTCTCCTACTATGTTTGATCCTTGATTTATCGAAGCATTGTTGGAGTCCTACAATATGTTACTATCACACGATCTGATATTACAATTATTGTGAATAGCGTTTGACAGTTTATGCATGCTCCCACTGAATAAAATTGGAAATGTGTGAAAGAATTCTTCATTATCTCAAAGGTACTTTTATACAAGGTCTTTTACTATAGCATCATTCATCTCTAGATTTACATGTCTATAGTGATGCAGAGTAGGATAGTTCTACTAATGTTAGATGCTCTACAAGTGGATATGCAATATATCTTGAACGAAACCTTAGCTCTTGGAATTCGAAAAAACAACATACAATTTCATGCTAAAGTACTGAGGTCGAATATAAAACTATAGCTAATACAACATCTGAAATTATCCAACTTCAGTCACTTCTTTTTGAATTACATCTTGGGCCAAATACCATACCAAAAATTTGGTGTTATAATATTGGAGCAACATAACTTATAGCAAATCTGATCTTTCATGCTCATACAAAATATGTGAAAATTGATTTTCATTTTGTTCGAGAACAAATTACAACTAAACAATTATCTGTCTCTTATATTTTTGCAAAAGTTTTTATCCTGAGTACTGTAAAAGAGTTGTTGGTTTATTCAACACGACCATGAGCAAAACCATAGGCCATGAGATTGGAATTTTTTTTTTTTAAACTTATCGAGTTCTAAAGAGGATGTTGGAGTTTAAAGAAATACTTAAATGACCTTCTACCATGGACTTATTGGTTGTGTCTCATTTTAGTGCTCATTTTGCTCTTCTACTTGTGATGCCTTTAGGCGCCTCCTTTAAGATGTAAGGTGTGTTGCCTTCAACTATATCATCCTCATATCATTGAGCAAAAGAGTGGCATTCTTTTCTTCTTGTCCTTATGTACCCATTACACCCCCATCTCCTATTTCTAATGTGAATGCTCACCTTACTGACGTAATAACTTTCTTCTTGTTCGATATCGTCAAGTTCTTGATTGACTTCTGTTTGAAAAAATTCTTCTAACTCATCGTAACTCTCTTCTTGTAGCTCTATATCTTAAATATTTACAATTGGAATTGCAAACCAATATACCCTCAGAATGAGACAAACACTCTCTTCAAACATATAATCGTGAATGTTGCCATCGAGTGAGCGATGAATATTCAAAAACTCAAAGGGTTGCTTACACTGATGACAAGTATGTATTTCACTGTACGTTTCACACCACAAAATACATGTCAAATAGTATGTGTGTTCGCATCCTTTTACAAGGGTCATCTCATTCAAAGCAATCTTATCCAAGCAAATCGCGCAGACGCCACAATCCTCTCCGATCTGATCGACTCTTCTATCTTTTATATATATAATGATGGATCTAGGATATTTTTCTTTATTTATGTGGATGAAATCTTAATAATAAAAAATGATCAAAAGGGTATCACAAATTTATTGTTTCCTCAATCAAGAATTTCCTATTCGAGATTTAGGTAATATTCGATTTTTTCCCGGTATTGAACTTATCCCACATGATGAAGGTTGCCTTCTCTATCAAAGCAAATACATTGTTGAACATCTTCAAAGTAGAGCTGTCAAACGGGCCGTCCCATAGCGGGGCGGGTCAACTCGTCGCAAATCTAACATTTTGCGGGGAGGGGAGGGTCGACCCGCCATCTTGGCGGATTGAGAAATCTCCAACCCAACCCAATCCAAGGCGGGTTGCGGATTAGGCGGGCCAACCCGCGGGCCCGAAAAATAAAATAAAAATCTAAAATTATTGAGGTGTTGAATGTAGAGATGTATACTGAAAAGTTTATCTTTTCTATGAACATCTTTATTTTTGAAATAAGAATCACATGATCATTGTTTGAATATATTTATGCATATTGTCTAATACGTTACATTGTAGATAACATGGTGTGTGGTGTCACACGGGAGATCATGTTATCGGCTCCTTGAAAAGTATAAGTAAAGACTCACAACTGAGATGGCTTTGGACAAACCATCGGAATGGTTGTAGTGTGATTTGGTATTAGTTTGTCTTGACCATAGAATCACACTAGTGCACTTTGTGTGTATTGAGCAGGACCGACTTAGAGGTGATTCGATTTATTGCTGACTACATAATCGAATCGGATCTCGGATATTATTTTGTACATACTCTTAATCCCGATATAATAACGGGCACATATACTTAGTACTCATCTCTTTGATTTACCAATGGGCGAGATTTATAGATTAAATCGATAGGCTCGATAAGTTGGGAGATGATATTATTTATATGGCGTGTCGTTAATTATAGGGGGAAACCGTGTCCTATATATTAGGATGATGATGTCCCCTTGAGGAGCTCATAAGATTCATCATGTAAACCCTGCAGGTGGACTTGGTCCGACATGATGAAAAGGTTGAGTGGTACTACTCAAGGAGTTAGATGTTGATTAATTAATGGTCAGTAAATTAATTAATCGACAGACATTCGAGATCTTAAATACTGGGAGAAAATGTACAAATAATATATGGAGCCCATATTATCATATGGGGGTTGGTGAGGTAGATCAATGATGATCCTTTAGTGGATTGGATCATCATTAGTGGATCGGACTTTATGTGGGCTTGATCCATGGGTGGCCAAGATCCAACTCCTCCTCATGGTCCTTAATGTAGCCTATTAACACCTCATGAAGCTTAGATCCAATGGATGAAAACAAAACTCTAGATCCAAAAGTAGAGATTAAATCTCTAGATCCGACGGTTGAGATTAAATCTCTAGATTCGACGGTTGAGATTAAATCCCTAGAACCAATGGAGGAGATTAAATCATGGCTTGAGCCCAACTCTATAAATAGAGTCATGAAGTGGGTGGCAAGAATAAGCATGGCTTAAGGGGATTAGGGTTTGCTTCCTTTGGAGGCTAGGAATCCTAGTTGGTTTAGGATTAGGTTTGGGTGGCTAGGGTTTTGGGAGCTAGGGGTGGGCGGCAACTAAAGGAGGTGTTCCTTCTTCTTCCAAAGGTTGGCCGACCCCTATTCTTCTCCTCTCTACCTTGGCATGAGCTCATCCTATTCTTCTTCGCCTCTTCCATGGCCGACCATAAGGAGAGCTAGGATTAGGGTTTGGAAGCTTAGGGTTTAGGAGGCTTGGGTGGCACCAAATAAGGAAGGTTTCTTTCTTCTTCATCCTTTGGTGACCGGCGCCCACAGCCCTATCCCAGCCCTTGGGCAGCATCCAAAGACCTCTTCTCCTTCTCCTTAGGTGGTGGAAACAAGATATAGGGCTTTCCCTTGGTGTCTTGATCGGTTTCCACCATTATCTCCTTCTCCTTGTTGGCCGGCGGCAAGCATTCTCTTTGTTGCTTGTTGGTTGGCCATAGGAAGGAGAAGAGCTTTGTTTTTATTCTTCTTCTTGCTTTGGAAGAGCAAGGAAGGAAGATTTGCGATCTAGGAGCTTCGACTTTTGGTAGAGCGTCGCCCACACGACATCCGAAAGGAGGAAGGACATACATTAGAAGATCGAGAGGTATATCGATTCTCTAATTTTTATATGTTACATGTTTGTATTTGTTTTTCATTTATGAGCATGATATAAATCTGTATATGGCTAAATAATACTTGGATCCCGAGCATAAACACAAAAACCGGCGATCCGGACATCGTCTATTCCGCGGCTACTCGTAGAATAGAGGATGGTCGCTTGAACAACTAGTTTGTTCAAGTGACCTCTCTAAATGAATAGCACGATGATGACTTGATTGCTTTGGCAATCCCTTTTGTCTAGGATTAAATTTTTTTAATCCGGGGACATAGAAGGGATCGCCATGAAGGAAGCTACCGAGGTGAAGTGGGAAGCAAAGTTTCCCCTCACGGACTCGATAAGCAAAACCCTATAATTAGTAGGAGAGCTTCCGAAGCAAACCCCCTTCAAGTGGTATCAGAGACAAGGTTTCCGGTTTTGTGTGTTTAGGATTCGGTTAATGTTTATGCACTTTTTCATATATTTTATGTGCTGGATAATAGTAGGATATTCGTAGTTTAACTCTTTGGTTGCAGGCATAAGATCCGACTATTATGGTCATATGTGTGTATGTGATCGTATGTGTGTAAATATTTATTTTGTTGAATCCTCGGGGTTGACGAGGCTAGTATTTAGTTTTTGTAAATTAAATACGGCATTGTTTAGCCACTCTTTATTTTATTTTACTTTCGATCTAGATTTCATGTACACTCCCTCGTGGAGTATAAGATCGATGGATGTAAATTAAAATAGAATTTAATCTCGACTCGGATCTCCGGATGGCTCGTACATGGCGTAGGAGGAGCGGACGAGATGGCGATGCGACGGGAGTCATATTGAAGACAAAAGCCATAATAGTTGGAAAATAATTTATTTTTCATATTTATTGCTTTTTGTTTGATATGCATGTCGTAGGCTAGGAAAATTCCTTAATTTCAAATTACTAAGTGGGAGAGGGATATTTTTATAAATTCCCGCGGCCTCCATTACAATTTGACAAGTGATGCAAACAAACTTGCACGTCGGCTCTGAGTGCCTTCCTCCCCATCGGATGAGTTTGTTTGCGGATCACAAGGTCGAATATGGTTATAGGAAATTATCAAGGAGCGTGTGTACTTGCCCATCGTAAGGCACATAACCCGAGATAATTACCTTGGTACCGAGTAATGGTGAACACTTAGATACAAATATAAGTATCCTCCCCATCGGAGTCACTGCTTTTATTTGTAAGGCCGAAGAGAAACCAACTATTAATTTTACTTGTCAAAAAGTTAGGTTGACAAGATAGTAAAATTAATGGGTAAAACCTCCTCTTACAAATGTAGAATTCGTATACGTCCACACTATCGTGGCATACGATATTCTCGGTGTTTTGAAGTGTTGGTTGATTTTAAAATTTTATTGTTTGAGGAATCAATAATTTTTTGAAATCTACAGTAATGATCTATGTGATTCTTAGGATTTTCAAAATTGACTTTCAGTCCACTTACTATGATACTAAAGGAAATAAACTTACTGTACCCAAATAATGATGATTGGAAAAGAATCTAGAGATTATCTTATCTGCTAAGGAGTACAAGTATGCACTCTTCGAAGAGTATCCTCAAGCCATGGTTGCTCAAAAAGGTTTATACTTCTAAACCGAAAGGCAAGAAGGAGAAACAAGGTGGAGCAAAGGTAGTGGGAGGATCTCAGGGAGGAGTGAAGAAGCCGAAAGGCAAGTACTTGCAAGCAGGATGGACAATGGAAGAAGGACTGTCCCTATCCAAAGCAGAACAAAGATATATCCTTTGGACTAGTCATTGAAACATGATTAGCGGTGATATCTACCGGCACCTGGTGTGTAGATACGGGAGCCACTAATCATGTATGCAACACTTTACAGGGGTTCCAGGAAACCCGACGACTAGCTAAAGGGGAGATTACCATTTACTTGGGTAATGCCATGAAAGTGGCGGCTATTACAGTGGGAAAAGTTTTATTTATCTCTTGAGAAAAATAAAACTTAGGTTTTGGAAAAATCCCTTTATGTACCTTTATTTAGAAAGAATTTATTTTCAGGTTCTAAATTATTTATGGATGGATATTCTATTTCTTTTAATGATAGAGTTGTTATAAAAAGGAATAGGGAGAATATCTGTTCAGGTACATTGATAGGAAATTTGTACACACTTGAACTAAATCCTCCCACGATGCATATTGAAATTAATATCTCATCTTCTAATTCCAATAAGAGAAAAGAACCTTCGAAGATAAACCAAATATATCTTTGGCATCTTAGGCTTGGTCACATTAACCTAAGCAGAATTCAAAGGTTGATAGCTGATGGACCTTTAGGTTCATTAGTGGTGGAGGATCTCCCAACCTGTGAATCTTGCTTGGAGGGTAAGATGACCAAGAGGCCTTTTAAGGCCAAGGGGTATAGAGCCAAAGATGTGTTAGAAATGGTTCATTCTGATTTGTGTGGTCTTATGACTATCCAGGCAAGAGGTGGTCTTGAATACTTCGTCTCTTTCGTAGATGATTATTCAAGATATGGATGACACTACGATCTGATCGTGGTGGTGAGTACCTCTTGTGAGAGTTTAGGAACTACTTATCAGAGGCTGAGATTCAATCCCAATTGTCTGCACCTGGCACACCCCAGCAAAATAGTATAACAGAGTGAAGGAATAGGACTCTTATGGAGATGGTTAGATCAATGATGAGTTATTTTGACTTGCCAGATTCGTTCTGGGGATATGCTCTAGATACGGCGGTGTACATTCTGAACTTGGTTCCATCTAAATCAGTGTCTTCTACTCCCACAGAGTTGTGGACTGGGCGAAAGCCTAGTCTAAGACATATTCGGATATGGGGGAGTCCAACACATGTGCTGAAGGCAGATGCTGGTAAGTTGGAACCGCGTACAGAAGTGCGCTTGTTCGTTGGCTATCCTAGAGGAATGAAGGGTGGATTGTTTTATAGTCCTAGAGATCAGAGGGTGATCGTTAGCACGAACGCCAAATTTTTAGAGGAAGACTATGTGATGAGCCACAAGCCCAAGAGTAAAATTATTCTGGAGGAGTTAAAAGGGGAAGTCACTTCTTTAGTACCACCGGTACAAGAGGATATACCACATGTCACTACACCGCGTGTCACAGAGGATACACAGGTGATACCTCGTCGTAGTGGGAGGGTTGTGAGATAGCCTGATAGATTCATGTTCTTGGGAGAATCTTCTGATTTGGTCCCTGGCGAACATAAACCTGATCCCTGGACATATGACGAGGCAATCCAAGATAAAGATGCAGTATCTTGGCAAAGTGCAATGAATGCTGAGATTGAATCTATGGATTCAAATCAGGTCTGGGAACTAGGAGAACCACCTGATGGTGTAAAAACCATTGGATGCAAGTGGATCTACAAGAGAAAGAGAGGAATAGATGGGAAGGTTGAGACCTTCAAAGCGAGGCTTGTTGCGAAGGGGTATACTCAGAAAGAGGGTATCGATTATGAGGAGACCTTTTCGTCGGTAGTCATGCTTAAGTCTATCCGGATTCTTTTATGCATAGCAGCTCATATGGATTATGAGGTGTGGCAGATGGATGTCAAGACAGCTTTCCTTAATGGAAGTCTTGAGGAAAACATCTACATGAAGCAACCAGAGGGATTCATTGCTAAGGGCAAAGAGCATCTTGTATGTAAGCTTAATCAGTCCATTTATGAATTAAAACAAGCTTCAAAGTCTTGAAACATCCGCTTTGATGAGGTAAATCCAGTCTTATGGATTTATTCAAAGTCCGAATGAGTCTTGTGTATACAAGAGATGTGATGGAAACGTAGTGGTATTTCTTGTACTATACGTAGATGACATTTTATTGATTGGCAACAATATCAAGGTGTTATCGGATGTAAGGGTATGGTTGTCCAAACAGTTTGATATGAAGGACTTGGGAGAGGTAGGACACATCCTTGGGATCAAGGTTATAAGGGATCGCAGGAAAAGGATGTTGTGCTTATCCCAAGCTTCATACATAGACACGATTATGGAGCATTTTAGCATGCAAAACTCCAAGAAGGGTTTTCTACCTTTCAAGCATGGAGTTCCTTTATCTAAGGAGATGTGTCCTAGATTATCTGAGGAGATAGAGGAGATGAAGGTGGTTCCTTATGCTTCGGCAGTAGGAAGCCTCATGTATGCGATGCTCTGTACGAGACCAAATATCTGCTTTGTCATTGGCATGGTCAGCAGATATCAGAGTAATCCAGGACAGGGACATTGGACTGCGATAAAGCATATATTGAAGTACCTGAGAAGGACTAGGGATTATATGCTGGTTTACCGGGCAGACCAATTACTCCCTGTGGGTTACACGGATTCCGACTTCCAATATGATAGGGATAAATCTCAGGTTTTGTGTTTACTTTGGGAGGTGGAGCCATTGTATGGAGGAGTGTCAAGCAGAAATACATGGCGGACTCCACCATGGAAGCTGAGTATGTGACAACCTCTGAGGCGGCCAAAGAAGTTGTATGGCTCAGGAACTTCCTGATGGACTTGGATGTGATTCCTGGTTTGCCGAGAACTATCACAATTTATTGTGATAATAGTGGTGCAGGAATCACGAGCCCATAAGGTAAGTAAATACATAGAGCACAAGTACCACCTGATACGAGAAATCGTAAAGGAGGTAGAAGTTGTTGTCGCCTAGATTGCATCAGAGGATGACCTGGTAGACCCTTTCACTAAGGCCCTTCTAGCTAAAGCTTTGATAGGCATGTGGAGGGAAGGGGAATCAGATGTATGACAGTAAGAGGACAACATAGTCTTTTAGTATAAGTGGGAGATTGTAGGGATGTATACTGAAAAGTCTATCTTTTCTATGAACATCTTTATTTTTGAAATAAGAATCACATGATCATTGTTTGCATATATTTATGCATATTGTCTAATATATTACATTGTAGATAACATGGTGTGTGGTGTCACACGGGAGATCATGTTATTGGCTCCTTGAAAAGTATAAGTAAAGGCTCACAACCGAGATGACTTTGGACAAACCATCGGAATGTTTGTAGTGTGATTTGGTATTGGTTTGTCTTGACCATAGAATCACACTAGTGCACTTTATGTGTATTGAGCAGGACCGACTTAGAGGTGATTCGATTTATTGCTGACTACATAATTGAATTGGACCTCGGATATTATTTTATACATACTCTTAATCCCGATATAATAACGGGCACATATACTTAGTACTCATCTCTTTGATTTACCAAATGGCGAGATTTATAGATTAAATCGATAGGCTTGGTAAGTTAGGAGATGATATTATTTATATGGTGTGCCGTTAATTATAGGAGGAAACCGTGTCCTATATATTAGGATGATGATGTCCCCTTGAGGAGCTCATAAGGTTCATCATGTAAACCCTGCAGGTGAACTTGGTCCGACATGATGAAAAGGTTGAGTGGTACTACTCAAGGAGTTAGATGTTGATTAATTAATGGTCAGTAAATTAATTAATCGATGGACATTCGAGATCTTAAACATGGGGAGAAAATGTACAAATAATATATGGAACCCATATTATCATATGGGGGTTGGTGAGGTAGATCAATGATGATCCTTTAGTGGATTGGATCATCATTAGTGGATCGGACTTTATGTGGGCTTGATCCATGGGTGGCCAAGATCCAACTCCTCCTCATGGTCCCTAATGTAGCCTATTAACACCTCATGAAGCTTAGATCCAATGGATGAAAACAAAACTCTAGATCCAAAGGTAGAGATTAAATCTCTAGATCCAACGGTTGAGATTAAATCTCTAGATCCGACGGTTGAGATTAAATCCCTAGAACCAATGGAGGAGATTAAATCATGGCTTGAGCCCAACTCTATAAATAGAATCATGAAGTGGGCGGCAAGAATAAGCATGACTTAAGGGGATTAGGGTTTGCTTCCTTTGGAGGCTAGGAATCCTAGTTGGTTTAGGATTAGGTTTGGGTGGCTAGGGTTTTGGGAGCTAGGGGTGGGCGGCAACTCAAGGAGGTGTTCCTTCTTCTTCCAAAGGTTGGCCGGCCCCTATTCTTCTCCTCTCTACCTTGGCATGAGCTCATCCTATTCTTCTTCCCCTCTTCCATGGTCGACCATAAGGAGAGCTAGGATTAGGGTTTGGAAGCTTAGGGTTTAGGAGGCTTGGGTGGCACCAAATAAGGAAGGTTTCTTTCTTCTTCATCCTTTGGTGGCCGGCGCCCACAGCCCTATCCCAGCCCTTGGGCAGCATCCAAAGACCTCTTCTCCTTCTCCTTAGGTGGTGGAAACAAGATATAGGGCTTTCCCTTGGTGTCTTGATCGGTTTCCACCATTATCTCCTTCTCCTTGTTGGCCGGTGGCAAGCATTCTTTTTGTTGCTTGTTGGTTGGCCATAGGAAGGAGAAGAGCTTTGTTTTTATTCTTCCTCTTGCTTTGGAAGAGCAAGGAAGGAAGATTTGCGATCTAGGAGCTTCGACTTTTGGTAGAGCGTTGCCCACACGACGTCCGAAAGGAGGAAGGACATACATTAGAAGATCGAGAGGTATATCGATTCTCTAATTTTTATATGTTACATGTTTGTATTTGTTTTTCATTTATGAGCATGATATAAATCTGTATATGGCTAAATAATACTTGGATCCCGAGCATAAACACAAAAATCGGCGATCCGGATATCGTCTATTCCGCGGCTACTCGTAGAATAGAGGATGATCACTTGAACAACTAGTTTGTTCAAGTGACCTCTCTAAATAAATAGCACGACGATGGCTTGGTTGCTTTGGCAATCCCTTTTGTCTAGGATTAAATTTTTTTAATCCGGGGACATAGAAGGGATCGCCATGAAGGAAGCTACCGAGGTGAAGTGGGAAGCAAAGTTTCCCCTCACGGACTCGATAAGCAAAACCCTACAATTAGTAGGAGAGCTTCCGAAGCAAACCCCCTTCATTGAAGGCTTGAGGTGATAACCAACAAGAAGGATAGAATATTATTATAAAAAAATATACATTTGAAACAACTAAAATCTTATAATTAAGATCCAATTATCGATCAACAATATTAGGTACTAATGTTTTTTATTCTTCCAACACTCCAAAATATCCAAATCTTGATAATATACAAATTCAGGTTTTGGCTCCTCCAAGATCTAATTGAGATTTTTCGGTATTTGTAATTAGTTGACTCTGTCCGATATATCATCATTTCCTATATTAGAGTACTTAAATCAAATATTTTTTATTATTTTCTTTAACTTCTCCTACACTTTGTGTCGAATTGTATGTGTGATAGAAGATTATAATTATGAGCTTGTTAGTATTAGAATATTGATAAAAAAAATTTAAATAAATATTTTGTACAAGTTTTATCTTCTTTTGATATCTCTTAATCCGCGGGCCAACCCAAGCCCGCCGCGGGCCAACCCGTCTAACCCGCAACTTGCGCGGGTTGATTTGTTTAGGCCCGCCAAAATGGCAGGTTGATAAAATTTCAACCCAACCCGCTTAAATTACTTGGCAGGGCGGGCCAACCCGACGGGTCTAACCCAACTTGACGGATCTACTTCAAAGAGCTAAAATTGAAGTAGCACGTTTGATTTCCACACCAATTGCTATAAATAACCACTTTATACCCTCATCCTCTCCTCCTATGTGTGATCCTCAGATTTATCGAAGCATTATTGAAGTCTTACAATATGTTACTATCACATGACCTAATATTACATTTGCGGTGAATCATGCCTAGAAGTTTATGCATGCTTCCACTGAATAAAATTTGGAATATATGAAAAAAAATCTTCATTATCTCAAAGGTACTGTTATACATGGTCTTTTACTATTTCATCAGTCATCTTGAGATTTACATGCCTATAGTGATGCGAATTATGCTAGTTCTCTTGAAGATAGACACTCTACCAGTGGATATGCAATATTTCTTGAACCAAATCTTAGCTCATGGAATTAGAAAAAGCAACTTATGCTTTCACACTAAGGTACTGATGTCGAATATAAAGTTATAGTCAATACAACAACTAAAATTATTTAGCTTCAATCACTTCATTCTGAATTACATCTTAGGTCAAATACTATACCAAAAATTTGGTGTGAGAATATTAGAGCAACCTTCCAACAAATTAGATCTTTCATCATCGTACAAAACATGCGGAAATTGATTTTTATTTTGTTCGAGAATGAGTTATAAATAAATAATCATCTGTCTCCTATATTTCTACAAAAGTTTTTATCCTGAGCACTGTACAAGAGCTTCTAGTTTATTTAACAAGACCACGAGCAACACCATAGGCCATGAGACAATTTTTTTTTAAAACTCCCCGAGTTCTAAAGAGGAAGTTGGAGTTTAAAGAAATACTTGCATGACCTTCTAATGTGACTTTAATGGTTGCATCTCGTTTCATTGCTCATTTTTCCCTTCTATCTGTGATGCCTTTAGGCACCTCCTTCAAGCTATAAGACGGGTCGACTTCAACTGCATCTTCCGAATATCGTTGAGCAATAGGGCGGGCTTCTTTTCTTCCTGTCCTTATGTACCCATTGCACCCCTATCTCTTGTTTTCAATGTGAATGCTCACATTATTGACGTAATAACTTTCATCTTGTTTGATATAGTCAAGTTCTTGATTGACTTCTATTTGAAAAGTTCTTCTAACTCATCATAACTCTCTTCTTGTGGCTCTACGTCGTAAATATTTACAATCGAAATTGCAAACCAATGTGTCCTTAGAGGAGAAAAACACTCTCTTCGAATATGTAATCGTGAATGCTGTCATCGAGCGAGCGATGAACATTCAAAAACTCATTGGGATGCTTGCTTTGAGGATAAGTAGGTATTTCATTGTACATTACCCACCGCAAAATGCATGTCATACAGTACGTGTGTTTGCATCCTTTTACAAGCTAAGGGCCATCTCATGCAGAGCAATCTTGTCCAACCAAATCGGGCATACACCATAACTCTCCCCGATTCGACCGATTCTTCTCTATTTTATAAATATAATGATGGATCTAGGATATTTTGTCTTATTTATGTGGATGACATCTTAATAACCAAAAATGATTAAAAGGTTATCAAAATTTATCAAATTGAATGATGACATCTTACTATATTATCATTCATCTCGAGATTTACATGCCTATAGAGATACAAATTAGGCTAGTTCTCTTGAAGATAGACACTCTACCAGTTGATATGAAAGATTTTTGAACGAAACCTTAGCTCATGGAATTTGAAAAAATAACCTACATTTTCACGCTCAAGTACTGATGCCAAATATAAAGCAATAGCCAATACACCATCTGAAATTATTTAGTTTCAATCACTTCTTTTTGAATTACATCTTCAGTCAAATACCATACAAAAAATTTGGTGTGAAAATATTGGAGCAACATATCTTACAACAAATCAGATCTTTCATCATCGTACAAAACATGTGAAAATTGTTTTTCATTTTGTTGGAGAATGAGTTACAACTAAACAATTATCTATCTCCTATATTTCTACAAAAGTGCTTTTCCTGAGCACAATACAAGAGTTGCTGGTTTATTCAACATGACCACGATCAACACCAAAGGCCATGAGACAAGAATTTTTTTTTAACTCCCTGAGTTCTAAAGAAAAAGTTGGAGTTTTAAGAAATACTTGCATGACCTTCTACTACCATGGCATTAATGGTTGCGTCTCATTTCATTGCTCGTTTTGCCCTTCTACCTTTGACGCCTTTAGGCGCCTCCTTCAAGCTGTAAGATGGGTCGACTTCAACTGTATCGTCCTGATATCGTTGAGCAATAGGGTGGGCTTCTTTTCTTCCTGTCTTTATGTACCAATTACACCCCCATTTTTTTTCAATTATAATTCTCACCTTTCTGACGTAATAACTTTCATCATGTTTGATATCGTCGAGTCCTTGATTGACTTCTGTTTCAAAAGTTCTTCTAACTCATCGTAACTCTCTTCTTATGGCTCTACATTGTAAATATTTAGAATCGGAATTGCAAATCAATGTGTCCTTAGAGGAGACAAACACCCTCTTCGAACATGTAATCATGAATGTTGCCATCGAGCGAGCGATGAATATTCATAAACTCAAAGGGATGCTTATACTGAAAATAAGTGTGTATTTCGTTGTATGTTGCCCACTGCAAAATGATTGTCAGAAAGTACGTGTGTTTGCATCCTTTTGCAAGGGTCATCTCATGCAAAGCAATCTTATACAAGCAAATCGGGTAGATGCCACAACCCTCCCCCGTTTCGATTGACTCTTAGCTATTTTATAAAAATAATGATGGATCTAGGATATTTTTTCTTATTTATGTGGATGTCAACTTAATAACTAGAAATGATCAAAAGGGTATCAAAAATTTATTAAGTCTCCTCAATCAAGAATTTTCTATTCGAGATTTGGGTAATGCACGATTTTTTCTTGGTATTGAACTTATCCCACATGATGAAGGTTGTCTTCTCTCTCAAAGCAAATACATTATTGAACTTTTTCAAAGAGCTAAAATGGATGGAGCACGTCTAATTTCCATACCAATTGCTATAAATAACCACTCTATACCCTCATCCTCTCCTACTATGTGTGATCCTCAGATTTATCGAAGCATTGTTGGAGTCCTACAATCTATTACTATCACACGACATGATATTAAAATTGTTGAAAATAGTGTCTGGCAATTTATGCATGCCCCAACTGAACAAAATTGGAAATGTGTTAAAAGAATTCTTCATTATATCAAAGGTAATCTTATATAAGGTCTTTTACTATATCACAATTCATCTCGAGATTTACATGTCTATAGTGATGCAGATTAGGCTAGTTCTACTAATGCTATACTCTCTACCAATGGATATGCAATATTTCTTGAACGAAACCTTAGCTCTTGGAATTCAAAAAATCAACCTACAATTCATTGTAACGTATTGAGGTCAAATATAAAGTTATAGCCAATACAACATTTGAAATTATCCAACTTCAATCACTTCTTTCTGAATTACATCTTGGGTCAAATACCATACCAAAAATTTGGTGTGATAATATTGGAGTAACATATCTTACAAGAAATCCAATATTTCATGCTTGTACAAAACATGTGGAAATTGATTTTCATTTTGTTAAATAACAAGTTAAAACTAAACAATTATTTATCTCATATATTTCTGCAAAAGTTTTTATCCTGAATAATGAACAAGAGATTTTGGTTTATTCAACACGACCATGAGCAACACCAAAGGCCATGAGAGAGGATTTTTTTTTTAAACTCCTCGAGTTCTAAAGAGGAAGTTTGAGTTACAAGAAATACTTGTATAACCTTCTATCGTGATTGTATTGGTTGCATCTCGTTTAATTACTCATTATGCCCTTCTACCTTTGACGCCTTTAGGCATCATTTTCAAGCTGTAAGAAGGGTCGACTTCAACTACATTGTCCTGATATCGTTGAGCATTAGGGCGGGCTTCTTTTCTTCCTGTCCTTATGTACCCATTACACTCCCATCTCCTATTTCCAATGCAAATGCTCACCCTATTGACGTAATAACTTTCATCTTATTCGATATCGTCGAGTTCTTGATTGACTTCTATTTGAAGAAGTTCTTCTAACTCATCATAACTCTCTTCTTGTGGCTCTATGTCTTAGATATTTACAATCATAACTGCAAACGAATGTTCCCTCAGAAGGAGACAAACACTCTCTTCGAACAAGTAATCGTAAATGTTGCCATTGAGAGAGCAATGAACTTTCATAAACTCAAAGGGTTGCTTACACTGAGGACAAGTATGTATTTCATTTTACATTGCCCACCGCAAAATGCATGTCACACAGTACGTGTGTTCGCATCTTTTTACAAGGGTCATCTCATGCAGAGCAATCTTGTCCAAGCAAATTGCATAAATGCCACAACCCTCCCCCGATCCGACCGACTCTACTCTCTTTTATAAATATAATGATGGATCTAGGATATTTTTTCTTATTTATGTGGATGACATCTTAATAATTGGAAATGATCAAAAAGGTATTACAAATTTAATAAGTCTCCTCAATCAAGAATTTCCTATTCAAGATTTGGATAATGCTCGAATTTTTCTTGATATTGAACTTATCTCACATGATGATGGTTGCCTTCTCTCTCAAAGCAAATACATTGTTGAACTTCTTCAAAGAGCTAAAATGGAAGAAGCACGTCCGGTTTCCACACCAATAGCTATAAATAACCACTGTATACCATCATCCTCTCCTCCGATGTCTGATTCTCATATTTATCGAAGCATTATTAGAGCCCTACAATATGTTACTATCACACAATCCGATATTGCATTTTCTATGAATCGTGCCTAGCAGTTTATGCATGCTCTCACTGAACAAAATTGGGAATATATGAAAAAATTCTTCATTATCTCAAAGGTACTGTTATAGATGGTCTTTTAGTATATTATCATTCATCTCAAGATTTACATGGCTATAGAGATGCGAATTAGGCTAGTTCTCTTGAAGATAGACACTCTACTAGTGGATATGAAATATTTTTGAATGAAACCTTAACTGATGGAATTCGAAAAAGCAACCAACATTTTCATGCTCAAGTATTTATGCCAAATATAAAGTTATATCTAATACAACATATGAAATTATTTAGTTTAAATCACTTCTTTCTGAATTACATCTTGGGTTAAATACAATACCAAAAATTTGGTGTGACAATATTGGATCGGAGCACCATATCTTACAACAAATCAGATCTCTCATCATCGTTCAAATTGATTTTCATTTTGTTCAAGAATGAGTTACAACTAAACAATTATCTGTCTCCTATATTTCTGCAAAAGTGTTTATCCTAAGCACTGTGCAAGAGTTGTTGGTTTATTCAACATGACCATGAGCAACACCATAGGCCATGAGACAAGACATTTTTTTAACTCCCCGAGTTCTAAAGAGGAAGTTGGAGTTTTAAGAAATACTTGTATGACCTTCTACCGTGGCCTTAATGGTTGAGTTTCATTTCATTGCTCGTTTTGCCCTTCTACCTTTGACGCCTTTAGGCACCTCCTTCAAGCTTTAAGATGGGTCGACTTCAACTGTATCGTCTTGATATCGTTAAGCAAGAGAGCGGGCTTCTTTTCTTCCTATCCTTATGTATCAATTACACTCTATCTCATGTTTCCAATGTTAATGCTCACCTTACTGACGTAATAACTTTCATCTTGTTTGATATTGTCAAGTCCTTAATTGACTTCTATTTGAAAAGTTCTTCTAACTCATCGTAACTCTCTTCTTATGGCTCTACGTCGTAAATATTTACAATCGGAATTGCAAATCAATGTGTCCTTAGAGGAGACAAACACTCTCTTCGAACATGTAATTGTGAATGCTGACATCGAGCTAGAGATGAATATTCATAAACTCAAAGGGATGCATACATTGAGGATAAGTGTGTATTTCGTTGTACGTTGCCCACCGCAAAATGCATGCCACACAGTACGTGTGTTCTTATCCTTTTACAATGGTCATCTCATGCAGAGCAATCTTGTCCAACCAAATTGGGGCAGATGCCACAACCCTCCCCGATTCGACTGATTCTTCTCTATTTTATAAATATAATGATGGATCTAGGATATTTTTTCTTATTTATGTGGATGACATCATAATAACCGAAAATGATCGAAAGGGTATCACAAATTTATCAAGTCTCCTCAATCAAGAATTTTCTTTTCGAGATTTGGGTAATGCTCATTTTTTTTTTTTGGTATTGAACTTATCCCACATGATGAAGGTTGTCTTCTCTCTCAAAACAAATACATTTTTGAACTTCTTCAAAGAGATAAAATGGATGGAGCAAGTCTTATTTCCATACCAATTGCTATAAATAACCACTCTATACCCTCATCCTCTTCTGCTATGTCTAATCCTCAAATTTATCGAAGAATTGTTGTAGTCCTCCAATATGTTACTATCACATGACCCAATATTACATTTGCTTTGAATAGTGTCTGGCAATTTATGTGTGCTCCTACTAAACAAAATTGAGAATGTGTTAAAAGAATTCTTCATTATCTCAAAGGAACTATTATGAAAGGTCTTTTACTATATCATCATTCATCTCGAGATTTACATGCCTATAATGATGCAGATTAGGCTAGTTCTCCTAATACTAGACACTCTACCAGTGGATATGCAATATTTCTTGAACGAAACCTTAGCTCTTGAAATTCAAAAAAGCAACCTACAATTTCACGCTAATGTACTGAGGTCGAATATAAAGCTCTATCGAATACACCGTCTGAAATTATCCAACTTCAATCACTTCTTTCGGAATTACATCTTGGGTTAAATACCATACCAAAAATTTGTTTTGACAATATTAGAGCAACATATCTTACAACAAATTTGATCCTTCATGCTCGTACAAAATATGTGAAAATTGATTTTCATTTTGTTCGGAAACGAGTTACAACTAACAATTATTTGTCTTCTCTATTTCTGCAAAAGTTTTTATCCTGAGTATTGTACAAGAGCTGTTGGTTTATTCAACATGACCACAAGCAACACCATAGGCCATGAGACCTGATTTTTTTTTTTTAACTCCTCGAGTTCTAGGGAGGAAGTTTGAGTTTCAAGAAATACTTGTATGGCCTTCTACCATGGTTGTATTTGTTGTGTCTCGTTTCATTGCTCGTTTTGCCCTTCTACCTGTGACGCCTCTAGATGCCTCCTTCAAGCTGTAAGAAGGGTCGACTTCAACTACATCGTCCTGATATTGTTTAGCAATAGGGTGGGCTTCTTTTATTCCTGTCCTTATGTACCCATTACACTCCCATCTCCCGTTTCCAATGCGAATGCTCACCTTACTGATGTAATAACTTTGATCTTATTCGATATCATCAAGGTCTTGATTGATTTCTGTTTGAAAAAGTTCTTATAACTTATCATAACTCTCTTCTTGTGGCTCTACATCTTACATATTTACAATCATAACTACAAATTAATGTGCCCTCAGTAGGAGACAAACACTCTCTTCGAACAAGTAATCATGAATGATGCCATCGAGCGAGCGATGAACATTCAGAAACTCAAAGGGTTGCTTACACTGAGGATAAGTATGTATTTCATTTTACGTTGCCCACCGTAAAATGCATGTCACACAGTACGTGTGTTCGTATCCTTTTACATGGGTCATCTCATGCAGAGCAATCTTGTCCAAGCAAATTGCACAGACACCACAACCCTCCCCCGATCCAACCTATTTTTCTCTATTTTATAAATATAATTATGGATCTATGATATTTTTTCTTATTTATTTGGATGAAATTTTTATAATCGAAAATGATCAAAAGGGTATTACAAATTTATTAAGTCTCCTCAATCAAAAATTCCTATTCGAGATTTGTATAATATTCGATTTTTTCTTGGTATTGAACTTGTTCCACTTAATGAAGGTTGTCTTCTCTCTCAAGGCAAATACATTGTTGAACTTCTTCAAAGAGCTAAAATGGATTAAGCACGTCCAGTTTCTACACCAATTGCTATAAATAACCACTCTATACCCTCATTCTCTCCTCCTATGTCTGATCCTCAGATTTATCGAAACATTTTTGGAGTCCTACAATATGTTACTATAACACGACCCGATATTACATTTGCTGTGAGTCGTTCCTGGCAGTTTATG
This sequence comes from Wurfbainia villosa, assembly GCA_025175895.1. NCBI lineage: Eukaryota > Viridiplantae > Streptophyta > Magnoliopsida > Zingiberales > Zingiberaceae > Wurfbainia > Wurfbainia villosa. The sequence goes on from CM045988.1 coordinate 95,003,960, forward strand.
CATGCTCCCACTGAACAAAATTGGGAATGTGTGAAAAAAATTCTTCATTATCTCAAAGGTACTATTATACATAGTCTTTTACTATATTATCATTCATCTCGAGATTTGCATGCTTATAGTAATGAGGATTAGGCTAGTTTTCCTCAAGATAAACGTTCTACTAGTGGATATATAATATTTCTTGAACGAAACCTTATCTTATAAATTCAAAAAAGCAACCTACAATTTCACCCTCAAGTACTGAGATCGAATATAGAGTTATAGCCAATGCAATATCGAAAATTATTTGGCTTCAATCACTTCTTTCTAATTACATCTTGAGTTAAATACCATATCAAAAAATTTGCACAATGAGATAGGGTTCAAAATTGATTACTTGCCCTTTTGTCTTTTGAAGAATGACCAAGCCCTATGGTTTGTACTATATATATAACTCTAAAGCCTACTGCTGACACACTTGCAATTGATTTGGGCTTGAGGTGATACGTATAGAACACAAAATAAGCAACAACGTGATCGAAGATTAGCATTAATAAGAAACACAAGATGCAGTATAAATAAAGTGGTGATTCCTTGTTAGCATCCTCTTAGTCTGCTATAATATAAAGGTAAGGGATGTGTTTGTTGTTAGGCCAGTCCAGACTGATATTCTCTTGGCACTTAAGCTTTGCACTGCATCCATAAATCCTCAATGTCACCAATGAGATAGGCATCATGGGCAGTGACTGGAGTTTTGAAGCAAAATATAGGTTAAGAATTCTAAGCGATGAAAAGCTCTCCAAATTTACGAGTAAAGATTGTAGATGAGGAGTCCATCACAATGTTAAAATTTCCATAAATTCTCAATATTGCAACAACCACTGCTCTATCTCAGAAGGGAAACAAGGCATTAGGGGGATTTTCTGTTGTGTTGTTGATATAAAGGGTCTTTAGCCTTTTTGGCATCGAAAAAATGGGTAGATAGAAGATGTTGCTGATAACAATATCTTCAAATGAAGGTAATGTTCCCTTCTTTATCATCATTCATCTCGAGATTTATATGCCTATAGTTGTTGATAATTATACCATCATTTATCTCGAGATTTACATGCCCATAGTAATGCAGATTAGGCTAGTTATCCTAAAGATAGACACTCTACCAGTGGATATGCAATATTTTTTTAATGAAACATTTTCTCATGGAATTCAAAAAAACAACCTACAGTTTCACGCTTAACACTGAGGTCGAATATAAAGCTATAGACAATACAACATCTGAAATTATTTGTCTTCAACCACTTCTTTCTGAATTACATCTTGGGTCAAATACCATACCAAAAATTTGGTGTGATAATATTGGAGCAACATATCTTACAACAAATCCGATCTTTCATGCTCATCCAAAACATGCAAAAATTTATTTTCATTTTGTTCGAGAATGAGTTACAACTAAACAATTATCTGTCTCCTATATTTCTTCAAAAGTTTTTCTCCAGAGTATAAGAGATGCTAGTTTAATCAACACAACCATGAGCAGCACCATAGGCCATGAGACTGGATTTTTTTTTAAACTCCTCGAGTTCTAAAGAGGAAGTTTGAGTTTCAAGAAATACTTGCATGACCTTCTACCATGACCTTATTCGTTGCATCTCGTTTCATTGCTCATTTTGCCCTTCTACATGTGACGCTTTTAGGGACCTCCTTCAATTCGTAAGATGGGTCGACTTAAATTGCATCATCCTGATTTCATTGAGCGATAGGGCAGACTTCTTTTCTTCATATCCTTATGTGCCCATTACACCCCATCTCCTATTTCCAATGCGAATGCTCACTCTACTGACATAATAACTTTCATCTTGTTCGATATCGTTGAGTTCTTGATTGACTTGTGTTTGAAGAAGTTCTTCTAACTCATCGTAACTCTCTTTTTGTGGCTCTACGTCTTAAATATTTACAATCGAAATTGCAAGCCAATGTGCCCTCAGAGAAAACACTCTCTACGAACATGTAATCGCGAATGCTGCCATCGAGCGAATAATGAACATTCAGAAACTCAAAGGGATGCTTACACTGAGAAGAAGTATGCATTTCATTGTACGTTGCCCACCGTAAAATACATGTTACACAGTACGTGTGTTCTCATCCTTTTACAAGGGTCATCTCTTGCAGAGAAATCTTGTCCAAGCAAATCACCCAGAAGCCACAACCCTCCCCCGATCCAATCGACTCTTCTCTATTTTATAAATATAATGATCCAATCGACTCTTGGGTCAAATACATCTTGGGTCAACCACTTCTTTCTGAATTACATCTTGGGTCAAATACCATACCAAAAATTTGGTGTGATAATATTGGAGCAACATATCTTACAACAAATCCGATCTTTCATGCTCATCCAAAACATGCAAAAATTTATTTTCATTTTGTTCGAGAATGAGTTACAACTAAACAATTATCTGTCTCCTATATTTCTTCAAAAGTTTTTCTCCAGAGTATAAGAGATGCTAGTTTAATCAACACAACCACGAGCAGCACCATAGGCCATGAGACTGGATTTTTTTTTAAACTCCTCGAGTTCTAAAGAGGAAGTTTGAGTTTCAAGAAATACTTGCATGACCTTCTACCATGACCTTATTTGTTGCATCTCGTTTCATTGCTCATTTTGCCCTTCTACATGTGACTCTTTTAAGGACCTCCTTCAATTCGTAAGATGGGTCGACTTAAATTGCATCATCCTGATTTCATTGAGCGATAGGGCAGACTTCTTTTCTTCATATCCTTATGTGCCCATTACACCCCATCTCCTATTTCCAATGCGAATGCTCACTCTACTGACATAATAACTTTCATCTTGTTCGATATCGTTGAGTTCTTGATTGACTTGTGTTTGAAGAAGTTCTTCTAACTCATCGTAACTCTCTTTTTGTGGCTCTACGTCTTAAATATTTACAATCGAAATTGCAAGCCAATGTGCCCTCAGAGAAAACACTCTCTACGAACATGTAATCGCGAATGCTGCCATCGAGCGAATAATGAACATTCAGAAACTCAAAGGGATGCTTACACTGAGAAGAAGTATGCATTTCATTGTACGTTGCCCACCGTAAAATACATGTTACACAGTACGTGTGTTCTCATCCTTTTACAAGGGTCATCTCTTGCAGAGAAATCTTGTCCAAGCAAATCACCCAGAAGCCACAACCCTCCCCCGATCCAATCGACTCTTCTCTATTTTATAAATATAATGATGGATCTATGATATTTTTTTTCTTATTTATGTGGATGACATCTTAATAATAGGAAATGTTCAAAAGGGTATCACAAATTTATTAAGTCTCCTCAATCAAGAATTTCCTATTCGAGATTTGGGCATTGCTCGATTTTTTCTTAGTATTGAACTTATCCCACATGATGAAGGTTGTCTTCTCTCTCAAAGCAAATACATTGTTGAACTTCTTCAAGGAGCTAAAATGGATGGAGCAAGTCCAGTTTCCACACCAATTGCTATAAATAACCACTCTATACCCTCATCCTCTCATGCTATGTCTGATCCTCAGATTTATCGAAGTATTGTTAGAGCCCTACAATATGTTACTATCATACGACCTGATATTATATTTGCTGTGAATTGTGTATGTCAATTTATGCATGCTCCCACTGAACAAAATTGAGAATGTGTAAAAAGAATTCTTCATTATTTCAACGGTACTATTATACATCATCTTTTACTATATCATCATTCATCCCGAGATTTACATGACTATAGTGATTTAGATTATGCTAGTTCTCTTAATGTTAGACGCTCTACCAGTGGATATACAATATTTCTTGAACGAAACCATAGCTCATGGAATTTGAAAAGCAACCTACAGTTTCATGCTAAGTACTGAGGCTGAATATAAATTATAGCTTATATAACATCTGAAATTATTTAGCTTTAATCACTTCTTTCTGAATTACATCTTAGGTTAAATACCATACCAAAAATTTGGTGTGATAATAATGGAGCAACATATCTTACAGCAAATTCGATCTTTCATTCTGGTACAAAACATGTGAAAATTGATTTTCATTTTGTTCAAGAACGAGTTACAACTAAATAATTATCTGTCTCCTATATTTTTGCAAAAGTTTTCATCCTGAGTATTGTAAAAGAGCTGCTGGTTTATTCAACACGACCATGAGCAGCACCATAGGCCATGAGATAAGAATTTTTTTTTAAACTCCTCGAGTTCTAAAGAGGAAGTTGGAGTTTAAAGAAAAACTTAAATGACCTTCTACCGTGGACATATTGGTTGCATCTCGTTTCAGTGCTCGTTTTCCCCTTCTACCTATGATGCCTTTAGGCGCCTCCTTAAAGATGTAAGATGTGTCACCTTCAACTGCATCGTCGTGATATCATTGAGCAAAAGGGCGGGCTTCTTTTCTTCTTGTCCATATGTACCCATTACACCCCCATCCTAATGCGAATGCTCACCTTACTGACGTAATAATTTTCATCTTGTTTGATATAGTCGAGTTCTTGATTGATTTCTGTTTGAGGAAGTTCTTCCAACTCATCATACCTCTTTTCTTGTGGCTCTACATCTTAAATATTTATAATCAAAATTGCAAACCAATATGCCCTTAGAAGGAGACAAACACTCTCTTCGAACATGTAATCGTGAATACTGCCATCGAGCGAGCGATGAATATTCAGAAATTCAAAGGGTTTCTTACACTAAGGACAAGTATGTATTCGTTGTACGTTGAACACCGTAAAATACATGCCACACAGTACATGTGTTCGCATCCTTTTACAAGGGTCATCTCATACAGAGCAATCTTATCCAAGCAAATTACGCATCCGCCACAATCCTCTCCTGATCCGACCGACTCTTCTCTAATTTATAAATATAATGATGGATCTAGGATATTTTTTTCTTATTTATGTGGATGACATCTTAATAATTGAAAATGACCAAAAGGTATCACAAATTTATTAAGTCTCCTCAATCAAGAATTTACTATTCGAGATTAGGGTAATATTCGATTTTTTCTTGGTATTGAACTTATCCCACAAGATGAATGTTGCCTTCTCTATTAAAGCAAATACATTGTTGAACATCTTTAAAGAGCAAAAATGGATGGAGTACGTCTGGTTTCCACACCAATTGCTATAAATAACCACTTTATACCCTCATCCTCTCCTCCTATGTATGATCCTTAGATTTATCGAAGCATTATTGGAGCCCTACAATATGTTACTATCACATGACCTGATATTACATTTGCGATGAATCATGCCAAGCAGTTTATGCATGCTCCCACTGAATAAAATTGGGAATATATGAAAAAAAAATCTTCATTATCTCAAAGGTGTTAGTGCTTATAAGATCCACATATCTCTACAATGACATGATATTATCCACTTTGGGCTTAAGTCCTCATGGTTTTATTTTTGGGCTCTACCCAAAAGGTCTCATAATAATGAAGATATCTTTTTATCTTATAAGCACATGATCTTTTCTATGTCTTACCAATGTGGAACTTTGATTGTATTCCTCATACTCCCAACAATCCCTCCCTCAAATGAAGGACCACATTGAGCCCCCTCAAATGTGGGACTTCCTCTGCTTGATGTCTGATCCTCAACCCACGGGACTTCTCACCTTTGTCTAGTCCCTTGACCCTTTGGACTTCACCGCGGATTGTCCAGCTCTTTTTGCCCAACTGGACTTTCTATCAGTTGTTCGGTCCTCCCGACCCAACTATACTTCCTGTCTGGTGTCTAGTTCTCTTGATCTAGACATGGGAGCTCCACTTCCTTCATTCGAGGTTCATGGCTTGACATGAACCATAGATCTGATATCAATTGTTAGTGCTTATAAGATCCACATATCTCCACAATGATATGATACTATCTACTTTCAGTCTAAGTCCTCATGGTTTTATTTTTGAGCTCTACCTAAAAGGTCTCACACCAATTGAGATATCTTTTTATCTTATAAGCACATGATCTTTTCCATGTCTTACCAATGTAGGACTTTGATTGTATTCCTCATACTCCCAACAAAAGTACTGTTATACATGGTCTTTTACTATATCATCATTCATCTAGATATTTACATGTGTATAGTGATGCAGATTAGGCTAGTTCTCTTGAAGATAGACACTCTGCCAGTGGATATGTAATATTTCTTGAAAAAAACCTTAGCTCATGGAATTCAAAAAAGAAACTTATAGTTTCACGCTCAAGTACTATGTCAAATATAAAGTTATGGCCAATACAACATCTGAAATTATTTAGCTTCAATTACTTCTTTCAGAATTACATCTTCGATCAAATACCATAACAAAAATTTGATGTGGCAATATTGGAGAAACATATATTACAACAAATCAGATCTTTCATCATCGTACAAAACATGTGGAAATTGATTTTCATTTTGTTCGAGAATGAGTTGAAACTAAACAATTATCTGTCTCCTATATTTCTACAAAAGTGTTAATCTTGAGCATTGTACAAGAGATTCTAGTTTATTCAACATGACCACGAGCATCACCATAGGCCATGAGACAGGAAAAAAAATTTAAAACTCCCCGAGTTCTAAAGAGGAAGTTGGAGTTTTAAGAAATACTTGCATGACCTTCTATCGTGACCTTAATGGTCACGTCTCATTTCATTGCTCATTTTGCCCTTCTACCTGTGACATCTTTAGGCGCCTACTTCAAACTATAAGACGGGTTAACTTCTACTGCATCATCCTGATATCGTTGAGCAATAGGGCGGGCTTCTTTTCTTCATGTCCTTATGTACCCAATACACCCCCATGTCTTGTTTCCAATGCAAATGCTAACCTTATTAACATAACACCTTTCATCTTGTTCGATATCGTCAAGTTCTTGATTGACTTCTGTTTGTAAAGTTCTTCTAACTCATCGTAACTCTCTTCTTTTGGCTCTACGTCGTAAATATTTACAATCGAAATTGTAAACCAATGTGTCCTCAGAAGGAGACACACACTCTCTTAGAACATGTAATCGTGAATGCTGCGATCGAGCGAGGAATGAACATTCAAAAACTCAAAAGGATGCTTACACTGAAGATAAGTATGTATTTCATAGTACGTTGCCCAATGTAAAATGCATGTCACATAGTGCGTGTGTTCGCATCCTTTTACAATGGTCATCTCATGCAGAGCAATCTTGTCCAACCTAATCGGGCAGATGCCACAACCCTCCCCCGATTCGACTGACACTTCTCTATTTTATAAAAATAATGATGGATCTAGCATATTTTTTTATTTATGTTGATGACATCTTAATAACCAGAAATGATCAAAAGGGTATCATAAATTTATTAAGTCTCAATCAAGAATTTTCTATTCGACATTTGGATAATGCTCGATTTTTTTTTTGTATTAAACTTATCCCACATGATGAAGGTTGTCTTCTCTCTCAAAGAAAATACATTGTTGAACTTATTCAAAGAGCTAAAATGGATGGAGCACGTCTGATTTTCACACAAATTGCTATAAATAACCATTATGTACCCTCATCCTCTCCTACAATGTTTGATCCTTGATTTATCGAAGCATTGTTGGAGTCCTACAATATGTTACTATCACACGACCTGATATTCCAATTGTTGTGAATAGTGTTTGACGGTTTATGCATGCTCCCACTGAATAAAATTGGAAATGTGTGAAAGGATTCTTCATTATCTCAAAGGTACTTCTATACAAGGTCTTTTACTATATCATCATTCATCTCAAGATTTACATGTCTATAGTGATGCAGATTAGGCTAGTTCTACTAATGTTAGATGCTCTACCAGTGGATATGCAATATATCTTGAACGAAACCTTAGCTCTTGGAATTCGAAAAAACAACATACAGTTTCACGCTAAAGTACTGAGGTAGAATATAAAACTATAGCTAATACAACATCTGAAATTATCCAACTTCAATCACTTCTTTCTGAATTACATCTTCAGCCAAATACCATACCAAAAATTTGGTGTTACAATATTGGAGCAACATAACTTATAGCAAATCCGTTCTTTCATGCTCATACAAAATATGTGAAAATTGATTTTCATTTTGTTTGAGAACAAATTACAACTAAACAATTATCTGTCTCTTATATTTCTACCAAAGTTTTTATCCTGAGTACTGTAAAAGAGTTGTTGGTTTATTCAACACGACCATGAGCAAAACCATAGGCCATGAGATTGGATTTTTTTTAAAACTCCTCGAGTTCTAAAGAGGATGTTGGATTTTAAAGAAATACTTAAATGGCCTTTTATCGTGGACTTATTGGTTGTGTCTCGTTTCAGCGCTCGTTTTGCTCTTCTACCTATGATGCCTTTAGGCGCCTCCTTTAAGATGTAAGGTGTGTTGCCTTCAACTATATCACCCTCATATCATTGAGCAAAAGAGTGGCATTCTTTTCTTTTTGTCCTTATGTACCCATTACACCCCCATCTCCTGTTTCTAATGTGAATGCTCACCTTACTGACGTAATAACTTTCTTCTTGTTCGATATCGTCGAGTTATTGATTGACTTATGTTTGAAAAAATTCTTCTAACTCAACATAACTCTCTTCTTGTGGCTATATGTCTTAAATATTTATAATTGGAATTGCAAACCAATGTGCCCTCAGAAGGAGACAAACACTCTCTTCGAACATATAATCGTGAATGTTGCCATCCAGCGAGTGATGAACATTCAGAAACTCAAAGGGTTGCTTACACAGATGACAAGTATATATTTCACTGTACGTTGCACACCACAAAATACATGTCAAACAGTACGTGTGTTCGCATCCTTTTACAAGGGTCATCTCATTCAAAGCAATCTTATCCAAGCAAATCGCGCAGACGCCACAATCCTCTCCGATTTGATCGACTCTTCTATCTTTTATATATATATAATGATGGATCTAGGATATTTTTCTTTATTTATGTGGATGAAATCTTAATAACAAAAAATGATCAAAAGGGTATCACAAATTTATTGTTTCCTCAATCAAGAATTTCCTATTCGAGATTTGGGTAATATTCGATTTTTTTCCCGGTATTGAACTTATCCCACACAATGAAGGTTGCCTTCTCTATCAAAGAAATACATTGTTGAACATCTTCAAAGAGCTAAAATGGAAGGAGAATGTTCGGTTTCCACACCAATTGCTATAAATAACCACTTTATACCCTCATCCTCTCCTCCTATGTATGATCCTCAGATTTATCGAAGCATTATTGAAGTCTTACAATATGTTACTATCACATGACCTAATATTACATTTGTGGTGAATCGTGCCTAGAAGTTTATGCATGCTTCCACTGAATAAAATTTGGAATATATGAAAAAAAATCTTCATTATCTCAAAGGTACTGTTATACATGGTCTTTTACTATATCATCAGTCATCTCATGCTTTACATGCCTATAGTGATGCGAATTATGCTAGTTCTCCTGAAGATAGGCACTCTACCAGTGGATATGAAATATTTCTGGAACGAAATCTTAGCTCATGGAATTCGAAAAAACAACTTATAATTTCATGCTATGGTACTGATGTCGAATATAAAGTTATAGCCAATACAACAACTAAAATTATTTAGCTTCAATCACTTCATTCTGAATTACATCTTAGGTCAAATATCATACCAAAAATTTGGTGTGAGAATATTGGAGCAACCTTCCAACAAATTAGATCTTTCATCATCGTACAAAACATGTAAAAATTGATTTTTATTTTGTTTGAGAATGAGTTATAAATAAATAATCATCTATCTCCTATATTTCTACAAAAGTTTTTATCCTGAGCACTGTACAAGAGTTGTTGGTTTATTTAACAAAACCACGAGCAACACCATAGGCCATGAGACAATATTTTTTTAAAAAACTCCCCGAGTTCTAAAGAGGAAGTTGGAGTTTAAAGAAATACTTGCATGACCTTCTAATGTTACTTTAATGGTTGCATCTTGTTTCATTGCTCGTTTTGCCCTTCTACCTGTGATGCCTTTAGGCGCCTCCTTCAAGCTATAAGACGCATCGACTTCAACTGCATCTTCCTGATATCGTTGAGCAATAGGGCGGGCTTCTTTTCTTCCTGTCCTTATGTACCCATTGCACCCCTATCTCTTGTTTTCAATGTGAATGCTCACATTACTGACTTAATAACTTTCATCTTGTTTGATATCGTCAAGTTCTTGATTGACTTATATTTGAAAAGTTCTTCTAACTCATCGTAACTCTCTTCTTGTGGCTCTACGTCGTAAATATTTACAATCAAAATTGCAAACCAATGTGTCCTTAGAGGAGACAAACACTCTCTTCGAATATGTAATCATGAATGCTGCCATCGAGCGAGCAATGAACATTCAGAAACTCATTGGGATGCTTATGTTGAGGATAAGTAAGTATTTCATTGTGCATTACCCACCGCAAAATGCATGTCACACAGTACGTGTGTTCGCATCCTTTTACAAGCTAAGGGTCATCTCATGCAGAGCAATCTTGTCCAACCAAATCGGGCAGATGCCACAACTCTCTCCGATTCAACTAATTCTTCTCTATTTTATAAATATAATGATGAATCTAGGATATTTTTTCTTATTTATGTGGATGCCATTTTAATAACCAAAAATGATTAAAAGGTTATCAAAATTTATCAAGTTAAATGATGACATCTTACTATATTATCATTCATCTCGAGATTTACATGCCTATAGAGATGCAGATTAGGCTAGTTCTCTTGAAGATAGACACTCTACCAGTTGATATGAAATATTTTTGAACGAAACCTTAGCTCATGGAATTCGAAAAAACAACCTACATTTTCACGCTCAAGTACTGATGTCAAATATAAAGCAATAGCCAGCACAACATCTAAAATTATTTAGTTTCAATCACTTCTTTCTGAATTACATCTTCAGTCAAATACCATACAAAAAATTTGGTGTGAACATATTGGAGCAACATATCTTACAACAAATCAGATCTTTCATCATCGTACAAAACATGTGAAAATTGTTTTTCATTTTGTTGGAGAATAAGTTATAACTAAATAATTATCTATCTCCTATATTTCTGTAAAAGTGCTTTTCCTGAGCACGATACAAGAGTTGCTGATTTATTCAACATGACCACGATCAACACCATAGGCCATGAGACAAGATTTTTTTTTTAACTCCCCGACTTCTAAAGAGGAAGTTGGAGTTTTAAGAAATACTTGCATGACCTTCTACTACCATGGCATTAATGGTTGCGTCTCATTTCATTGCTCGTTTTTCCCTTCTACCTTTGACGCCTTTAGGTGCCTCATTCAAGCTGTAAGATGGGTCGACTTTAACTGCATCGTTCTGATATCGTTGAGCAATAGGGTGGGCTTCTTTTCTTCCTATCCTTATGTACCAATTACACCCCCATTTTTTTTCCAATGATAATTCTCACCTTTCTGACGTAATAACTTTCATCATGTTTGATATCATCGAGTCCTTGATTGACTTCTGTTTGAAAAGTTCTTCTAACTCATCGTAACTCTCTTCTTATGGCTCTACGTCGTAAATATTTAGAATTGGAATTTTAAATCAATGTGTCCTTAGAGGAGACAAACACCCTCTTTGAACATGTAATCGTGAATGTTGCCATCGAGTGAGCGATGAATATTCATAAACTCAAAGGGATGCTTATACTGAAATAAGTGTGTATTTCGTTCTATGTTGCGCACCGCAAAAAGACTGTCAGAAAGTATGTGTGTTCGCATCCTTTTGCAAGGGTCATCTCATGCAAAGCAATCTTATACAAGCAAATCGGGTAGACGCCACAACCCTCCCCCGTTTCGATTGACTCTTATCTATTTTATAAAAATAATGATGGATCTAGGATTTTTTTTCGTATTTATGTGGAAGTCATCTTAATAACTAGAAATGATCAAAAGGGTATCAAAAATTTATTAAGTCTCCTCAATCAAGAATTTTCTATTCGAGGTTTGGGTAATGCACGATTTTTTTTTAGTATTGAACTTATCCCACATGATGAAAGTTGTCTTCTCTCTCAAAGCAAATACATTATTGAACTTTTTCAAAGAGCTAAAATGGATGGAGCACGTTTGATTTCCATACCAATTGCTATAAATAACGACTCTATACCCTCATCCTCTCCTACTATGTGTGATCCTCAGATTTATCGAAGCATTTTTGGAGTCCTACAATCTGTTACTATCACACGATCTGATATTACAATTTCTTGTGAATAGTGTCTGGCAATTTATGCATGCTCCCACTGAACAAAATTGGAAATGTGTTAAAAGAATTCTTCATTATATCAAAGGTAATCTTATATAAGGTCTTTTACTATATCACCATTCATCTCGAAATTTACATGTCTATAGTGATGCAAATTAGGCTAGTTCTACTAATGCTAGACTCTCTACTAGTGGATATGCAATATTTCTTGAACGAAACCTTAGCTCTTGGAATTCGAAAAAGCAACCTACAATTCATTCTAACGTATTGAGGTTGAATATAAAGCTATAGCCAATACAACATTTGAAATTATCCAACTTCAATCACTTCTTTCTCAATTACATCTTGGGTCAAATATCATACCAAAAATTTGGTGTGACAATATTGGAGTAACATATCTTACAAGAAATCCAATCTTTCATGCTTGTACAAAACATGTGAAAATTGATTTTCATTTTGTTAAATAATAAGTTAAAACTAAATAATTATTTATCTCATATATTTCTGCAAAAGTTTTTATCCTGAATAATGAACAAGAGATTTTGGTTTATTCAACACGACCATGAGCAACACCAAAGGCCATGAGACAGGCTTTTTTTTTTAAACTCCTCGAGTTCTAAAGAGGAAGTTTGAGTTACAAGAAATACTTGTATAACCTTCTATCGTGATTGTATTGGTTGCGTCTCGTTTAATTACTCATTATGCCCTTCTACCTTTGATGCCTTTAGGCATCATTTTCAAGTTGTAAGAAGGGTCGACTTTAACTGCATTGTCCTGATATCGTTAAGCATTAGGGCGGGCTTCTTTTCTTCCTGTCCTTATGTACCCATTACACTCCCATCTCCTATTTCCAATGCGAATGCTTACCCTACTAACGTAATAACTTTCATCTTATTCGATATCGTCGAGTTCTTGATTGACTTCTATTTGAAGAAGTTCTTCTAACTCATCATAACTCTCTTCTTGTGGCTCTATGTCTTAAATATTTACAATCAGAACTGCAAACGAATGTTCCCTCAGAAGGACACAAACACTCTCTTCGAACAAGTAATCGTAAATGTTGCCATTGAGCGAGCAATGAACTTTCATAAACTCAAAGGGTTGCTTGCACTGAGAACAAGTATGTATTTCATTTTACGTTGCCCACCGCAAAATGCATGTCACACAGTTCGTGTGTTCGCATCCTTTTACAAGGGTCATCTCATGCAGAGCAATCTTGTTCAAGCAAATTGCACAGACGCCACAACCCTCCCCCGATCCGACCGACTCTACTCTCTTTTATAAATATAATGATGGATCTAGGATATTTTTTCTTATTTATGTGGATGACATCTTAATAATTGGAAATGATCAAAAAGGAATTACAAATTTATTAAGTCTCCTCAATCAAGAATTTCCTATTCGAGATTTGGGTAATGCTCAAATTTTTCTTGATATTGAACTTATCTCACATAGAAGGGAGCTTTGGCACAACGGTAAGGTTGTTGCCTTATGACCAAGAGGTCACAGGTTCAAATCCTGGAAACAGCCTCTTGCAAAAAAAGCAAGGTAAGGCTGCGTACAATGGATTCCTTCTCCGGTACCCCGCGTGGCGGGAGCTTCGTGCACCGGGTTGTATTTTTTATTGAACTTATCTCACATGATGAAGGTTGCCTTCTCTCTCAAAGCAAATACATTGTTGAACTTCTTCAAAGAGCTAAAATGGAAGGAGCACGTCCGATTTTCACACCAATTTCTATAAATAACCACTATATACCAACATCCTCTCCTGCGATGTCTGATCCTCAAATTTATCAAAGCATTATTAGAGCCCTACAATATGTTACTATCACACGATCCGATATTACATTTTCTATGAATCGTGCCTAGCAGTTTATGCATGCTCTCACTGAACAAAATTGGAAATATATGGAAAAAAATTCATTATCTCAAAGGTACTATTATAGATGGTCTTTTAGTATATTATCATTCATCTCGAGATTTACATGCCTATAGAGATGCGAATTAGGCTAGTTCTCTTGAAGATAGACTCTCTACTAGTGGATATGAAATATTTTTGAACGAAACCTTAGCTCATGGAATTCGAAAAAACAACCTACATTTTCATGCTCAAGTACTGATGCCAAATATAAAGTTATAACTAATACAACATCTGAAATTATTTAGTTTAAATCACTTCTTTCTGAATTACAACTTGGGTTAAATACAATACCAAAAATTTAGTGTGACAATATTGGATCGGAGCAACATATCTCACAACAAATCAGATCTCTCATCATCATTCAAATTGATTTTCATTTTGTTCGAGAATGAGTTACAACTAAACAATTATTTGTCTCCTATATTTCTGCAAAAGTGTTTATCCTAAGCACTGTGCAAGAGTTGTTGGTTTATTCAACATGACCATGAGCAACACCATAGGCCATGAGACAAGACATTTTTTTTAACTCCCCGAGTTCCAAAGAGGAAGTTAGAGTTTTAAGAAATACTTGTATGACCTTCTACCGTGGCCTTAATGGTTGAGTCTCATTTCATTGCTCGTTTTGCCCTTTTACCTTTGATGCCTTTAGGCACCTCCTTCAGGCTTTAAGATGGGTCGACTTCAATTGTATCATCTTGATATCGTTAAGCAATAGGACGGGCTTCTTTTCTTCCTGTCCTTATGTATCAATTATACCCTATCTCATGTTTCCAATGCTAATGCTCACCTTACTGACATAATAACTTTCATCTTGTTTGATACCGTCAAGTCCTTAATTGACTTCTATTTGAAAAGTTCTTCTAACTCACCGTAACTCTCTTCTTATGGCTCTACGTCATAAATATTTACAATCGGAATTGCAAATCAATGTGTCCTTAGAGGAGACAAATACTCTCTTCGAACATGTAATCGTGAATGTTGACATCGAGCGAGCGATGAATATTCATAAACTCAAAGGGATGCTTACATTGAGGATAAGTGTGTATTTTGTTGTACATTGTCCACCGCAAAATGTATGTCACACAGTACATGTGTTCGCATCCTTTTACAAGGGTCATCTCATGCAGAGTAATCTTGTCCGACCAAATTGGGGCAGACGCCACAACCCTCCCCGATTCGACTGACTCTTCTCTATTTTATAAATATAATGATGGATCTAGGATATTTTTTCTTATTTATGTGAATGACATCTTAATAACCAAAAATGATCGAAAGGATATCATAAATTTATCAAGTCTCCTCAATCAAGAATTTTCTATTGTAGATTTGGGTAATGCTCATTTTTTTTCTTGGTATTGAACTTATCCCACATGATGAAGGTTGTCTTCTCTCTCAAAACAAATACATTTTTGAACTTCTTCAAAGAGCTAAAATGGATGGAGCACGTCTGATTTCTGTTAGGGCAATCTCTTGCCGTAATATGGTTTTGATGGTGTGGCAAAGGGTTTAAGTTAGTTTGATATGTTGATTTGATATGTGCGTTGAAGTCGTGCAGGACTTAGTAATTCTCACATAGAGCCGTGGCGAGTTTCACATCTCATGACTCGTGCCTTGAGTCGGTGAAGGATAGCTTTGCGGAAGTCGTGCGCTTGGAGCATCCGAGGGACCGCCGGACGAGAAACTTGGAGTGAAGCCGGAGGAAGTAGACTTCGAGGCAAGAGACGCGAAGGAGCATTGCCGCCGATGCGCGATCTTAGGGCGTGGCCGAACGAAGAGAACTTCGGCGAGGACTCAGAGATGAGTGGCGATTGTAACCCGGGAAGGGTAGCTCTTAGGTGAAACTTGGCCCATTTGGCCAAGTGTCGGATGGGTTTTTTCGACACGGTCATTGCCATGTCATGGCAATGATCGCCCGAGTCGAGTGAGTTCGACCGGTATACGATCGATCGGATTGTGGCTAGCGTGATTGCCATCGTGGGCGGTCGTGCCGAGACTATCCGATCGCCGCTTTCGTGCCGATCGGGTCAATAGGGTTTCGGCCATTAGACCGTTCGTAGCCGGCCAGGCGTCGACTACGAGAGCGATCGGTGATGAGGTCCATCGGTCGATCGCCAAGAGTTCCGTTGGACTACCGGTCGGGATCCGGCGTGTTCGGAGGCCGTTGTAGTGACGGCGGCATGATCGCCAAGGGCGGTGATCGATGGCGGCTAACGGGAAGAAATCAGCCCTCTCTATAAAAAGAGAGGGTGTAAGCCTTTGAGAGGCTAATGCTTATGCTCCAAGTGATCTTCCTAGTGCCCCACAAGCTCTAAACTCTTCTTACTCGTTTTTACTCCATTCTATTTGTAAGAAGAGTGATCTTGATTGTAAAGGTTACCTCCACCTAGCTTGGTGCAAAGGAGAGACCATTTAGTGGATTGGTTTAGCGGAGTGATTCACCGAGGACGAATCGGGGACCGTGGATTAGCGGCGTAGCCGTGAACCACGTTACACCATCGTGTTAGCGTTTGTTTTATTGTTTATCTTTTGCTTTGTCTATTTGTATTTGTATATTCCGCTTGCGCTAAGTTTTTGTAGACGAGCAAACGAACGCGAGAATTCCAACATAAATTGGAAGAGGGCTATTCACCCCCCTCTAGCCGGCCGTCCCGATCCCCTACAATTTCCACACCAATTGCTATAAATAACCACTCCATACCCTCATCCTCTTCTGCTATGTCTAATCCTCAAATTTATCGAAGAATTGTTGGAGTCCTCCAACATGTTACTATCACACGAACCAATATTACATTTGCTTTGAATAGTGTCTGGCAATTTATGTATGCTCCTACTGAACAAAATTGAGAATGTGTGAAAAGAATTCTTCATTATCTCAAAGGAACTATTATGCAAGGTCTTTTACTATATCATCATTCATCTCGAGATTTACATGTCTATAATGATGCGGATTAGGATAACTCTTCTAATACTAGATGCTCTACCAGTAGATATGCAATATTTCTTGAACGAAACCTTAGCTCTTGAAATTCAAAAAAGCAACCTACAATTTCACGCTAATGTACTGAGGTCGAATATAAATCTCTAGCGTATACAACATCTGAAATTATCTAACTTCAATCACTTCTTTCGGAATTACGTCTTGGGTCAAATGTCATACCAAAAATTTGTTTTGACAATATTAGAGCAACATATCTTACAACAAATTTGATCTTTCATACTCATACAAAACATGTGGAAATTGATTTTCATTTTGTTCGAAAATGAGTTACAACTAGCAATTATCTGTCTTCTCTATTTCTACAAAAGTTTTTTATCCTGAGTATTGTACAAGAGTTGCTGGTTTATTCAACATGACCACAAGCAACACCATAGGACATGAGACAAGAATTTTTTTTTAACCCCTCGAGTTCTAGGGAGGAAGTTTGAGTTTCAAGAAATACTTGTATGGCCTTCTACTGTAGTTGTATTTGTTGTGTCTCGTTTCATTGCTTGTTTTGCCCTTCTGCCTGTGACGCATCTAGATGCCTCCTTCAAGCTGTAAGAAGGGTCGACTTCAATTACATCATCCTGATATCATTTAGCAATAGGGTGGGCTTCTTTTATTCTTGTCCTTATGTACCCATTACACTCCCATCTCCCATTTCCAATGCGAATGCTAACCTTACTGATGTAATAACTTTGATCTTATTCGATATCATCGAGGTCTTGATTGATTTCTGTTTGAAGAAGTTCTTATAACTTATCATAATTCTCTTCTTGTGGCTCTACGTCTTACATATTTACAATCAGAACTACAAATTAATGTGCCCTCAGAAGGAGACAAACACTCTCTTCGAACAAGCAATCATGAATGTTGTCATCGAGTGAGCGATGAACATTCAGAAACTCAAAGGGTTGCTTACACTGAGGATAAGTATGTATTTCATTTTATGTTGCCCACCGTAAAATGCATGTCACACAGTATGTGTGTTTGCATACTTTTACATGGGTGATCTCATGCAGAGCAATCTTGTCCAAGCAAATTGCACAGACACCACAACCCTCCCCCGATCCAACCTATTCTTCTCTATTTTATAAATATAATGATGGATCTATGATATTTTTTCTTATTTATTCGGATGAAATTTTTATAATCGAAAATGATCAAAAGGGTATCTCAAATTTATTAAGTCTCCTCAATCAAAAATTCCTATTCGAGATTTGTATAATATTCGATTTTTTCTTGGTATTGAACTGGTTCCACTTGATGAAGGTTGTCTTCTCTCTCAAGGCAAATACATTGTTGAACTTCTTCAAAGAGCTAAAACGGATGGAGCACAAAAATTATGGCATACATTGTTGAACTTCTTCAAAGAGCTAAAATTATATGCATCTAATGCAATTACATGGCATACAATTATGGCATGTACAAAAATTTCCTTATATGTCATAACTATTTATGGAAATAAAATATGTTTGAGATTTGATTCTCCAAATCAAATCATGTTTAAATTAGGAAACAAATTTCCAAATCTAATCACATATTTTATTTATGGAAAGTCTTAATTAAGGAAAGTCAAATTAAATTTAGGAAACAAATTTCCTAAATTGTCAAAACTATTTATGGAAATAAAATATGTTTTAGATTTGATTCCCAAATCAAATCATGATTAAATTAGGAAATAAATTTCCAAATCTAATCACATATTTTATTTATGGAAAGTGTTAATTTCCATAAATACTTCTAAACTTTCCAAAAGTAGAAGATTTCCATAATTATTTCTAAACTTTCCAAAATTAGAAAACTTTCATAAATACTTCCAAACTTTCCAAAAGTAGAAATTTTCCATAAATACAATTATGACTATCGTAAAATAATTTTACGATTATGTCAAAACACAACCTGGGCTCTGTTACCACTGTTGGATTTCTCCGGCACCGCGGCTATTGTGTGTTCGAACATGTTTCACAAACATGTGCACAGCGGAAGAATTAAAAGCAATAAATCTAATTTATTATAATACACACATCACACGTATGCAAGATACAACATATGTAGACATAATCGCAGTTTCAAATTTTGCAATAAAAGGAAATTACACTAATTATACCTGATGTATCATGTGCAATGGGAATGACATCAATCGGAGCAACTCTCGCTAGAATTGCCCCTATCCGTATCCACGCCGAGTACTGTCGGGATAGCTTCACCAAGCTACGAGCCACATCTTTGCAGGAGTCACTAGCCTCGTGTCGAAGATGATGTGATCGAGAGAAGATCACAATCCGAATCAAAATTTGGATTCAAAAATGAATCCCCAAAACTCGCTTTTCCGGAGAGGTATTCGTCAACCGATTGACGAATCCTTGGTCCTCCACCTATGAGGATTGTCGGAGATCCAATCCCCGACAATAAAGTTGCTATCGGAGCTCCAAACGTCGTCCAAACGACACTCCGACAAGAAGGAAACAAGCTATCCAAAAACTGGACAGCTTGGTGGAGGACTTGGTGCCGGGCAAAGGAGATGGTCAACTAATCCTTGGTCGCCGGAACCAAGGTGGGTCACCGGAGGAGTGGTCGGAAGCAGCTGGACGCCGGCAGCTAGGGTGGACGGCGGCATAAAAGGGTTGGGCGGCATGGACTCCTTGGGCGACGGCAAAGAGAAGAGAGGGAGAGGAGAGGAAGAGTATTTCCAAAAATAAACTTAGGGCTCTCCAAACCTCTAATCGCATTTTTATAGAGCATGTGTTTCTTAATCATCAAGAAACTTTTTCCTTAGAGTTATTGGTTCATAACCAAAACTCGTTAACCCGCTCCAATAACTTAAGTTAAAATAAACCAAACTGAGTTGGTCTATTTTAAGTTAAAACGAACCGAATCAACTTTGGTTCATTCGTTTAAAACAAACCAAACCCCTTTGGTTTATTCTCCGCCATTGGATTAGAACCAAACCAATTTGGTTCATCCATCATGTCTTCATAAGACTCAGCACATCCATGCTTCCATTGTGACTGAAATAATTTCATGATCGCTCCTTGTTTGGTCTAACCAAACCTAGTTTCTCTTGATCTGAGAATCTCATTCTCAAGCTCGTTTTAAATCCTTCAGATTACACTCGTAGTGCGTGTGACCAAATAGGTTCTCGGTTTATGTTGGTCATCTATAATTAACCATTATAGAACGATCATGAGTGGCACCTAGTAGTACATCATGATCCCCAATTAACCGAAAAATCAACGGTTGATCTAGAACCATTTCTGAAACGCTTCAGCAGCTATAATAAATCGTGCCTCGTTCCCTTCATGCATCTTATACCCATTTGGTTCAGGACATGGTCTATAGTTTCAGTCCCCACTAGGTTGACTATGTCACACCTAGCCCAAGTATCATTTCCTTGTCCTACGAATTCTAGTTACTGCACATGTATCCAAGAGTACCTTACTCTAAACATGTAATGTTTTGGCCAAAGACTTTAGTAACAATCCGACAAGAGGCCATGGGTATACATCTCCTCGCAAGGAGTGGTGAATCCTTTATAGGCTATTTAAACACCTTCGGGCATTTCAACTTATACCCAATCATCTCGAGTTCACATCTCCTTGGAGATGCTTTCTTAAGATGTCAAAGCATAAGTCTCTATGACCAAGATAACTTGAATACCGCAAGTCTAAGGAACATCGCACTTAAGCTGCAATAAGAACTTCATTGACATATCCATATATGCAGAGAACCATATGAAGTCTTACAGCTGGTCACTCCAATGAACTAGTTACCATAACTAGCATCCACAATTAACTCCGGACATCACAATGTCTCCAGCCAGAGAGAATCAGCTGCTTGGATACACAAAAGAGTATACCTCATGCTAGTCTCGACAGAATTGATGGTGTCCAAATCCATCAATTCATCGACTAGGGATGATTCTAATACATCACAATTACACATGTAGAGATACTTACTAGTTGCAATCACAAATTCTCTCATGCTGTGAATCGTATTGTGGACATTCAGTAAATGAGTTTAAAATCTAATCAAATACATGAAAACATATATACTCAAATAGTGAATCTTCATTTATCATATAAATGGTTTAAACATAAGGCGATTGCCTTAGGACACCTCTCATATATTACTAACAGAAGTTTGAGTTTCAAGAAATACTTGCATGACCTTCTACTGTGGTCGTATTGGTTATGTCTCGTTTCATTGCTTGTTTTACCCATCTACCTTTGACACCTTTAGGCTCATTTTCAAGTTGTAAGAAGGGTAGACTTCAACTGCATCGTCTTGATATCGTTGAGCATTAGGGCGGGCTTCTTTTCTTCCTGCCCTTATGTACCCATTACACTCCAATCTTCTAATTCCAATGTGAATGCTCACCTTACTAACGTAATAACTTTCATCTTGTTTGATATCGTCGAGCTCTTGATTGACTTATATTTGAAGAAGTTCTTCTAACTCATCATAACTCTCATCTTGTGGCTCTACATTTTAAATATTTACAATCGGAACTAGAGCTGTCAAACGGGCCGACCCATGGCGGGGCGGGCCAACCCGTCGTAAACTCAATATTTAACGGAGAGGGGCGGGCCGACCCGCCATCTCGGCGGGTTGAGAAATTTCCAACCCAACCCAACCCAAGGCGGGTTGCGGATTAGGCGGGCCAACCCGCGGGCCACACAAATTTTAAAAATATATTTAAAATTACTAAGGTGTTGAGGGCTTGAGGTAATTATTTGTAAGACAGATAAAGTACCATGATTAAAAAAATAAATATTTGAAGTAACTAAAATCTTATAATTGTGATTCAATTATCGACTTACAAAATTAAGTACCGATATTTTTGATTCCTTTCCAATGTTCTAAAATATTTAAATCTTGATAATATGTAAATGTAAATTTTTACTCTTTCAAATAGAGATTCAATTGAGATTTTTTAACTTGGGTAATTATTTGATTTTGATATGTTATTATTTTCTATATTGATTAGAATAGTAGTGACAAGATAATAAAAAGCAATTAGAGTATAAAAAATATTCTTTTGTTCTTTACTCTTAACTTCTTTTATACTTTGTTGAGGTGTATGTGTGATAGAAGAAGATTGTAATGGTGAAAAATTTGTCTTTTGACATTTCTCAACCCGCGGGCCAACCCGTCCCACGGCGGGCCAACCCGTCTAGACCCGCAACCCGCGCGGGTCGCTCCGTTTAGGCCCGCCAAAATGACGGGTTGATAAAAGTTCAACCCAACCCGCTTAAATTGTTTGGCGGGGCGGGCCAACCCGGCGGGCCTAACCCAACTTGACAGCTCTAATCGGAACTGCAAACGAATGTGCCCTCAAAAGGAGACAAACACTCTCTTCGAACAAGTAATCGTGAATGTTTCCATCGAGAAAGCGATGAACTTTCAGAAACTCAAAGGGTTCCTTACACAGAGGACAAGTATGTATTTCATTTTACATTGCCCACCGCAAAATGCATATCACACAGTACGTGTGTTTGCATCCTTTTACAAGGGTCATCTCATGCAGAGCAATCTTGTGCAAACAAATTATGTAGACGGCACAACCCTCCCCCGATCTGACCGACTCTTCTCTCTTTTATAAATATAATGATGGATCTAGGATATTTTTTCTTATTTATGTGGATGACATCTTAATAAATGGAAATGATCAAAAAGGTATTACAAATTTATTAAGTCTCCTCAATCAAGAATTTTCTATTCGAGATTTGGGTAATGCTCGAATTTTTCTTGATATTGAACTTATCTCACATGATGAAGGTTGCCTTCTCTCTCAAAGAAAATACATTATTGAACTTCTTCAAAGAGCTAAAATGGAAGGAGCACGCTCGGTTTCCACACCAATTGCTATAAATAACCACTGTATACCATCATCCTCTCCTCCGATGTCTGATCCTCAGATTTATCGAAGCATTATTAGAGCCCTACAATATGTTACTATCACATGATCCGATATTACATTTTCTATGAATCGTGCCTAGCAGTTTATGCATGCTCTCACTGAACAAAATTGGAAATATATGAAAAAATTCTTCATTACCTCAAAGGTACTTTTATAGATAGTCTTTTAGTATATTATCATTCATCTGGAGATTTATATGCCTATAGAGATGCAAATTAGGCTAGTTCTCTTGAAGACAGACACTCTACTAGTGGATATGAAATATTTTTGAACGAAACCTTAGCTCATGGAATTCGAAAAAGCAACCAACATTTTCATGCTCAAGTACTGATGCCAAATATAAAGTTATAGCTAATACAACATATGAAATTATTTAGTTTAAATCACTTCTTTCTGAATTACATCTTGGGTCAAATACTATACCAAAAATTTGGTGTGACAATATTAGAGAAACTTATCTTACAACAAATCAGATCTTTCATCATCGTACAAAACATGTGGAAATTGATTTTCATTTTGTTCGAGAATGAGTTACAACTAAATAATTATCTGTCTCCTATATTTCTGCAAAAGTGCTTATCCTGAGCAATGTAAAAGAGATGTTGGTTTATTCAACATGACCATGAGCAACACCAAAGGCCATGAGACAAGAATTTTTTTTTACTCCCCGAGTTCTAAAGAGGAAGTTGGAGTTTTAAGAAATACTTGCATGACCTTCTACCGTGGCCTTAATGGTTGCGTCTCATTTCATTGCTCTTTTTGCCCTTCTACCTTTGACGTCTTTATGCACCTCTTTCAAGCTGTATAACAGGTTGACTTCAACTGCATCGTCCTGATATCTTTGAGCAATAGGGAGGGCTTCATTTCTTCCTATCCTTATGTACCAATTACACCCCCATTGTCACGCCCCGAGAGCATGCCGAACCGAAAATCAAACGGACAGCACCTCCCCTGTACGTGGCAACATTTCGGGTTAATACAAGGCCCGTAGGCCACAACAATAACAACATATACATATAAGAACATAACAACATAACGAAAAACACAGCGGAAACAACAGGACCACAATACAATCCCACAGAGTGCATACCGGTATGACTAACACCAGAACGTAAAGAAACCTCGTCAAAACCCGCACTAACATGTGCGTACATCACACAACTCAGAATACATAACCAAAACATACGGAAGACTCGAAAACTCGGACTCTCGGAGTTGAGATGAGACGATGCCAGCCAGCGGTGCTCCAAGTCCATCACGAAGTCAGCTACCTGTTACCTGGGCGACAGAAAACCCAGGGTCCGCGAGGGGTGGTGAGTAAAACTCAGCAGGTAATAGAAAACATGTATATATGTCATATCACATGTATTTCGACAACATAATCTAGAAATACAACAGGTATATCAGCATAGTATATAAATACAAGCCTATACCGTCTAACTGAATGAACAACGTAAAACATGCAGACATACCTGAAGTCTGTCACGCTACTCTGATCCAACTCAACATATATCCAATATATATATATACAGCAGAAGAGTAGATCAACTCAAAAATAAACTCTAGCTCTGTGTCAAGGTATCTAGTGGTCTATCCAACACATACCAGTATCCGACACAACTGTATAACATATGTAAGAAACATGCATGAATATGATGTCCACCCAAATGCAACAAGCATAGTACAAACAAATGCAACATCACAATAATCAGAGATATATATATATATATATAGATCAGATTCCATATATATATATTAATCTCAACCATCCATATATATATATATACATGCATATATGTATATATATGGTAATATGCAAAACGCCATCGATACTGGCAATGCAAAGATGCATGGTCATGTCGGCTCACCCTAAAGCTACCACGACCCCAGTGTGGCCTCGGTGGCTCGAGCATGACAACTGTCCCAACTCAACACCAACCACTACTCTCGAGTGGCCGAGTGGGCAGTATGATCGAGTAGCATATAAGCGTAATGAGCAAGCTACACGATGGGGGTCCTCATTGCTGGTCACCCGACAAATACTACCCATGAGTGGTCGAGTACCACACACGCAGGACTACGGCACGCAAATCCAACTACCACCGTCTATAGTGATAGAGTGCGGCACCTCAATGCTCTGCCCTCACACGGGTGACTCCTCCTATGAGTAACCGTGGAGGCAGGATGACTGGCGACACTCTCAACCACAAGGGAGACCTCGTCGCCAGCGTGCATGTAAATGCATGAATGCAACGTCTCACATACCGACATCCACCATAGACTCTCTGTTCTACAGAGAATCATACTAACCAGATCTACGCACTCTCTATCCTGTAGAGAGTCGTACTCAATCGATCATAATACTCTCTATCCTGTAGAGAGTCATATCAATCTAAGCGACACACTCTCTATCCTGTAGAGAGTTGTACTCAACTAATGGACACACTCTCTATCCTGTAGAGAGTCGTACTTATCTGATTATAACAAGCTAGGACCATCGGTCCGTAGCGATACCCTAAGTATCATTCCTCTGACCATTTACACAATACAAGTTCCGTGGTAACATACAACCTAAGGGTACTAGAACTAATCCTAGGTTAAAGACATTATCTACCTACGGATGACCTTTTACCCAAAGTACAATCAAAGTTGTCATCCGGACTTTACTATTTGCACTTAACTTAAACAAATTCTAAGTTATTTACATCATCTATATGTATAACTCCTAATCATGATAAAATAAACATGATATCAGCAATGGAGTTAATAGCCGACGGTAGAAGATCAAGCATGCGATAAAAAGAACAGGGTCAAGGTAATATGAACACCTAACATGCTCATATCAATGACTAAATCTGAATGAAATATAACTACCCGGACCAGGTAGGAAATTACCCACCTGCTACTAAGATTCCTCCTGAAGCTCCACATCCAAATAGGAAATGACAAGCTTATCCCTCGTCTTCATCACCGCACAAAAAGGCGCTTTAGAAGCAACCACCATATCTCATTAACAAAATAACATTAGTATACATCCAAAACATTCAGTTTGGACTTACCAAGCCTAACTTCCTTCATGACTTCTTGTTCCATGTTTGAAATAGCAACTTATAAACCAACCAGATGAATTTAGCCGTAGCTGCCATTTATCATCACAATAAATACTACCACCAACAAGATTACTCAAGTCTAATTTCATATTCATAGCATTCAAGCTAAAACTTACTGAATCTTGTTTTGCTTGCCCACAGCTCCGTCCTTTGCTTAGGGTGATCTATTACGACTCATGCCGTTAGGTTGAGACAACCCCCAACTCCAATAGTCTGAAAATCATCAACTCAATTTAATAGCTTGCATAACCAAACAACAATCTAATACCCCTACCACCATTCATTCAACCACCATGCTTACCTCTGTCTCACTTCAATGATCAATTTACTCCCCATTGATGTTGCTCACGGAGCAAAGTTGTTGATGGCGTAAACGAAGCAGCTCACAAATATGGCAAATCTCGAGATCGGATAAGGCGTGATGCACCGATGTGGTCGTGGTGAACCGTCACAGGTCTGAGGGCACTACGGTGGGAGGAGAAGAGGAAGACGCACGATGAGGGGCAGCAACCACAAACGGTCGAGAGGGAAACACCAGAGGAAGGGAGCAGTAGCTCCCACTCGAATTCGAAATCTCCTCGTGAGATACCGATGATGGCCGGAGGTACTCGTTGTCGTCAAGATCGGGAGGAAGATAATACTGCCGTGGCGATTCGGATCGGAGAAAGGCTCGCAGCGAATGAAGCTGTCGCTGGTCGATGATAAGAACGCGAGCAAGGAAAAAGGGGGCCAGTGCTCCTTCTTTCAATCGACCGACGGAGGACGACACAACGCAGTTCTTATACGGGAGAGGAGGCGCGGCGCGTGGGTGTGAGAGTCGGGTGATGGCCGCCACGTCGGGTGGCAATCGGTCGTCGAAGCGAAGAACAGAGAGGGGAACACCGCCGGTGCTCGAGTGAGATTGTGAGGGGGAACGCTGCCGGTGCAGCGACCGGAGCAATCGACTACTGCTGTCGGCGTTCGATGGGCACCTCCGGCAAGGCTGGCGACCAACACGCCTCTCCGGCGACGATTGGGGAAAAGCCCTAGAAGTCGAGACCGAAGAAACCGGCAGCAATGAATCCAACCCTAGATCCAGCCCGTCGCCGACTCCCTCGCGTCGCCAACGCTGGACTCGTGGCGGCGGCAACCGGTGTCGAGGGGCAGGGGAGAGCTCGCGGCTGGCTTGGGGCATCGACGATCGAAGAGCGAGGCGAATGATTTGGCGGCGACGACAAAGAGAAGGAGAAGGGCACGCGCGTCGGCGAAGAGGAAAGAAATCGATCGGCCTCCACATTCGGTCACGAGGAGAAAACCATTAACGCATATTAACGCCTAGATTAAAGATAATGATCGGATTTAATTTTATTATAGGGTTGGATTTAAAACCCAATAGGAATTAAACCTTGATTCCAATTAAATAATTACCATTAAGCCTAAGTTAAATTTAACTAAATCCCTAACCATGCTTTATTATTATTATTTTTTTTTTCCGGTATTTTACATTCTTCCCCGCTTATAAAAATTTGGTCCCCAAATTTCATACTAACATGCAAAAATCACTTCAAGCAAGTTTTCGAAAGGACCACATACTACAAGTGACTAGCTTGATATGATTAGTTGAGGTTACCGAGCTCGAATAGTATCTTCCAGCTCTTATGTAGCATCCTCATCAGTAGGATACTGTCATCCAACCTTTACGAGTCGAATGGTCTTGTTCCATCGTCGCTCCTTGCGACTCCAAAATGTTTCACCCTTTCAAGGTGAAACACGCAGAAATATCTATTCCCGACTTCCTCCACAACACGAGATCTACAGGTCTCATGATAGGGCCTCATAAGAAGTCATCTGAATGGATGAGTGATAACTATTCTTATAGTCAAATTCCACTAAAGGAATGTAATTCTCCCAACTACCTCCATAATCCATGACACAAGATCTTAATATATCCTCTAATATTTGAATGCCATGCTCAGACAGTCCATCAGTCCGCGGATGAAATGTTACACTAAGCCGAAGCTCTGTGCCCATAGTCTGATGCAGACTCACAAAATCGCGAGGTGAACCGCGAATCTCTATCTGATATGGTACTTAAAAGTGCCCCACGCAATCTGATAATCTTCCTGCAATACAACTCTGTTGAACGATCCAATGGGTACGACCCACGAATTAGAAAGAAGTGAGCTGATTTGGTCAGTCGATCCACAATCACCCAAATCGCATCACGTCCTTTACGGGTTCTAAGCAATCCCGTAACGAAATCAATCGTGATATGCTCCCACTTCCATTCCAGAAATTGGAATTTTCTAGAGCAATCTAGCGAATTTCTGATATTCAGCCTTCACCTACTGGCATACTAAACATCGAGCAGCAAAATCTGCTATAACTCTCTTTATACCATTCCACCCGTATAACGTTTCAACTCTCGGTACATCTGAGTACCACCAAGGTATATAGCCCATCTCGAATGATGTGTTTTTTTTTTTTTGTAGCAACTCTTCCATGATTGGTCGCGTGTCCGAAACACACTATCCTTATCAGAGAAGGAGAATTATCTTCTCACAAGAGAAGTCCATCTACCGTCCAAGATACACTTCACCATACACTCTGTAAGTGCATGGGAGACTATAGCGACGAATCTCACTCGTTGCAATTGTTGCAACTGTTCGCGCTCCAACAACTCTGTAGTAGCTACCCAGTAGCTAGTTACAATCTCATGAGCATTCCTGCTCCATTCAACTGCATCAGAATCGTTCCGATCCCTGAAATGACGCATCTGCGTACATCATCCTTTTATCCACTCCGGACGGATTAACTAATACTCGTGTAAAAGTTAACCGTCGTCTAGGTCTTGTAACTGGTTTCACCAGCTTCTGACTAAATGATTTCCAATATCACCTTTGTCAAACGAGTCTGTGGTATAGTAATGCTAAGACATTCTATCCACATCTACAGTACTAACCAAACCATACAAGGTAAACCACCATCTACGGTGGTCGAGTGCGCAACTCCAACTACCACTATCAACAGTGGCCAGGTTACGCAACTCCAACAACCACACACTGATCCAATCGTGTCCAGGATACACGATTCTCAAATCCAGTGGCGACTAAATCGTTAATTAGTCTAACAACTTAAATCAAAACTCATACAATTCGTATCAAGTATGAAATTGTCGTCTCCACACACCTGCATCCCCTTTACTCTTCGCTGATGATATATATTAATCATCACAACGACAATAATAATCGTATGACGCCATGTCAATACAATATCAACACTCCAGTCGAATACCAACCCTAGAGTATACACAGGGTGTCTTTGGCTGATCTCAATAGATCATCTATCCACAACGAAGGATATTCTTCACAATAACTATTGTATTCCATCATCGATAATCGATGCATACTTTCATAGGTCCATCTCTCTTTCAACAAAGAGTTCCGGATCTTCTCAAGAAGGAATACTGGGATAGATAAATATCCCTTCCAACATCTCCTATAATCACAATTTACATTCTTCCAATTTCTATAGTGTTTAGCAACACTGATACCAACAAAATTATCACTCATATGTGATATTCGAAACCAGAACTAATTTCCGCAATCATTTCGATCGCCTACTCCACTTGCCTAAGCAACAACAAGGCTAGGAGTTCATCCGAAACTACATCCGATTGCTCTCGGATTATACGCACATCCGAGAGACATACCATACCATAATCTTAACAATTTGACCATCCGTAAGGATATGTCTACAGTAAAGATATGTCTATCAGAGTCTAAGGGTATCCCTTGACTTCTTAATTGTTGATCCTCATCTCACCTGACGGTAGAGATACCATCGACCCACAAGTCGATGTAAAGGCCCCTTTTAATCCAACTGAGAATGTTCTAGATACAGATACATGTAACTACAAGCATCTCTCAACATATTTACTCAAAGGGTAAAACTAGAGTAATACCCTGAACGATAAAATATCCGTCGATCCGATCCCAAAGGCTCCACGTAGGTCTCGGCCTTTCTCCGAAGAGAATAAGATCAGATCCAACTGTTCGCGACAAAACGATCGCATTTCTGCCATGAATGATCCAAGGATTTTTCCTAGATCATCTGATCCTATCACTTAAATCTACGAGCTACAATCAGAATACAAAATAGATATACCACCGCATACTCTCTCTCCTCTGTGCTAATCAAATCATATCCGAGGTAATCATTTATTGTCTGAATCTTCTAAGATGTCTTCTGCTGATGCTGCTTCTGTGCTGATCTCTGCTGAAGGGGAGTATCAAGGAACTTCGACCACGCCTGAGGTAGTAGGTTGCTGCTGATGAGATAACCCAATTTTCTGCGCTGATCTCTGCTGTCGAGACGATGCATCTTCCTCCCGGAACACCATCGATAGCCTTCAACTGAGTCTTCAAAGTACACCTCCTCCACTGTACTGGTTGCTCACAATAGCAACAGATGAACTGATCCAATGGATTATCTGACTTCGCATGTCTTCGTGATCCGCACTGCACGCACACAATCCCTTCAGAGTCTTTGTTCTGATTTTGCTGATATCCACAAGAACATTCTGATGATCTGCAATTGGTCTTCTATAATTGGAAAGTAGCTCAAGGCCTGTGACCCTGATATTTCTCCTTTTGTCCAACATTCGGAGGCTTCTTACTCCAATATCTGCTTATCGATCTTCATCTCCTAAACACTTATACGGAGTCATTTCTAAACTCCTGTCTCAATCCAACGTCTTCCGACAGGATCTGGTAGAAGATCCCGGCATCCTAATCCAACTATAAGCCAATAACTCTGGGTGGCTTAGATCATCCATTCATCTTCTTGAGCTATTAGGTGGTCGTAACCTCTGCAAGTCTCACGACTCTGCACAGTACACTGTTACTAACCGAGCACCCTTTCTTGAGGCTCAAGAATTCCTTACAATGTGTCACTAAAAGTGACACGAGGAAATACACTCTTTCAACATCACTAAACCATGATCAAGTGATGTTTTATTTCCCGAAGACTATTTTCTGCATTTATCACCAAATATCGATCCTCGACATCGTATGCAAACATCTCTTCTTTCTCGGTATAACATGAGTTAAGTACTCAAAAGTACTCTCAAAGTTATACAACTCAGTACTAACAACTCAGGGATAAAATTCCTATAAAACATCGTAACCTAGCCTTCCGCTATCTGCATCAACAATAGTCTACTAGTCTGTTCATTACCCACAGGTAATGATCCGACTAGCACAGTTAGTGGAAATCTCTAAGACTGTAGTCTCTGATTTCCATAATAAATGTGACGACTTGGCCCCTGTTTTCCGACTCGGTATCAGTCGGCTCTCAAAGGTAAATTACCTTCTCGATACAGGTTCAAGACTCACAAACTCAACAGGTCGTTCCCGTGGTCAAATCATACCACGGTTACGAATAATAACCAACATACTAATGGTTATTCCCTGGTATAAGCATTAAAAGCATAGTCAACATAACCGGGAGTATAAACCCTAAAGGTCACTCCGGTTAGTCGCCTCGGTGGACGACCCCTACTACTAGTCTGCAAAGGTGTCATAACTACACTGTATACACCTACTGATCAAGTTTAGATAAATATCTACTAACCATAAGTTATTAGGAATTCTTACCTCGTGCTGCTTGGAGCTCGCCATCCATCTCATCTCAGAAAACCAAAACCGAATAAATCGACTCCCGAGAATCCAAGACTCGATACAAAAACAACATTGTACGGCATCGCAGAACCTTGGGCTCTGATACCACTAAAGTTGTCACGCCCCGAGAGCATGCCGAACCGAAAATCAAACGGACAGCACCTCCCCTGTACGTGGCAACATTTCGGGTTAATACAAGGCCCGTAGGCCACAACAATAACAACATATACATATAAGAACATAACAACATAACGAAAAACACAATGAAACAACAGGACCACAATACAATCCCCCAAAGTGCATACCTGTATGACTAACACTGTAACGTAAAGAAACCTCGTCAAAACCCGCACTAACATGTGCGTACATCACACAACTCAGAATACATAACCAAAACATACGGAAGACTCGAAAACTCGGACTCTCGGAGTTGAGATGAGACGATGCCAGCCAGCGGTGCTCCAAGTCCATCACGAAGTCAGCTACCTGTTACCTGGGCGACAGAAAACCCAGGGTCCGCGAGGGGTGGTGAGTAAAACTCAACAGGTAATAGAAAACATGTATATATGTCATATCACATGTATTTTGACAACATAATCTAGAAATACAATGTATATCAAAGATAGTATATAAATACAAGCCTATACCGTCTAACCAATGAACAATATAAAACATGCAGTATACCAAGTCCGCTACGCTTACTCGATCCAACTCAACATATATCCAACATATATATATATATACAGAAGAGTAGATCAACTCAAAAATAAACTCTAGCTACAGTCAAGGTATCTAGTGGTCTATCCAACACATACCAAGATCCTACACAATCAGATAACATATGTAAGAAACATGCATGAATATGATGTCCACCAAATGCAAACAAGCATAGTACAAACAAATGCAACATCACAATAATCGATATATATATATATATATATATAGAGATCCATATATATATATTAATCTCAACCATCCATATATATATATATACATGCATATATGTATATATATGGCAATATGCAAAACGCCATTAGATACGGCAATGCAGCATGCATGGTCATGTCGGCTCACCCTAAAGCTACCACGACCACAGTGTGGCCTCGGTGGCTCGAGCATGACAACTGTCCCAACTCAACACCAACCACTACTCTCGAGTGGCCGAGTGGGCAGTATGATCGAGTAGCATATAAGCGTAA
The DNA here is from genome assembly GCA_025175895.1 of Wurfbainia villosa. NCBI lineage: Eukaryota > Viridiplantae > Streptophyta > Magnoliopsida > Zingiberales > Zingiberaceae > Wurfbainia > Wurfbainia villosa. The sequence goes on from CM045988.1 coordinate 95,036,968, forward strand.
AGAGCAAGCTACACGATGGGGGTCCCTGCTGTTGGTCACTCCGATACACTACTACCCATGAGTGGTCGAGTACCACACACGCAGGACTACTGACGCAAATCCAACTACCACCGTCTATAGTGATAGAGTGCGGCACTCATGTTTGCGCTCACACGGGTGACTCCTCCTATGAGTAAACCGTGGAGGCAGGATGATCGCGACACTCTCAACCACAAGGAGACCTCGTCGCCAGCGTGCATGTAAATGCATGAATGCAATGTCTCACATACCGACATCCACCATAGACTCTCTGTTCTACAGAGAATCATACTAACCAGATCTACGCACTCTCTATCCTGTAGAGAGTCGTACTCAATCGATCATAATACTCTCTATCCTGTAGAGAGTCATACCAATCTAAGCGACACACTCTCTATCCTGTAGAGAGTCGTACTTATCTGATTATAACAAGCTAGGACCATCGGTCCGTAGCGATACCCTAAGTATCATTCCTCTGACCATTTACACAATACAAGTTCCGTGGTAACATACAACCTAAGGGTACTAGAACTAATCCTAGGTTAAAGACATTATCTACCTACGGATGACCTTTTACCCAAAGTACAATCAGTTGTCATCCTGACTTTACTATTTGCACTTAACTTAAACAAATTCTAAGTTATTTACATCATCTATATGTATAACTCCTAATCATGATAAAATAAACATGATATCAAAGAATGGAGTTAATAGCCGATAGAAGATCAAGCATGCGATAAAAGAACAGTCAAGGTAATATGAACACCTAACATGCTCATATCAATGACTAAATCTGAATGAAATATAACTACCCGGACCAGGTAGGAAATTACCCACCTGCTACTAAGATTCCTCTGTGAAGCTCCACATCCAAATAGGAAATGACAAGCTTATCCCCGTTTGTCTTCATCACCTGCACAAAAAGGCAGTTTAGAAGCAACCACCATATCTGTTAACAAAATAACATTAGTATACATCCAAAACATTCAGGTTTGGACTTACCAAGCCTAACTTCCTTCACAGCTTCTTGTTCCATGTTTGAAATAGCAACTTATAAACCAACCAGATGAATTTAGCCGTAGCTGCCATTTATCATCACAATAAATACTACCACCAACAAGATTACTCAAGTCTAATTTCATATTCATAGCATTCAAGCTAAAACTTACTGAATCTTGTTTTGCTTGCCCACAGCTCCTTCCTTTGCTTAGGGTGATCTATTACGAATCATGCCGTTAGGTTGGAGACAACCCCCAACTCCAATAGTCTGTAAAATCATCAACCTGAATTTAACAGTTGCATAACCAAACAACAATCTAATACCCCTACCACCATTCATTCAACCACCATGCTTACCTCCTGTCTCACTTCAATGATCAATTTACCCCCATTGATGTTGCTCACGGTAGCAAAGTTGTTGATGGCAGAAACGAAGGCAGCTCACAAATATGGCAAATCTCGAGATCCGGATAAGGCGGGATGCACCGATGTGGTGTAGGTGCCAACCGTCGCGTCTGAGGCACCTACGGTGGGAGGAGAAGAGGGAAGACGACCCAAGCGATGAGGCGGCAACCACAAAGCGGTCGAGAGGAAACACGAGAGGAAGGAGCGATGAGCTCCCACTCGAATTCGAAATCTCCTCGTGAGATACCGATGATGGCCGGAGGTACTCGTTGTCGTCAAGATCGGGAGGAAGATAATACTGCCGTGGCGATTCGGATCGGAGAAAGGCTCGCAGCGAATGAAGCTGTCGCTGGTCGATGATAAGAACGCGAGGAAAAAGGGCCGGTGCTCCTTCTTGTGAATCGGACGGAGGACGACAACGACGGCCGCGGGAGAGGAGGCGCGGCGTCGGTGGCAGAGGAGTCGGGTGATGGTGCTGCCGCTGTGTCGGGGTGGCAATCGGCTGTCGTCGAAACAGAAGAAACAGAGAGGGGAACACCGCCGGTGCTCGAGTGAGATTGTGAGGAACGCCAGCGGTCGAGCATCGACATCGACTCATTGTCGGCGTTCGATGGGCACCTCCGTGGTGGCGACCAACACGCCTCTCCGACGATTGGGGAAAAGCCCTAGAAGTCGAGACCAAGAAAGCAGCGTGAATGAATCAACCCTAGATCAGCCGTCGCCGACTCCCTCGCGTCGCCAACGCTGGACTCATGGCGGCGGCAACCGGTGTCGAGGGGTAGGGGAGAGCTCGCGGCTGGCTTGGGGCATCGACGATCGAAGAGCGAGGCGAATGATTTGGCGGCGACGACAAAGAGAAGGAGAAGGGCACGCGCGTCGAAGGCGAAGAGGAAAGAAATCGCATCGGCGCTCCACATTCGGTCACGAGGAGAAAACCACAACGCATATTAACGCTCGGCGTTAATAAAGATACCGGATCGGATTTAATTTTATTATAGGGTTGGATTTAAAACCCAATAGGAATTAAACCTTGATTCCAATTAAATAATTACCATTAAGCCTAAGTTAAATTTAACTAAATCCCTAACCATGCTTTATTATTATTATTTTTTTTTTCCAGTATTTTACACCCATCTCCAGTTTCCAATGCTAATGATCACCTTACTGACGTAATAACTTTCATCTTGTTTGATATCGTCTAGTCCTTGATTGACTTCTGTTTGAAAAGTTCTTCTAACTCATCGTAACTCTCTTCTTAAGGCTCTACATCGTAAATATTTACAATCAGAATTGCAAACCAATGTGTCCTTAGAGGAGACAAACACTCTCTTCGAACATGTAATCATGAATGCTGCCATCGAATGAGCGATGAATATTCATATACTCAAAGGGATGATTACAGTGAGAATAAGTGTGTATTTTGTTGTACGTTGCCCACTGCAAAATGCATGTCACACAGTACGTGTGTTCACATCCTTTTATAAGTGTCATCTCATGTAGAGCAATCTTGTCCAAGCAAATCAGGCAAACACCACAACCCTCCCCCATTTCGATTGACTCTTATCTATTTTATAAAAATAATGATGGATCTAGGATATTTTTTTCTTATTTATGTGGATGTCATCTTAACAACGGAAAATGATCAAAAGGGTATCACAAATTTATTAAGTTTCCTTAATCAAGAATTTCCTATTCGAGATTTAGGTAATGCTTGATTTTTCTTGGTATTGAACTTATCCCACATGATAAAGGTTGTCTTCTCTCTCAAAGCAAATACATTGTTGAACTTCTTCAAAGAGCTAAAATGGATCGAGCACGTCTGATTTCCACACCAATTGCTATAAATAACCACTTTATACCCTCATCTTCTCCTACTATGTCTGATCCTCAAATTTATCAAAGCATTGTTAGAGTCCTACAATCTGTTACTATCACACCACCTGATATTATAATTGCTATGAATAGTGTCTGGCAGTTTATGCATGCTCCCACTGAACAAAATTGGAAATATGTGAAAAGAAGTTTTTTTTATCTCAAAGGAACTCTTATACAAAGTCTTTTACTATATCATCATTCATCTCGAGATTTACTTGTCTATAGTGATGAAGATTAGGCTAGTTCTACAAATGCTACACTCTCTACCAGTGAATATGAAAATATTTCTTGAACGAAACCTTAGCTCTTGGAATTTCGAAAGAGTAACCTACAGTTTCATGCTAAAGTATTGCGGTCGAATATAAAGATATAGTGAATACAACATCTAAAATTATCCAACTTCAATCACTTCTTTCTGAATTACATCTTGGGTCAAATACCATATGAAAAATTTGGTGTGACAATAGTGGAGCAACATATCTTACAACAAATTCAATCTTTCATGCTTGTACAAAACATGTGGAAATTGATTTTCGTTTTGTTAGAGAACAAGTTAAAACTAAATTATTTGTCTCATATATTTCTGCAAAAGTTTTTATCCTAAGTAATGAACAAGAGCTGCTGGTTTATTCAACACGAACATGAGCAACACCATAGGCCATGAGATGGATTTTTTTTTTAAAAACTCCTCAAGTTATAAAGAAGAAGTTTGAGTTTCAAGAAATACTTGCATGACCTTCTATCGTGGTCGTATTGGTTGCATCTCATTTCATTGCTCATTTTGCCCCTCTACCTTTGACAACTTTAGGCTCCGTTTTCAAGCTATAAGTGTTGGTGCAGAGGCACTAGATAATCGAACCTGTGTTTTGATTATGGCAAAGATACAAAGTTAAGTTTACATCGTTATCTCATGAGCTAAATCGAGTGTGCAGAAAAGTACTAAAGCTGGAGCTGAAGGCTAGCGACACCCGGAGGAAGCCGCGGTGGTCGGGCGACACTCGAGTGACTTCGGAGGGAGCCGAAGGAATCGAGTGGAAGGCCAGAAGCGAGAGCTACAAAGTAAGTATCGAGGTAAGCTCGTGTGAGTGAAAGATGGTAAGGTCGTGTCCTCTTTACGGGGACGATCGTAGGCGGCAATCCGACTAAGGCTTCCTGTGGAAGGTCTAGGTCGAGATCGGACGGTTAGAAACCATCACATTTATCATTTTCCGAGCTAACCTCTTACTGCAAGGAAGTGGCCAGGCTGGCAGTCGACTGCTGGACATTGGTCAGTCGATTGATGCTCATCAGTCGACTGATGGGAGGCATCAGTCGATTGATGGCGACGAATCAGCCTTTGCACTAGGTCAAAACGGATAAGGTTTGATGCGGCCACTTCGCGATAAAATTTGTACAACTTCGTGATCTGTTCCGAAAAAAGAGAAGACATATTCAGAGGCCAAAATCTATAAAAGGAGGGGAAGATTCCAACTCCAAAGATCATCAAGTTTATTCTCAAGTGCTCCTACAACGCCAATGCTTCAACGCCGTCATAACACTGATGCGACGACAAGTTCAAATCTCCTTCATCAGCAGCAGTAGCAAGTAATTATTTTTATTATATTCTTTGTTTTAATCGTAACGAGGTGAGGTAGGCTTGTTGCCTCATCCTCGTACTTCCGGTTTTGTGATCATTGTCTCCTACCTCCAACGAGGAGGAGACATTTTAGTGTTTTGCCCTCCGTACGCGGTCTAGGACCGTTAGGGCCTTGGAGTAGCAACCGCTGGGTTATGAACCAAGTAAAAATAAACGTGTCTCTTTATTTTCCGCTGCTCTTACTCGTGTATCAAACGAACGAAAAAGAAAAGATTTACGCTCGCTATTCACCCCCCCCCTCTAGCGACGCTTCACGATCCAACAGTAAGAAGGGTCGACTTCAACTGCATCGTCTTGATATCGTTGAGCATTAGGGTGGGATTCTTTTCTTCCTATCCTTATGTACCAATTACACTCCCATCTCATGTTTCCAATTTGAATGCTTACCTTACTAACGTAATAACTTTCATCTTGTTCGATATCGTCGAGTTCTTGATTGACTTCTATTTGAAGAAGTTCTTCTAACTCATCATAACTCTCATCTTGTGGCTCTACATCTTAAATATTTACAATCTGAACTAAAAATGAATGTGCCCTCAGAAGGAGACAAATACTCTCTTCGAACAAGTAATCATGAACGTTGCCATCGAGCGAGCGATGAACTTTTAGAAACTCAAAGGGTTACTTACACTGAGGACAAGTATGTATTTGATTTTACGTTGCCCACCGCGAAATGCATGTCACACAATCATACAATCATGTGTTCACATACTTTTACAAGGGTCATCTCGTGCAAAGCAATCTTATCCAAGCAAATTGCACAGACGCTAAAACCCTCTCTCGATCCGACCGACTCTTTCTCTTTTATAAATATAATGATGGATCTAGGATATTTTTGCTTATTTTTGTGGATGACATCTTAATAATCGAAAATGATCAAAAGGGTATTACAAATTTATTAAGTCTCCTCAATCAAGAATTTTCTATTCGAGATTTGGGTAATGCTCGAATTTTTCTTTATAATGAACTTATCTCACAGGATGAATGTTGTATTCTCTCTCAAAGAAAATACATTGTTGAACTTCTTCAAAGAGCTAAAATGGAAGGAGCACATCCGGTTTCCACATCAATTGCTATAAATAATCAATTTATACCATCATCCTCTCCTCCAATGTCTGATTCTCAGATTTATCGAAGCATTATTAGAGCCCTACAATATGTTACTATCACACAATCCGATATTACATCTGCTATGAATCGTGCCTAGCAGTTTATGCATGCTCTCACTGAACAAAATTTGGAATATATGAAAAAATTCTTCATTATCTCAAAGGTACTATTATAGATGGTTTTTTACTATATCATTATTCATCTCGAGATTTACATGCCTATAGAGATGCAAATTAGGCTAGTTCTCTTGAAGATAGACACTCTACTAGTGGATATGAAATATTTTTGAACGAAACCTTAGCTCATGGAATTCGAAAAAGTAACCTACATTTTCACACTCAATTATTAATGCCAAATATTAAGCTATAGTTAATACAACATCTAAAATTATTTAGTTTCAATCACTTCTTTCTGAATCGCATCTTCGATCAAATATCATACCAAAAATTTGGTGTGAAAAAATTGGAGCAACATATCTTACAACAAATCAGATCTTTCATCAGCATACAAAACATATGGAAATTTATTTTCATTTTGTTCGAGAATGAGTTACATCTAAACAATTATATGTCCCTTATATTTCTACACAAGTGTTTATCCTGAGCACTGTACAAGAGCTGCTAGTTTATTCAACATGACCACGATCAACACCATAGGCCATGAGATAAGAAATTTTATTTTACTCCCCGAGTTCTAAAGAGGAAGTTGGAGTTTTAAGAAATACTTGCATGACCTTCTACCGTGGCCTTAATGGTTGCAACTCGTTTCATTGCTCATTTTGTCCTTCTACCTTTAATGCCTTTAGGCGATTCCTTCAAGCTGTAAGATGGGTCGACTTCAACTGCATCATTTTGATATCATTGAGCAATAGGTCAGGCTTCTTTTCTTCTTGTCCTTATGTACCAATTACACCCCCATCTCCTATTTCCAATGCTAATGTTCACCTTTCTGACGTAATAACTTTCATCTTATTTGATATTGTCGAGTCCTTGATTGACTTCTATTTGAAAAGTTCTTCTAACTCATTGTAACTCTCTTCTTATGACTCTACATAGTAAATATTTACATTTGGAATTGAAAACCAATGTGTCCTTATAGAAGACAAACACTCTCTTCGAACCTGTAATCGTGAATGCTGCCATCGATCAAGCGATGAATATTCATATACTCAAAGGAATGGTTACACTGAGGATAAGTGTGTATTTCATTATACATTGTTCACTGCAAAATGCATGTCACACAGTACATGTGTTCACATCCTTTTACAAGGGTCATCTCTTACAGAGCAATCTTGTCTAAGCAAATTGAGCAGACGCCATAACCCTCCCTCGTTTCGATTGACTCTTCTCTATTTTATAAAAATAAGGATGGATCTAGGATATTTTTTCTTATTTATGTGGATGTCATCTTAATAGCTAGAAATGATCAAAAGGGTATCACAAATTTATTAAGTCTCCTCAATCAAGAATTTCCTATTCGTGATTTGGGTAATACTTGATTTTTTTCTTGGTATTGAACTTATCCTGCATGATGAAGGTTGTCTTCTATCTCATAGCAAATACATTGTTGAACTTCTTCAAAAAGCTAAAATGGACGAAGCACGTTTGATTTCCACACTAATTGCTATAAATAACCATTCTATATCCTCATCCTCTCCTGCCATGTTTGATCCTCAGATTTATCGAAGCATTGTTGGAGTCCTACAATCTATTACTATCACACGACCTGATATTACAATTGTTGTGAATAGTGTCTGGCAGTTTATGCATGCTCCCACTGAACAAAATTGGAAATATGTGAAAAGAATTCTTTATTATCTCAAAGGTACTCTTATACAAAGTCTTTTACTATATCATCATTCATCTCAAGATTTACATGTCTATAGTGATGCAAATTAGGCTAGTTCTACTAATGCTAGACTCTCTACTAGTGGATATGCAATATTTCTTGAACGAAACTTTAGTCTTGGAATTTGAAAAAGCAACCTACAGTTTCATGCTAAAGTATTGAGGTCGAATATAAAGCTAGCCAAGACAACATCTGAAATTATCCAATTTCAATCACTTCTTTCTAAATTATATCTTGGGTCAAATACCATACCAAAAATTTGATGTGACAATATTGGAGCAACATATCTTGCAACAAATCCAATCTTTCATTCTTGTACAAAATATGTGGAAATTGATTTTCATTTTGTTCAAGAATGAGTTACAACTAAACAATTATTTGTCTCATATATTTCTGCAAAAGTTTTTATCCTGAGTAATGAACAAGAGCTGCTAGTTTATTCAACACGGCCATGAGCAACACCATAGGCCATGAGATAGGATTTTTTTTTTAAACTCCTCGAGTTCTTAAGAGGAAGTTTATGTTTCAAGAAATACTTGCATGTCCTTCTATCGTGGTCGTATTGGTTGCATCTCGTTTCTTTGCTCGTTTTGCCCTTCTACCTTTGACACCTTTAGGCACTATTTTCAAGTTGTAAAAAGGGTCGACTTCAACTGCATCATCCTGATATCATTGAGCATTAGGGTGGACTTCTTTTCTTCCTATACTTATGTACCCATTATACTCCCATCTCCTATTTCCAATGTGAATCCTCACCTTACTGATGTAATAACTTTCATCTTGTTCGATATCGTCGAGTTCTTGATTGACTTCTATTTAAATAAGTTCTTCTAACTCATCATAACTCTCATCTTGTGGCTCTACGTCTTAAATATTGACAATCTGAACTGCAAATGAATGTACCCTTAGAAGGAGACAAACATTCTCATCGAACAAGTAATCATGAATGTTGCCATCGAGCGAGCGAAGAACTTTCAGAAACTCAAAGTGTTGCCTACACTGAGGACAAGTATGTATTTCATTTTACGTTGCCCACCGCAAAATGCATGTCACACAGTACGTGTGTTCGCATCCTTTTACAGGGGTCATCTCATGCAGAGCAATCTTGTCAAAGCAAATTGCGCAAACGCCACAACCATCCCCCGATCCAACAAACTCTTCTCTCTTTTATAAATATAATGATGGATCTAGGATGTTTTTTCTTATTTTTGTGGATTACATCTTAATAATCGGAAATGATCAAAAGGGTATTACAAATTTATTAAATCTCCTCAATCAAGAATTTCCTATTCGAGATTTGGGTAATGCTCGAATTTTTTTTTGTATTGAACTTATCCCACATGATGAAGGTTGTCTTCTTTCTCAAAGAAAATACATTGTTGAACATCTTCAAAGAGCTAAAATGGAAGGAGCATGTCTGGTTTCCACACCAATTGTTATAAATAACCACTCTATATCATCATCCTCTCCTTCGATGTCTGATCCTCAGATTTATCGAAGCATTATTAGAGCCCTACAATATGTTACTATCACACGATCCGATATTACATCTGCTATGAATCGTGCCTAGAAGTTTATGTGTGCTCTCACTGAACAAAATTTGGAATACATGAAAAAATTCTTCATTATCTCAAAGGTACTGTTATAGATGGTCTTTTACTATATCATCATTCATCTCGAGATTTACATGCCTATAGAGATGCGGATTAGGCTAGTTCTCTTGAAGATAGACACACTATCAATGGATATGAAATATTTTTGAATGAAACCTTAGCTCATGAAATACGAAAAAGCAACCTACATTTTCATGCTCAAGTACTGATGCCAAATATAAAGCTATAGCCAATACAACATATGAAATTATTTAGTTTCAATCACTTCTTTCTGAATTACATCTTCGGTCAAATACCATATCAAAAATTTGGTGTGAAAATAATGGAGCAACATATCTTACAAGAAATTAGAGATTTCATCATCGTACAAAACATGTGGAAATTGATTTTCATTTTGTTTAAGAATGAGTTACAACTAAACAATTATCTATTTCCTATATTTCTACAAAAGTGTTTATCCTTAGCACTGTACAAGAGTAGCTGGTTTATTCAACATAACCACGATCAACACCATAGGCCATGAGACAAGAATTTTTTTTTAACTCCCCGAGTTCTAAAGAGGAAGTTGGAGTTTTAAGAAATACTTGCATGACCTTCTACCGTGGCCTTAATGGTTGTGTCTCGTTTCATTGCTCATTTTGCCCTTCTACCTTTGACGCCTTTAGGCACCTCCTTCAAGTTGTAAGACGGGTCAACTTCAACTGCATCGTCCTAATATCGTAGAGCAATAGGATGGGCTTCTTTTCTTCCTGTCCTTATGTATCAATTACATGCCATCTCCTATTTCCAATGCTAATGTTAACCATTCTGACGTAATAACTTTCATCTTGTTTGATATCGTCGAGTCCTTGATTGACTTTTGTTTGAAAAGTTCTTCTAACTCATCATAATTCTCTTCTTATGGCACTACGTTGTAAATATTTACAATCGGAATTGCAAACAAATGTGTCCTTGGAAAATACAAACACTCTATTCAAACATGTATTCGTGAATGCTGCCATCGAGCGAGCAATGAATATTCATAAACTCAAAGGGATGCTTACACTGAACATAAGTGTGTATATCGTTGTGCGTTGCCCACCATAAAATGCATGTCATAAAATACGTGTGTTCGCATCCTTTTACAAGGGTCATCTTATATAGAGCAATCTTGTCCAAGCAAATCGGGCAGACGCCACAACCCTCCCCCGTTTCGATTGACTCTTATCTACTTTATAAAAATAATGATGGATCTAGGATATTTTTTCTTATTTATTTGGATGTCATCTTAATAACTGGAAATGATCAAAAGAGTATCAAAAATTTATTAAGTCTCCTCAATCAAGAATTTCTTATTCGAGATTTGGGTAATGCTTGATTTTTCTTTGTATTGAACTTATCCCACATGATGAAGGTTGTCTTCTCTCTCAAAGCAAAAACATTGTTGAACTTCTTCAAAGAGCTAAAATGGATGGAGCACATTTGATTTCCACACTAATTTCTATAAATAACCACTCTATACCCTCATACTCTCCTGCTATGTTTGATCCTCATATTTATCGAAGCATTGTTGGAGTTCTACAATCTGTTACTATCACACGATATGTTATTACAATTATTGTGAATAGTGTCTGATAGTTTATGCATGCTCCCACTGATGTTAGACTCTCTACCAGTGGATATGTAATATTTCTAGAATGAAACCCTAGCTTTTGGAATTTGAAAAAGCAACCTACAATTTCATTCTCAAGTACTGAGGTCAAATATAAAGTTATAGCCAATACAAGATCTGAAATTATCCAACTTCAATCACTTCTTTATGAATTATATCTTGGGTCAAATACCATACCAAAAATTTGGTGTGACAATATTGGAGTAACATATCTTACAACAAATCCAATCTTTCATTCTTGTACAAAACATGTAGAAATTGATTTTCATTTTGTTCAAGAACAAGTTAAAACTAAACAATTATTTGTCTCCTATATTTCTGCAAAAGTTTTTATCCTGAGTAATGAACAAGAGTTGTTGGTTTATTTAACATGGTCATGAGCAGCAACATAGGCCATGAGACATGAATAATTTTTTTAAAACTCCTCAAGTTCTAAAGAGGAAATTTGAGTTTCAAGAAATACTTGTATGACCTTCTATCGTGGTCGTATTGGTTGCGTCTTGTTTCATTGCTCGTTTTTCCCTTCTACCTTTAACACCTTTAGGCACGTTTTCAAGCTATAAGAAGAGTCGACTTCAATTGCATCGTCCTGATATCGTTGAGCATTTGGGCGGGCTTCTTTTTTTTCTGACCGTATGTACCGAATACACTCCCATCTTTTGTTTCCAATGTGAATGCTCACCTTACTGACGTAATAACTTTCATCTTGTTCAATATCGTCGAGTTCTTGATTGACTTCTATTTGAAGAAGTTCTTCTAACTCATCATAACTCTCTTCTTGTGGCTCTACGTCTTAAATATTTACAATCGTAATTGCAAACAAATGTGCCCTCAGAAGGAGACAAACACTCTCTTCGAACAAGTAATCTTGAATGTTGTCATCGAGCGAGCGATGAACTTTCAGAAACTCAAAGGGTTGCTTACACTGAGGACAAGTATGTATTTCATTTTACGTTGCCCATCGCAAAATGCATGTCACACAATACGTGTGTTCGTATCCTTTTACAAGGGTCATCTCATGCAGAGTTTTCTTATTTATGTGGATGACATCTTAATAATCGAAAATAATCAAATGGGTATTATAAATTTATTAAGTCTCCTCAATCAAGAATTTCCTATTCGAGATTTGGATAATGCTCAAATTTTTCTTGATATTGAACTTATCCCACATGTTGAAGGTTGTCTTCTCTCTCAAAGCAAATACATTGTTGAACTTCTACAAAGAGCTAAAATGGAAGGAGAAAGTCCGATTTCAACACCAATTGCTATAAATAACCACTCTAATCCATCATCCTCCCCTTCGATGTATGATCCTCAGATTTATCGAAGCATTATTAGAGCCCTACAATATGTTACTATCACACGATCCGATATTACATTTGCTATGAATCGTACTTAGCAGTTTATGCATGCTCTCACTGAACAAAATTGGGAATTTATGAAAAAAAAATCATTATCTCAAAGGTACTATTATAGATGGTCTTTTACTATATCATCATTTATCTCGAGAATTACATACTTATAGAGGCACGAATTAGGCTAGTTCTCTTGAAGATAGAAACTCTACCAATGGATATGAAATATTTTTGAATGAAACCTTAGCTCATGGAATTCGAAAAAATAACCTACATTTTCACACTCAAGTACTGATGTCAAATATAAAGCTATAGCCAATACAACATCTGAAATTATTTAGTTTCAATCACTTCTTTATGAATTACATCTTGGGTCAAATACAATACCAAAAATTTGATGTGACAATATTGGAGCAACATATCTTACAAAAAATCAGATCTTTCATCATCATATAAAACATGTGGAAATTGATTTTCATTTTGTTCTAGAATAAGTTACAACTAAACAATTATCTGTCTCCTATATTTTTGTAAAAGTGTTTATCCTGAGCAATGTATAAGAGATGTTGGTTTATTCAACATGTCCACGAGCAACACCATAGGCCATGAGACAAGAAATTTTTTTTTACTCCCCGAGTTCTAAAAAAGAAGTTAGAGTTTTAAGAAATACTTGCATGACCCTGTACCATGGCTTTAATGGTTGTCTCTCATTTCATTGCTCGTTTTGCCCTTCTACCTTTGATGCATTTAGGCGCCCCCTTCAAGTTGTAAGACGGGTTGACTTCAACTACATCGTCCTGATATCGTTGAGCAATAGGGTGGGCTTCTTTTCTTCTTGTCCTTATGTACCAATTACACCCCGATCTCCTATTTCCAATGTTAATGCTCACCTTTCTGACGTAATAACTTTCATCTTGTTTGATATAGTCGACTCCTTGATTGACTTCCATTTGAAAAGTTCTAACTCATCGTAACTCTCTTTTTATGGCTCTATGTCGTAAATATTTACAATTGGAATTGCAAACAAATGTATCCTTAGAGGAGACAAACACTCTATTCGAACATGTAATCGTGAATGTTGCCATCGAGCGAGCGATGAATATTCGTAAACTCAAATGGATGCTTACATTGAGGATAAGTGTGTATCTCGTTGTACGTTGCCCACCACAAAATGCATGTCAGAAAGTATGTGTGTTCGCATCCTTTTAAAAGGGTCATCTCATGCAGAGCAATCTTGTCCAAGCAAATCTGGAAGACGGCACAACCCTCCCACGTTTTGATTGACACTTATCTATTTTATAAAAATAATGATGGATCTAGGATATTTTTTCTTATTTTTGTGGATGTCATCTTAATAACTGGAAATGATCAAAAGGGTATCATAAATTTATTAAGTCTCCTCAATCAAGAATTTCTTATTCGAGATTTGGGTAATGCTCGATTTTTTCTTGGTATTGAACTTATCCCACATGATGAAGGTTGTCTTCTCTCTCAAAGCAAATACATTATTGAACTTCTTCAAAGAGCTAAAATGGATGGAGCACGTCTGAGTTCCACACTAATTGCTATAAATAACCGCTCTATATCTTCATCCTCTCTTGGTATGTCTGATCCTCAGATTTATCGAAGCATTGTTGGAGTCCTACAATCTGTTACTATCACACGATCTGATATTACAATTGTTGTGAATAGTGTCTGACAGTTTATGCATGCTCCCATTGAACAAAATTAGAAATGTGTGAAAAGAATTCTTCATTATCTTAAAGGTACTCTTATACAAGGTCTTTTACTATATCATCATTCATCTCGAGATTTACAAGTCTATAGTGATGCAAATTAGGATAGATCTACTAATGCTAGACTCTTTACCAGTGGATATGTAATATTTCTTGAATGAAACCCTAGCTCTTGGAATTTGAAAAGGCAACCTACAATTTCATTCTAAAGTACTGAGGTCAAATATAAAGCTATAGCCAATACAAGATCTGAAATTATCCAACTTCAATCACTTCTTTCTGAATTATATCTTGGGTCAAATACCATACCAAAAATTTGGTGTAACAATATTGGAGCAACATATCTTACAACAAATCCAATCTTTCATGCATGTACAAAACATGTGGAAATTGATTTTCATTTTGTTCAAGAACAAGTTAAAACTAAACAATTATTTGTCTCCTATATTTCTGCAAAAGTTTTTATCCTGAGTAATGAACAAGAGATGTTGGTTTATTTAACACGACCATGAGAAGCAACATACGCCATGAGACATGAATATTTTTTTTAAAACTCCTCAAGTTCTAAAGAGGAAGTTTGAATTGCAAGAAATACTTGTATGACCTTCTATCGTGGTCGTATTGGTTGTGTCTTGTTTCATTGCTCGTTTTGCCCTTCTACCTTTAACGCCTTTAGGCACCGTTTTCAAGCTATAAGAAGAGTCGACTTCAACTGCATCGTCCTGATATCATTGAGCATTTGGGCGGGCTTCTTTTCTTTCTTACCGTATGTACCGAATACACTCCCATCTTTTGTTTCCAATGTGAATGCTCACCTTACTGATGTAATAACTTTCATCTTGTTCAATATCGTCGAGTTCTTGATTGACTTCTATTTGAAGAAGTTCTTCTAACTCATCATAACTCTCTTCTTGTGGCTCTACGTCTTAAATATATACAATCGGAAATGCAATCGAATGTGCCCTCAGAAGGAGACAAACACTCTCTTCGAAAAAGTAATCATGAATGTTGTCATAGAGCGAGCGATGAACTTTCATAAACTCAAAGGGTTGGTTACACTGAGGACAAGTATGTATTTCATTTTACGTTACCCATCGCAAAATGCATGTCACACAATACGTGTGTTCGCATCCTTTTACAAGGGTCAACTCATGCTGAGCAATCTTGTCCAAGCAAATTGCACAGATGCCACAACCCTCCCTTGATCCAACTAACTCTTCACTCTTTTATAAATATAATGATGGATCTAGGATATTTTTCTTATTTATGTGGATGACATCTTAATAATCTAAAATAATCAAATGGGTATTACAAATTTATTAAGTCTCCTCAATCAAGAATTTCCTATTCGAGATTTGGATAATGCTCGAATTTTTCTTGGTATTGAACTTATCCCACATGTTGAAGGTTGTCTTCTCTTTCAAAGCAAATACCTTGTTGAACTTCTGCAAAGAGCTAAAATGGAAGGAGAAAGTCTGGTTTCTACACCAATTGCTATAAATAACCACTCTAATCCATCATCCTCTCCTCCGATGTCTGATCCTTAGATTTATCGAAGCATTATTAGAGCCCTACAATATGTTACTATCACACGATCCGATATTACATTTGCTATGAATCATGCTTAGCAGTTTATGCATGCTCTCATTGAACAAAATTGGGAATTTATGAAAAAAAATCATTATCTCAAAGGTACTGTTATAGTTGGTCTTTTACTATATCATCATTTATCTCGAGATTTACATACGTATAGAGGCACGAATTAGGCTAGTTCTCCTGAAGATAGACACTCTACCAATGGATATGAAATATTTTTGAATGAAACCTTAGCTCATGGAATTCGAAAAAACAACCTACATTTTCACACTCAAGTACTGATGTCAAATATAAAGCTATAGCCAATACAACATCTGAAATTATTTAGTTTCAATCACTTCTTTATGAATTACATCTTGGGTCAAATACAATACCAAAAATTTGATGTGACAATATTGGAGATACATATCTTACAAAAAATCAGATCTTTCATCATCATACAAAACATGTGGAAATTGATTTTCATTTTGTTCGAGAATAAGTTACAACTAAACAATTATCTGTCTACTATATTTCTGTAAAAGTGTTTATCCTGAGCAATGTACAAGAGATGTTGGTTTATTCAACATGACCACGAGCAACACCATAGGCCATGAGACAAGAAATTTTTTTAACTTCCCGAGTTCTAAAAAAGAAGTTAGAGTTTTAAGAAATACTTGCATGACCCTCTACCGTGGCTTTAATGGTTCTCTCATTTCATTGCTCGTTTTGCCCTTCTACCTTTGACACATTTAGGCGCCCCCTTCAAGTTGTAAGACGGGTCAACTTCAACTACATCGTCCTGATATCGTTGAGCAATAGGGTGGGCTTCTTTTCTTCTTGTCCTTATGGACCAATTACACCCCCATCTTCTATTTCCAATGTTAATGCTCACCTTTCTGACGTAATAACTTTTATCTTGTTTGATATAGTCGAGTCCTTGATTGACTTCCATTTGAAAAGTTCTTCTAACACATCGTAACTCTCTTTTTATGGCTCTATGTCGTAAATATTTACAATTGGAATTGCAAACAAATGTATCCTTAGAGGAGACAAACACTCTATTCGAACATATAATCATGAATGTTGCCATCGAGCGAGCGATGAATATTCGTAAACTCAAAGGGATGCTTACATTGAGGATAAGTGTGTATTTCGTTGTACGTTGCCCACCGCAAAATGCATGTCATAAAGTATGTGCGTTCGCATCCTTTTACAAGGGTCATCTCATGCAGAGCAATCTTGTCCAAGCAAATCGGGAGGATGCCACAACCCGCCCCCATTTTGATTGACTCTTATCTATTTTATAAAAATAATGATGGATCTAGGATATTTTTTCTTATTTTTGTGGATGTCATCTTAATAAATGGAAATGATCAAAAGGGTATCATAAATTTATTAAGTCTCTTCAATCAAGAATTTCTTATTCGAGATTTGGGTAATGCTCGATTTTTTCTTGGTATTGAACTTATCCCACATGATGAAGGTTGTCTTCTCTCTCAAAGCAAATACATTATTGAACTTCTTCAAAGAGCTAAAATGGATGGAGCACGTCTAAGTTCTACACCAATTGCTATAAATAACCGCTCTAAGCCCTCATCCTCTCCTGGTATGTCTAATCCTCAGATTTATCGAAGCATTGTTGGAGTCCTACAATCTATTACTATCACACGATTTGATATTACAATTGTTGTGAATAGTGTCTGACAGTTTATGCATGCTCCCACTGAACAAAATTGAAAATGTGTGAAAAGAATTCTTCATTATCTTAAAGCTACTCTTATACAAGGTCTTTTACTATATCATCATTCATCTCGAGATTTACAAGTCTATAGTGATGCAAATTAGGATAGTTCTACTAATGTTAGACTCTCTACCAGTGGATATGTAATATTTCTTGAATGAAACCCTAGCTCTTAGAATTTGAAAAGGAAACCTACAATTTCATTCTAAAGTACTGAGGTCAAATATAAAGCTATAGCAAATACAAGATCTGAAATTATCCAACTTCAATCACTTCTTTCTGAATTATATCTTGAGTCAAATACCATACCAAAAATTTGGTGTAACAATATTGGAGCAATATATCTTATAACAAATCTAATCTTTCATGCTTGTACAAAACATGTGGAAATTGATTTTTTTTTGTTCAAGAACAAGTTAAAACTAAACAATTATTTGTCTCTTATATTTCTGCAAAAGTTTTTATCCTGAGTAATGAACAAGAGTTGTTGGTTTATTTAACACGACCATGAGAAGCAACATAGTCCATGAGACTTGAATATTATTTTTTAAAACTCCTCAAGTTCTAAAGAGGAAGTTTGAGTTTCAAGAAATACTTGTATGACCTTCTATCGTGGTCGTATTGGTTGCGTCTTGTTTCATTGCTCGTTTTGCCCTTCTACCTTTAACGCCTTTAGGCACCGTTTTCAAGCTATAAGAAGAGTCGACTTCAACTGCATCATCCTGATATCGTTGAGCATTTGGGCGGGCTTCTTTTCTTTCTTACCGTATGTACCTAATACACTCCCATCTTTTGTTTCCAATGTGAATCCTCACCTTACTGACGTAATAACTTTCATCTTGTTCAATATTGTCAAGTTCTTGATTGACTTATATTTGAAGAAGTTCTTCTAACTCATCATAACTCTCTTCTTCTGGCTCTACGTCTTAAATATTTACAATCGGAACTATAAATGGATGTGCCCTCATAAGGAGATAAACACTCTCTTCGAAAAAGTAATTGTGAATGTTGTCATAGAGAGAGCGATGAACTTTCAAAAACTCAAAGGGTTGCTTATACTGAGGACAAGTATGTATTTCATTTTACGTTGTCCACCGCAAAATGCATGTCAATCAAGAATTTCTTATTCGAGATTTGGGTAATGCTCGATTTTTTCTTGGTATTGAACTTATCCCACATGATGAAGGTTGTCTTCTCTCTCAAAGCAAATACATTATTGAACTTCTTCAAAGAGCTAAAATGGATGGAGCACGTCTGAGTTCTACACCAATTGCTATAAATAACCGCTCTATGCCCTCATCCTCTCTTGGTATGTCTAATCCTCAGATTTATCGAAGCATTGTTGGAGTCCTACAATCTGTTACTATCACACGATTTGATATTACAATTGTTGTGAATAGTGTCTGACAGTTTATGCATGCTCCCACTGAACAAAATTGGAAATGTGTGAAAAGAATTCTTCATTATCTTAAAGCTACTCTTATACAAGGTCTTTTACTATATCATCATTCATCTCGAGATTTACAAGTCTATAGTGATGCAAATTAGGATAGTTCTACTAATGTTAGACTCTCTACCAGTGGATATGTAATATTTCTTGAATGAAACCCTAGCTCTTGGAATTTGAAAAGGCAACCTACAATTTCATTCTAAAGTACTGAGGTCAAATATAAAGCTATAGCAAATACAAGATTTGAAATTATCCAACTTCAATCCCTTCTTTCTGAATTATATCTTGGGTCAAATACCATACCAAAAATTTAGTGTAACAATATTGGAGCAATATATTTTATAACAAATCCAATCTTTCATGCTTGTACAAAACATGTGAAAATTGATTTTTATTTTGTTCAAGAACAAGTTAAAACTAAACAATTATTTGTCTCCTATATTTCTGCAAAAGTTTTTATCCTGAGTAATGAACAAGAGTTGTTGGTTTATTTAACACGACCATGAGAAGCAACATAGTCCATGAGACTTGAATTTTTTTTTTTAAAACTCCTCAAGTTCTAAAGAGGAAGTTTGAGTTTCAAGAAATACTTGTATGACCTTCTATCGTGGTCGTATTGGTTGCGTCTTGTTTCATTGCTCGTTTTGCCCTTCTACCTTTAACGCCTTTAAGCACCATTTTCAAGCTATAAGAAGAGTCGACTTCAACTGCATCGTCCTGATATCGTTGAGCATTTGGGCCGACTTCTTTTCTTTCTGACCGTATGTACCTAATACACTCCCATCTTTTGTTTCCAATGTGAATGCTCACCTTACTGACATAATAACTTTCATCTTGTTCAATATTGTCAAGTTCTTGATTGACTTCTATTTGAAGAAGTTCTTCTAACTCATCATAACTCTCTTCTTGTGGCTCTACGTCTTAAATATTTACAATTGGAACTGCAAACGGATGTGCCCTCATAAGGAGATAAACACTTTCTTCGAACAAGTAATCGTGAATATTGTCATAGAGCGAGCGATGAACTTTCAGAAACTCAAAGGGTTGCTTTTACTGAGGACAAGTATGTATTTCATTTTACGTTGCCCACCGCAAAATGCATGTCAATCAAGAATTTCTTATTCGAGATTTGGGTAATGCTCGATTTTTTCTTGGTATTGAACTTATCCCACATGATGAAGGTTGTCTTCTCTCTCAAAGCAAATACATTATTGAACTTCTTCAAAGAGCTAAAATGGATGGAGCACGTCTGAGTTCTACACCAATTGCTATAAATAACCGCTCTATACCCTCATCCTCTCTTGGTATGTCTAATCCTCAGATTTATCGAAGCATTGTTGGAGTCTTACAGTCTGTTACTATCACACGATTTGATATTACAATTGTTGTGAATAGTGTCTAATAGTTTATGCATGCTCCCACTGAACAAAATTGGAAATATGTGAAAAAAATTCTTCATTATCTTAAAGCTACTCTTATACAAGGTCTTTTACTATATCATTATTCATCTCGAGATTTACAAGTCTATAGTGATGCAAATTAGGATAGTTCTACTAATGTTAGACTCTCTACCAGTGGATATGTAATATTTCTTGAATGAAACCCTAGCTCTTGGAATTTGAAAAGGCAACCTACAATTTCATTCTAAAGTACTGAGGTCAAATATAAAGCTATAGCAAATACAAGATCTGAAATTATCCAACTTCAATCCCTTTTTTTCTGAATTATATCTTGGGTCAAATACCATACCAAAAATTTGGTGTAACAATATTGGAGCAATATATCTTATAACAAATCCAATCTTTCATGCTTGTACAAAACATGTGAAAATTGATTTTTATTTTGTTCAAGAACAAGTTAAAACTAAACAATTATTTGTCTCCTATATTTCTGCAAAAGTTTTTATCCTGAGTAATGAACAAGAGTTGTTGGTTTATTTAACACGACCATGAGAAGCAACATAGTCCATGAGACTTGAATATTATTTTTTAAAACTCCTCAAGTTCTAAAAAGGAAGTTTGAGTTTCAAGAAATACTTGTATGACCTTCTATCGTGGTCGTATTGGTTGCGTCTTGTTTCATTGCTCGTTTTGCCCTTCTACCTTTAACGCCTTTAGGCACCGTTTTCAAGCTATAAGAAGAGTCAACTTCAATTGCATCGTCCTGATATCGTTGAGCATTTGGGTGGGCTTCTTTTCTTTATTACCGTATGTACCTAATACACTCCCATCTTTTGTTTCCAATGTGAATGCTCACCTTACTGACGTAATAACTTTCATCTTGTTCAATATTGTCAAGTTCTTGATTGACTTCTATTTGAAGAAGTTCTTCTAACTCATCATAACTCTCTTCTTGTGGCTCTACATCTTAAATATTTACAATCGGAACTGCAAACGGATGTGCCCTCATAAGGAGATAAACACTTTCTTCGAACAAGTAATCGTGAATGTTGTCATAGAGCGAGCGATGAACTTTCAGAAACTCAAAGGGTTGCTTATACTGAGGACAAGTATGTATTTCATTTTACATTGCCCACCACAAAATGCATGTCACACAATACATGTGTTCGCATCCTTTTACAAGGGTCATCTCATGCAGAGCAATCTTGTCCAAGCAAATTGCGCAGACGCCACAACCCTCCCTCGATCCGACCAACTCTTCTCTCTTTTATAAATATAATGATGGATCTAGGATATTTTTCTTATTTATGTGGATGACATTTTAATAATCGAAAATGATTAAATGGGTATTACAAATTTATTAAGTCTCCTCAATCAAGAATTTTTTATTCGAGATTTGGATAATGCTCATATTTTTCTTCGTATTGAACTTATCCCACATGATGAAGGTTGTCTTCTCTCTCAAAGCAAATACATTATTGAACTTCTACAAAGAGCTAAAATGAAAGGAGCAAGTCTGGTTTCTACACCAATTGCTATAAATAACCACTCTATGTCATCATCCTCTCCTCCGATGTCTGATCCTCAGATTTATCAAAGCATTATTAGAGCCCTACAATATGTTACTATCACACAATCTGATATTACATTTGCTTTGAATTGTGCTTAGCAGTTTATGCATTCTTTCACTGAACAAAATTGGGAATTTATGAAAAAAAAATCATTTTCTCAAATGTACTATTATAGATGGTCTTTTACTATATCATTATTTATCTCGAGATTTACATACGTATAGAGGTACAGATTAGGCTAGTTCTCCTGAAGATAGACACTATACCAGTGGATATGAAATATTTTTGAATGAAACCTTAGCTCATGGAATTCGAAAAAGCACCCTACATTTTCACGCTCAAGTATTGATGCCAAATATAAAGCTATAGCTAATACAACATCTGAAATTATTTAGTTTCAATCACTTCTTTATGAATTACATCTTGAGTTAAATACAATATCAAAAATTTGATGTGACAATATTGGAGCAACATATCTTACAAAAAATCATATCTTTCATCATCATACAAAACATATGGAAATTGATTTTCATTTTGTTCGAGAATAAGTTACAACTAAACAATTATATGACTCTTATATTTATGCAAAAGTGTTTATCCTGGGCAATGTACAAGAGATGTTGGTTTATTCAACATGACCACGAGCAACACCATAGGCCATGAGACAAGAAATTTTTTTTAACTCCTCAAGTTCTAAAGAAGAAGTTAGAGTTTTAAGAAATACTTGCATGACCCTCTACCGTGGCCTTAATGGTCGTTTCTCGTTTCATTGCTCGTTTTGCCCTTCTACCTTTGACGCCTTTAGGCACCTCCTTCAAGTTGTAAGACGGGTCGCCTTCAACTACATCATCCTGATCTCCTTGAGCAATAGGGTGGGCTTCTTTTCTTCTTGCCCTTATGTACCAATTATACCCCCATCTCCTATTTCCAATGCTAATGCTCACCTTTCTAATGTAATAACTTTCATCTTGTTTGATATAGTCGAGTCCTTGATTAACTTTTGTTTGAAAAGTTCTTCTAACTCATCATAACTCTCTTTTTATGGCTCTATGTCATAAATATTTACAATTGGAATTGCAAACAAATGTGTTCTTAGAGGAGACAAACACTCTATTCAAACATGTAATCATGAATATTGCCATTGAGCGAGCGATGAATATTCGTAAACTCAAAAGGATGCTTACATTAAGGATAAGTGTGTATTTCGTTGTCTGTTGCCCACCGCAAAATGCATTTCAGAAAGTATGTGTGTTCGCATCCTTTTACAAGGGTCATCTCATGCAGAGCAATCTTGTCCAAGCAAATCGGAAAGATGCCACAACCCACCCCCATTTCGATTGACTCTTATCTATTTTATAAAAATAATGATGGATCTAGGATTTTTTTTATTTTTGTGGATGTCATCTTAATAACTAGAAATGATTAAAAGGGTATCATAAATTTATTAAGTCTCCTCAATCAAGAATTTCTTATTCGAGATTTGGGTAATGCTCGATTTTTTCTTGGTATTGAACTTATCCCACATGATGAAGGTTGTCTTCTCTCTCAAAGCAAATACATTATTGAACTTCTTCAAAGATCTAAAATGGATGGAGCACATCTGAGTTCTACACCAATTGCTATAAATAACCGCTCTATACCCTCATTCTCTCTTGGTTTGTCTGATCCTCAGATTTATCGAATCATTGTTGGAGTCCTACAATCTATTACTATCACACGATCTTATATTACAATTGTTGTGAATAGTGTCTGACAGTTTATGCTTGCTCCCACTGAACAAAATTGAAAATGTGTGAAAAGAATTCTCCATTATCTTAAAGGTACTCTTATACAAGGTCTTTTACTATATCATCATTCATCTCGAGATTTACATTTCTATAGTGATGCCAATTAGGATAGTTCTACTAATGCTAGACTCTCTACGAATGGATATATAATACTTCTTGAATGAAACCCTAGCTCTTGGAATTTGAAAAGGCAACCTACAATTTCATTCTAAAGTACTGAGGTCAAATATAAAGCTATAGTCAATACAAGATCTGAAATTATTCAACTTCAATCACTTCTTTCTGAATTATATCTTGGGTCAAATACCATACCAAAAATTTGGTGTGACAATATTGGAGCAACATATATTACAACAAATCCAATCTTTCATGCTTGTACAAAACATGTGGAAATTGATTTTCATTTTGTTCAAGAACAAGTTAAAACTAAACAATTATTTGTATCCTATATTTCTGCAAAAGTTTTTATCCTGAGTAATGAACAAGAGTTGTTGGTTTATTTAATACGACCATGAGCAACACCATAGGCCATGAGACATGAATATTTTTTTTAAAACTCCTCAAGTTCTAAAGAGGAAGTTTGAGTTTCAAGAAATACTTGTATGACATTCTATCGTGGTTGTATTGGTTGCGTCTTGTTTCATTGCTCGTTTTGCCCTTCTACCTTTAACGCCTTTAGGCACCATTTTTAAGCTATAAGAAGAGTCGACTTCAACTGCATCGTTCTGATATTGTTGAGCATTTGGGTGGACTTCTTTTCTTTCTGACCGTATATACCTAATACACTCTCATCTTTTGTTTCCAATGTGAATGCTAACCTTACTGACGTAATAACTTTCATCTTGTTCAATATCGTCGAGTTCTTGATTGACTTCTATTTGAAGAAGTTCTTCTAACTCATCATAACTCTCTTCTTGTGGCTCTACGTCTTAAATATTTACAATCGGAACTGCAAACGAATGTGCCCTCAGAAGAAGACAAACACTCTCTTCGAACAAGTAATCGTTAATGTTGTCATCGAGCGAGCGATGAACTTTTAGAAACTCAAAGGATTGCTTACACTGAGGACAAGTATGTATTTCATTTTATGTTGCCCACCATAAAATGCATATCACACAGTACATGTGTTCGCATCCTTTTATAAGGGGCATCTCATGCAGAGCAATCTTGTCCAAGCAAATTGCGCAGACGCCACAACCTTGCCCCGATCCGACCGAGTCTTCTCTCTTTTATAAATATAATGATGGATCTAGGATATTTTTTCTTATTTATGTGGATGGCATCTTAATAACCGAAAATGATTAAAAGTGTATTACAAATTTTTTAAGTATCCCTAATCAAGAATTCTTCATTATCTCAAATGTACTATTATGCAAGGTATTTTATTATATCATCATTCATCTCGAGATTTACATGCATATAATGATGCGGATTAGGCTAGTTTTCCTAATACTAGACGCTCTACTAGTGGATATGCAATATTTCTTGAACGAAACCTTAGCTCTTGGAATTAGAAAATGCAACCTACAATTTCATGCTATTGTACTGAGGCCGAATATAAAGCTCTAGCCAATACAACATCTGAAATTATCCAACTTCAATCACTTCTTTCGGAATTACATCTTGGGTCAAATATCATATCAAAAATTTGGTATGACAATATTGGAGCAACATATCTTACAACAAATGTAATCTTTCATGCTCATACAAAACATGTGGAAATTGATTTTCATTTTGTTCAGGAATGAGTTACAACTAACAATTATCTGTCTTCTATATTTCTGCAAATGTTTTTATCCTGAGTATTGTACAAGAGTTGCTGGTTTATTCAACACAATCACATGCAACACCATAGGCCATGAGATAGATTTTTTTTTTAACTCCTAGAGTTCTAGGGAGAAAGTTTGAGTTTCAAGAAATACTTGCATGGCCTTCTACCGTGGTTGTATTGGTTGTGTCACGCCCCGAGGTAGACTCTGTCCGGCCAACGGACGGCACCCCCTTATGACAATTCCAATACGGTACAAAGTCGCAGCCAGTATAACACATATCGAAAATGTATAACAACACAGCAAAACGTATAACATCAATAGCGGAAGCCAAACACATGGAAATACAACCTCGTCAACATAAGTACATCGGTATATCCGTCCATACTAGAATAAAATCCATACTGAATATCAAAAGGGAAACATACAGCATGATCTCCAAAACAATAAGAGTCCATATAAAGATACATGCGATGGGAAGCAAAACCCTCGGAAAAACGACGAGATGGGATTAGGTGGCAATGCTCCAAGTCCATGCCGAAGTCTTCTATCTACTACCTGGGCGACAGGAAACCCAGGGTCCAGGGTGGTGAGTATAAAACTCAGGGGTAATATATAGAAGTGCATGAACAACATACAGGGTAAAAAGATCTACAGGTATACATGTGAAGATCTACAGGTATACAACATGAGTCCATCATACATACAGTACTCAACATAGTAACCAGAAACTACAGATACGGTCATACTCATAGCATACACTAAACTAATAAACTGACATAAAATAATGTACATACCTGACGGTCTGCCGTCCACATAACCTATAACATCCTGAACAGGTATATCATAACATAATCCAAATAACATGCGACAGACTAAACCAAAACATACTCATACTCAACCCACAGCAGTATATAAAATGCAAATGACATGTAGCATGATATACAATCATATGCAGCAACCAAATGCAACATCTCACAATCATATGTAAAACATATATCGAATACATGCATACATATATATATATATATATATATATATATATATATATATATCTATATATATATATATATATATCAAGAATGCATACATGGTCATGCTGCACCCAACTCGCTACCACGACCCCAGTGTGGCCTAAGTGGCACGACATGACAACTATCCCGACTCCAGCCGCCACCACTCTCGAGTGACCGAGTTGGGTAGTATGAAACAGTAGCTAGCCGCCATAGAGCTATATGCTACTCACACGGGGGTCCCTGCTGCTAGCCGCTCCGTCCCTACCCATGAGTAGACGAGCAACGCACCCAGGACAACTGCACATCACACGACCACCATCTATAGTGGGTGAGTGCGCTAACTACCACTCCGCACAGTGGCCAAGTGCGCATCTCCAGCTACCACCATCCCTAGTGGCCGAGAACGGCACGCTCACAATGCTCTGCCCTCAACCCTGCAGCCACTACCCCGAGTGGCCGAGGAGGTAGATGATCGACGACTCTGCCTCAACCACAAGCGGCACTACCGAGATGCATGAAATGTAATGATGCATAACCCACACACCGATCCTCGCAACACTCCCTAACTCACGGGGAGACCTAGTCAACCAAAAGTCAACCATGTAAGGGCGACAAATCCGTAATCACAACCTATTTACCTATGTACAGATAAATAGATCCATCAACTAACACACTGATATGTATACGATACAACGACCGATCTCATAATTTGGACTCATCACCTAACCTAGTGATGCAACCCAGTAACCCAGATCTGAGGTCATAAAGATAACCTTAACCACAGGTATTTACTGAACCTCTAACAGCTAACACATAATAGGGTTTTACAGTTCCTATCCATGCTAGATAATTAATGACGTACAGAGTATATATCTCAAGGTCAAAGGCAGTACAAGCATATGATTAAATAAGAGTGAATCTAAGGTAAACAGGTATAACATATATATACAATGTCATGCACTGAAATTGATCAAACTACCGGACCAGGTAGATATTACCCACCTGATACAAAGCTCGTATAATCCTCACGACCGTGAACCTGCTTCGTATCCCAAACCTGCACAATAGTAACACATTACGGTTAAGTGCAAATCACTGATACTATACGAACAAAATACTAGTTCATTTTATATTCGTATTCTTTTCCCATCTACGAGTAAGAACCCTACTTATCCCAAATTCGATACCCTACCTAGGTCAACTACAAGAAAACCTAAGTAACAACTTCCTGAGCTTATACACCATAACCCAGCTCCTAATAACTCACCGACATCCTCAAAATTAATTACGGTGACAAATCTAACCACACTTACTTAACCTAAATCCCCAGCTCCCTCACAGAGCACAACCCATAAGATCCTGACACTGAAATCTCCAAATCATCACATATCCTAATAACCTAACCCCAATCCACCATTCGGCGGCTTACTTCCTCTTCCACACACACACGGATGGCATAATCAAATTACAATCACAGATTAAATTTCCACAACCTAGCTGAACTCCTAACCATCCGAACTTCACAGTTTCGATTCTTAACCTCATCGCTTCAATCAACAAACCCCGAGCTCGCATCAATTACCAACATCACCCACACATCCGATCGAATCAAACAAATACCCAGCAACATCTAATCCCCAAATCAATCACCGAAATCACAGATTTACTCCCCAACCACATCTGCAATTCCTAACAATCATCATACTATAGTTCCGATTCAAACAACCAACAACATCACAATAACAGAACGAAAAATCATCATACGAATACCGAAATCACCTTAACAGAACATAAATCCATAGATACCACAGCTGACGATATTGGGTTAGATCCAACTTACTGATCCAAACTCTCAAACGATTCTTCCCGATCTCAAATTGTCTCCGAATGCCGTGATCAAGACAACCCAAGACAGATCATCGGAAACTAAATTTTGCCGCAACAATAACAGGTTTCTTAGCCCAAAACTCCGATCAACACAACACGATCTAAGGGAAGACAAAGAAACCTAACCCAAAACGGAAACCATCGCACCTGCGTGCGTACCACCGCCGCGATAACGACGCCATCCGCCTACCGAGTGTCGCCGATTGTTTGTGCGATACTCCTTGATCCTGGCCGAGATCAATCCATCCGCGCCTGGCGAGCCGCACCGACGACGAGCGAGGCGGCCGACGCGATCGCGCGGAGCAGAGAAATGTCGCAGAGAAGAAATGGGGATCGCGAAGACGCTGGGTTCATTCGGTGGCTTTTAACGTTGTTCACGTGATCCGCTTAATGTCACGCCCCGAGGGAGTCCCTGCCAGACGAAAATCCGACAGCATCTCCCCTGTACGGGTGACAATACCAATTTTTATACAAGGCCTACACGGCCACTATACATCGGTCAACACGACCGGAACATACCACATCTACACACGCAGATCATAAGGCCTCAGGCCAACCATCATAGTAAATAAATGAAATCTATCATATCTAGACTTACCCCTTCTGCCATCTGAGCAGGAACATACAACCAAATAATTGAATAGTCCATAAGGACACCACAAATAATCCCAAACTTCCACAAGTACATAACCAAAACATCAGGACCTAAACATATCCTCTATACAAACATCCAAAACCATAAGACCAAATACACTTCCACGATTTAGGGGGCGATTGGACTCTCCTGAGCTTCATCCTCAAATAGATATAATCAACGGTGAGTTCAAAGAACTCATGTATAGTAGATATGAATAGCAAGAAATAGCTAACAATACTAATCATGCCAAGATACTCATATATATGGTAAGCAAGAACTAAATGTAAAAGGATCAGATTACTCAATCTCCTACCCCGATATAGGAGCATGTGCACTAGAAGTAATAAAGTCTCGACTATATATAATCATGTATCCTGTATGCATGACAATCATATGCACATCCAAGGCATCAATAAAAATGCAGCAAACACAATACAAATGCAATCCGTGCAAAGTGCATGCCGTGCCAATGACATGGTCACCCCTGACGCCAGTCAGCCGCCTCACACGCAATGGTGAAGCCGAGTGGGTAGGGCTATGACAACTGTGCACTCTGCCATCACTGCTCCTGAGTGACCGAGTGGACAGGATGCTGTCGGAGTACACCTATCCGCCTGCCCCAAACATAGTGGGGGAGCTAAGCTCTCATCACCCGGTGTCATAGACCAGAGGAGGGATCCCTGCCCGCTACCACGCCTCATCGCTACCCATGAGCGGTCCAATGAGTCGAGAGCAATCGCACACCTCCGATGTACCACTAACCCATGAGTGGCAGCATGTGTGCGATGTAACTAGCTGCGGGCTCAACAATAATGGAACCCCGTCCAGCCAGCATGCAATCATGCAAGATGGTGCATGATACTAAAGCATGTAAATCCAACTACAAATATCCATCCAAATAATATGCAAAATCAATAAGTGCATATAACTAATCCAAGCAACCATGATCCAAATAAAACAGGGAAGATATAATCATACTGATCAAATGCATGTAGCAAGTAGGCACAAAGCATACTAGGCATATAAACATGAAAAGTATTGCATGCTATCCTAACTAACATATCAACTTGACTATATCTAAAAGATAAGTCAAAGTACCCGCCTGAATATATATCCATAAAAAGAACCAAATCGTCACGACTGGGAACCTGCCTCGTGACCAAAACCTGCATATAGCATAATTATAGTCAAGCACAAAATATACAATTCAACAACAAATCGAATACTTAATCGATTTCCTTTATAACCCAATTAATTCCTAATCCTCCACATATCATACCGATTAACACCGGAATCAACCCAATTCACCATGATCACAGCCCTCACAACTATTTACAACCATTAATTCTCCAAAACCGAGCACCATTACCTACAAAACACTTAATGGCGATGCAAGAAGGAGAAATCAAAAGCTATACCTAAATCTGATCTCCATCTGGCTCTCCTATTTCCCTATCTCATGTTCGCCGAGCAACTAATCGCTTCACCTCCGGCAGGACGGAGATTCTGCGCTCGTGAGAGGAGATCCGATGGGAGCACGGGGAAGATGAGGCGACGGTCGGGCCGACGGCTCGTGGTGGTGTTGGACCGCCACGCAGGAAAGGAAAGAGAGAGGGTCGCGCGTGGTCCCGGCTCGGAAGGGTGGCGGCCCGGTCATCGCGAGGGCGACAACGGCGAAAGGGGTTCGCGTGGCCGACGCCGGAAGAAGAAGACTTCCGCGAGGAAGGACGAGGAATCGGAGAAGAGCGCGATGCCCGATCGCGATGGCGGCTAAGGCACGCGATGCTGCGCGCGTGGAAGGCGGAGATGCCGCAGAGGAGGAGTGCCGTGCCGCGGTGGATCATGCAAGCAAGGCCTGGGGAAGAAGATGTCGCAAGAGAAGGAAAACGCAAGGGCGCTTGGCGCGAGGGGAAAGAAAACTAGGGAAATTAGGAAGTTAAAAACCTAGATTTATAACCTAGGTTAATTAACCCCATTAACTAGTCTAAACAAACCCCTTTAAAAGCCTATTTATTTTATCCCCAAAAATCTCATACGAAGTCCGTTTAATTCCAGAACAATTCCTAAAATCCCATAAAAATCTCTAAAAATTTCGAGTCTTATTTCCTTAATTCCTTGGCAATTTAATTTAGTGTTTTAAATTTTGGTATTTAACATTCTCCCCCACTAATTAAAATTTGGTCCCCAAATTTCCTACTCAAATGCACAACGAGTAAGAAACACAACAAGTATAGAAAATATACATCACGTACCTTAATAAAACAAGTGAGGGTATTGAGCTCGGATCTTTTCCTCGAGCTCCCAAGTAGCCTCCTCGTCAGCGTGGTGACTCCACCCGACCTTGACAAGTCACAAAATCTTATTTCGCAACGTTCCTTGTGATCCGCACTGCACTCTAACCTCTGCATAAGTAACATCAGGTTGAATGTAACCTGACATATCTGATAGAATATGTGTAGAATCTGACACATACTTCCTCTGCATGAACACATGAAACACATCCTAGATACCAGCCAAAAACGGTGGTAGCCCTAGATGCATTTAACGCTCCGATCCTCTCAAAAATCTCGAAGGCCCAATGTACCTTGGAGCTAACTTACCACGGAGGTCAAATCTCTTCACCCCTTTCAGGTGAACTCGCAGGAATACCGATTACCAATAGAGAACTCCGAGGTCTCCGCCTCCGATCTGCATAACTCTTACCGACGATCCTGCGCCTCACATCCTACGTCGATAGTATGGACCAACTCGTCTCATACATCGAGCTCTATGGGTCCTAGCAACCGGTTCTCCCAGGTTGCCCCGAAATCCATAACACAGACCCCAAAGAATCCTCTAGTATCTAAATGGCCCGCCGTATATCCATTTATCTCGGATGGAATGCAAGATTAAAACGGCAGCATGCCTAAGGCCTGCTACGCCAAAATCGAGGCGTGAACCGTGGATCTCTATCCGATGAAATGCTCAAAGGGACACCATGAAATCGATGATCTCCGACGATATAACTCTCCGCCAATCGATCCTAAGAGTCGGTCTTCAATCGCTAAGAAGTGTGTCGATTTGGTTAGTTGATCAACGACCACCCAAATCGTGTCATGGCCTTACGTGTCCTAGGCAAACCTCCACAAAATCCATAATGAAATACTTCCACTTCCATTCCGGAATCGGAATTTCGTGAAACATCTGTTCTTTAAAATAATGCAACTCCGGAAACCATTATCCTCCTCGAAGTCAGAGACGGGGAATTATCTTTTCACAAGAGACGTCCCATCTACCGTACAAAATCCACTCCACCACACACTCTACAAGTGCGTGGAAGGCTATCGCGACCAAACTTCCTTGTTACAACCATTCGTGTTCCAGCTACTCTATAGTAGCTCTGATACCAAATAAATTGTCACGCCGAGGAGTCCCGCTGCACGAAAATCCGGCAAAGATCTCTGTGACGGTGACAATACCAATTTTTATACAAGGCCTACACGGCCACTATACATCGGTCAACACGACCGGAATCCAAACATCACACGCAGATAATCAAATAGGGCCTCAGGCCAACAAATCTAGGTAAACATAAGTCTACACTAACTAGACTTACCCCTTCTGCCATCTGGGCAGGAATACTCAACCGAAATCCAATCGAAATAAAAATCCGATCAAAGGTCCCTAAGGACATACCAAAACATCCACAGGTACAAATATCCAACTCCAGTCCTAAACATATATTCTAATCCAAATACCCAAAACCGTAAACACAAATAACAAAATACACTTCCACGACGAGGGGGTTTGGCAGCTGGACTCTCCTGACAGCTCCATCCTGAAATAGATATAAATCAACGGGGTGAGTTCAAAGAACTCTGCGGGTATAGTAGATATGCAAAGTAAGGTATAGCTAACAATAAAAATATCATGACCAAGCCTCTTGGCTCTCGTAGTAATGTCAAAGGCACTACTTACAGGCAATGACATGCTACCACAACCGGGACTCGTAGCCAGTCAAGATGTCAGGTAGCTATCTAGCCACCTACGACATACAAATTTCACTATCACTAATTCCGAACCGGTAGAGCAAGAGTACAACTCTATGGTAAATGCTCTCTATCATCACAACAGGAATCTATCTGCTGTTCCCGAATCAATAATAACTCTTCCGAAATTCAAATGCAACTACACAGTAGCTAGCTAAAACCGCATAAGCATATCTGCTCCTCATCTCTACAAAACAACATAACAACTCCTACTAGGTCCACGTCATATATATATATGACAACCCATCTC
The DNA here is from genome assembly GCA_025175895.1 of Wurfbainia villosa. Lineage (NCBI taxonomy): Eukaryota > Viridiplantae > Streptophyta > Magnoliopsida > Zingiberales > Zingiberaceae > Wurfbainia > Wurfbainia villosa. The sequence continues at coordinate 95,070,328 of CM045988.1, forward strand.
GTAGTTTCTCATTTGACGTAACCATGGATACGTCTCAATCAACTAAATCGAAACGCCCATTCTTCAAACATTGCATCCGCATACAATACCCTTCCTTCCACCCGAGAATGATCAAACAACACGTGTAAAAGTCAATCATCATTCGAGCCGAAACTAATTTCACAAGCTATAGACCAAATAAATTCCATCACAAGTCAGCGGAATAGTACCAATAGAACATCCTATCCAAAACAATGGTAAAAAACAAATCTATACCAAAAAAAATCATCATCTACTGTGGCAGATTGCTCAACTCCAACTACCAACATCAATAATGATCCAATCGTGTCCAGAATACACTATTTCCCAAATCCGTGAACTACTAAGTCGTCAATAAGTCTAATAAGATAATCAAAAGCTCAAACAATTCATACAAGTATGAAATTGGCATCGCTACACACATGTATTTCTCTTTACTCTAAGTCGATGATATAACAATCATCACAACGACAATGATAAGTGTATGACACCATGTCATTACAATATCATCACACTAGTCACCAATCAATCCTCGAGTATATATAGGTATCCTATAGTTGCTCTAAATAGATCCTCTATCCACAATGACGGATATTCATTTCCTTCCACAACTACCGCATTCTATCATCGATAATCGATGCATAACCTCAAAGGTTCATCTCTCTTTTAACAAAGAGTTAGGATCTTTCTGAAGAAATTCGGGACGAGATAAATATCCCATCCAATACCTCCTATAATAAGGTAAAACGATCTTTCATCATCTTGACCAGTATAAGTATACACGCCTTATCCATAACCAAACCACTAATAGTAGGGACTGATATTTTCTGAGGGTTTACTCCTTGACCTTCAAATGGATGACTAGCAGGTCATATTCCTAGCTTCCTAATTCGACATCGATCGACACCTCTAAAGAATCCATACCTCAAATCATCATTAGATTTCTCAAGATCAATACGTCATCGAACCTCGTCCACGACCATGAGTAGGGCAATTTCACTAAGTCAATACTTTTCCTAACCATTAAAGTACAGTAACCACTAAAGACAATTTTTCCTATAGCTCGTAGATATCCTTCAAATTCCTTCGCTTGGTCTCAAAACACGAACTCCCAAAATCCAAGGAAAATAAAATCCTCAAACACAAAACCCAAAACCAAAACCGCAAACCAATAAATTGTCACGCCCTGGGGCATATCCACATCCAAATGACAAGGAGCCCTTAGTGACAATATCAATCCATGGACCAAATCGTAAAACCTCAAATAATTATAGAAATATAAGTATTTCAATAATCGCATGCATGCATGACTAAACATATATCAATCAAAGTAAAATAGTTTTATGACCCCAAATCCAATCATACTAAAAATCCAAAGTGCATAAATAAAATGCAATACCAATAAAGTAAACAAAGCGCATCTCGACGATGCAAGGGGACAAGCACAAGCAATGAACTCTCCGAGCGACTCAAGGTAGGTCAACATGACACGCCCTCCATCGCTTAACCTAGAGGATAAATGAGGAGGGGATAAGTACAACCACTAGGATGTATAGACAATAGTGCATAATCATAATGCACATAATGGAAGTCACAGGAACAAGCTAGAGTAACCCAACCTCAGAGTACTAATCTAATCAAGAGATAATAAATATACCAAGAACATACAACCATCCGCAACAAGTGCACATTCAGATACCACGATAAAGTCTCGTGGCTCTCACACAAAAGGAAACTATCTACGAGCTACCTCGAACGTAACCCATGGACCGACAATCAATAGCACGGTCACGCCAAGAACTATATGCTACCACGAATGAGACTCGTGAATAGACAGGTTGTATATAAATATCTAATTATCGACTGCAGGCATTAGCATACTATCACCAATAGGTCGCGTGAGCAGTCGATTATCCTAGGTTGTTAAACCTAGGGTTATCCAATATATCTAGCATAGAACATCTATCAAAATCGATAAGGATCATCGATCTACAATTAAGCCCATTGAGGCGATCAAGCGAGGGTTTCAACACCTCTAATACCAAACGTTTACCAAAGTCGGTAAAGATCATCGACTAATAAATAAATTCCTCCAGATGGTTAGTCTAAGGTTCTAACCTTTCTCCTATAAACGGTTATCAAGGTCGATAAAAGTCATATGTCCACTAATAAACTCGTCGAGACGAGTAATCATAGGGTTTCATCCCAACTAACAGGAAACGCCTTTCAAGGCTAATAAAGACCACAAATCTACTATCAAGCCCGTCAAGAGGGTTAAGCCTAAATTATATCGTTCTACCAGTGCAATCATGCATGCTACAACATGCTACCACGAACATATCTCGTGGGTATTTAAGACGTAAAGTAGCTATCTAGCTACAGGCGTCATACTAATCTGATTATCACCAACTCCGAACGAATAACGCAAGAGTATATCCTTACAGTAGATTATCTCAACCATGTATGGGAGACCTATGACCAACAAATATCAAGGCAACCTTTAGGAGTCTCTACTATAAACCTTTCTCAACCACAAACCACAATTGGGTGTTATAGTTGGCAGCCGATAAATATGAACAACGTTATATACCCTCTAAGGATTAATCGCATCCTAATCATTCGACCTCTCCTAGTCCGATCACCATATCCACTGAAACAGTAATTGGATAAATCACATACCAATATGCACATCCGGGTTATTACGCCTAGGGTTTCCACACCTAGGGTTCTACTAATATTATTTCATTCCTGAGATCCGCTCCTACAGAATAACTTCATCTAAGTTATTCTATTTCTACTAGTCTTAATCATGGTATCCACCGCACAAACTCATAACCATAAACATATAACATGTTGTCTAATAAACGACAGCATAGTCATACCAATGGCAATCAATGGCTGAAATTAATTAGGGTATAACTAAAGGGTCATGCCATAACAAAGTCAAGGCAATACTAAAATAAAGCATCAGATGCTTATATATACTCTAAACTACATAAGTTATAATCATGTCATCATGCCTTCTACGAATTTATCCATCTTAGTCATATCATTCAACTAGTCTAATCCCAATACCAGTCCAATCCTAATACTAGTCCAAATAGCTAATCATTCATATCACAATGATAACTAGCTACCTATAGCAGTAATAGCAATTTATAACCATATGCTATCATAAACCAAAGAACCTAAAAATCTAAACAGATATCAAGTTAAAACAATACTAGATAAAACAAGATATCACCGCATAACCAAATATAACCAATATAAATATGCACTAAATCTAGAAAATTTTCTAGAATTTATTTACCTGTTAGCCGTCTGGAGATGTCCTGTCGCCGCCAAATCCCATATTGACCTCGTAATAATACCGAATTTTCAAACATAACAATCGTCTAAATCTGCATAATCCGAAAATACCAGCTAACTCCGCCAAACTTGGCGAACTCCATAAACCCAAAGACCCTAAAGAACTCGGAACCTACGCTCTGATACCAAATAAATTGTCACGCCGAGGAGTCCTCCGCTGCATTTAAAATCCGACAAAGATCTCTCAGACGGGTGACAATACCAATTTTTATACAAGGCCTACACTACACTATACATCGGCCAACACGACCGAACATACCACATCTACACACGCAGATCATAAGGCCTCGTGCCAACCATCATAGTAAATAAATGAAATCTATCATATCTAGACTTACCCCCGCCATCCGAGCAGAACATACAACCAAATAATCAATAGTCCATAAGACACCACAAATAATCCCAAACTTCCACAAGTACATAACCAAAACATCAGGGACCTAAACATATCCTCTATACAAACATCCAAAACCATAAGACCAAATACACTTCACGAGGGTTTGGCAATTGGACTCTCCGATAGCTTCATCCAAATAATAGATATAATCAACGGGGTGAGTTCAAAGAACTCATGCGGTATAGTAGATATGAATAGCAAGAAATAGCTAACAATACTAATCATGCCAAGATACCTCATATATATGGTAAGCAAGAACTAAATGTAAAAGGATCAGACTACTCAATCTCCTACCCCGATATAGGAGCATGTGCTCGACTAGAAGTAATAAAGTCATCGACCATATATAATCATGTATCCTGATGCATGACAATCATATGCACATCCAAGGCATCAATAAAAATGCAAAGAAACACAATACAAATGCAACTGCAAAGTGCATGCCGTGCTAATGACATGGTCACCCCTGACGCCAGTCAGCCGCCTCACACGCAATGGTGAAGCCGAGTGGGTAGGGCTATGATAACCGACACTGTGCACTCATCATCGCTTGCCCGAGTGACCGAGTGGACAGGATGTCGCCGAGTACACCTATCCTCCTGCCTAAACATAGTGGGGAGCTAAGCTCTCATCTCCTGTCATAGGCCGAGGAGGGATCCTCGCCGCTACCACGCTCGCCTCATCGCTACCCATGAGCGGTCCAATGAGCTCGACAGAGCAACACACACCTCCCGATGTACCACTAACCCATGAGTGGCAAGCAGTGCAGTTATGTAACTAGTCATGGGCTCAACAATAATGGAACCCCGTCCAGCCAGCATGCAATCATGCAAGATGGTGCATGATACTAAAGCATGTAAATCCAACTACAAATATCCATCCAAATAATATGCAAAATCAATAAGTGCATATAACTAATCCAAGCAACCATGATCCAAATAAAACAGGGAAGATATAATCATACTGATCAAATGCATGTAGCAAGTAGGCACAAAGCATACTAGGCATATAAACATGAAAAGTATTGCATGCTATCCTAACTAACATATCAACTTGACTATATCTAAAAGATAAGTCAAAGTACCCGCCTGAATATATATCCGTAAAAAGAACCAAATCGTCACGACTGGGAACCTGCCTCGTGACCAAAACCTGCATATAGCATAATTATAGTCAAGCACAAAATATACAATTCAACAACAAATCGAATACTTAATCGATTTCCTTTATAACCCAATTAATTCCTAATCCTCCACATATCATACCGATTAACACCGGAATCAACCCAATTCACCATGATCACAGCCCTCACAACTATTTACAACCATTAATTCTCCAAAACCGAGCACCATTACCTACAAAACACTTAATGGCAGATGCAAGAAGGAGAAATCAAAAGCTATACCTAAATCTGCATCTTCATCGGCGGCTCTCCTATTTCCCCTATCTCGCTGTTCGCCGGAGCAACCAACTGCCCCCCCCCCACCTCCGGCAGCGACGGAGATCTGCTGCGCTCTCAGGAGAGGAGATCCGATAGTGGAGCACGGGGAAGATGAGGCGACGGTCGCCGACGGTGGTGGTGTTGGACCGCGACGCAGGGAAAGGAAAGAGAGAGGGTCGCGCGGTGGTCCTGGGCTCAGGGAAGGGTGGCGGCCTGGTCATCGGCGAGGGCGACAACGGCGGAAAGGGGTTCGCGTGGCCGACGCGCGGGAAGAAGAAGACTCGGCCGCGAGGAAGGACGAGGAATCGGAGAAGAGCGGCGATGCCCGATCGCAGTGGCGGCGGTGTCTAAGGCACGCGATGCGCGCGCGTGGAAGGCCGGCGGAGATGCCGGCGCAGAGGAGTGGCCGGCGGCGTCGGTGACTGCGGCTGCGCAAGGTCGGGGAAGAAGATGTCGCGAAGAGAAGGAAAACCGCAAGGGGCGTCGGGCGCGGAGGGGAAAGAAAACTAGGGAAATTAGGAAGTTAAAAACCTAGATTTATAACCTAGGTTAATTAACCCCATTAACTAGTCTAAACAAACCCCTTTAAAAGCCTATTTATTTTATCCCCGTAAAAATCTCATACGAAGTCCGTTTAATTCCAGAAAAATTCCTAAAATTCCCTAAAAATCTCGAAAAATTTCCAGGCTTATTTCCTTAATTCCTTGGCCATTTAATTTAGTGTTTTAAATTTCAGTATTTAACACTTAACCCAACTCAACCCAAACCCAATCTGATTGGGTTCAGCCCAAGCCCATCTCAGCCCAATTTCAGCCCACTAATTTAAGCCTAATTAATCCTTTAATTAATCCTAATTAATTAACGGGTTAATCCAAAAATTTTTTTTCCGTATACTACATTCTCCCCCACTTAATAAAATTTGGTCCCTAAATTTCCGTACTTATATGCAGAAATCAAACGTAAGAAATTTCTTGAATTACTACATACCTCACGTGAACAGGCGAGGGTATCGAGCTCGGATGATATCCTCCAGCTCCCATGTAGCCTCCTCATCAGTGTGATGTTGTCATCCAGCCTTTACAAGGTGGATGGTTTTGTTCCGTAACTGACGCTCTTTGCGACCAAGAATCCGCACAGGAACCTCCTCATATGTCGCGTTATGCTGGAGTGGAACCGGCACCTCCGTCAGAACATGATCCGGATGCGGTACGTATTTCCTCAGCATAGAAACATGGAATACGTTATGAACGCCGCGTCGAGGTAGAGCCAATATGCTACACCTCCAATCCGCCCAATATCTCGAATGGTCCAATGTAGCGGGTGCTAATTTTCCTTTAATTCAATCTCTTGACTCCTTTCATAGGCGATACACGTAGGAACACATGATCCCCTATAGAAAACTCCAGG